>OV839566.1:107497335-107837453 GCA_929447395.1 Epistrophe grossulariae
ATGTATATGTATATGTATATGTATATGTATATGTATATGTATATGTATATGTATATGTATATGTATATGTATATGTATATGTATATGTATATGTATATGTATATGTATATGTATATGTATATGTATATGTATATGTATATGTATATGTATATGTATATGTTTGTGTTTGTGTTTTTTTTTTTTTTAAAGCTGTACACTAAACAAATGAAATGTAATTTTAATGCAAGTTCTGTGAATTGTTCTATTTTATAGCATGTAAATATGTACATATTTACACATAAATTTACTCTTATGTTATTAATTGTCGACTTCGATGGGTATTTTCATGATTTTGCTTTTTAAATCTTCAAACTATAAAGTTAAATGATTCAAAATAGCTTTTAACGGCCTTTAGTCCTACAAAAATTTGGTGTTTCGTTCCGGCGATCTCACTTGGACTCATCAGTTGACTAGTGAGGGCCTTTGTCAATAGGCAATTTTTTGTTAAGTTCAGTTCATCATACATAGATTTCGTGACGAATATCTAGTGTGAACTATATCCAACAAGACTAGAATTCCTAATCATTAAATTGGAAGTTTTTGTTTTTGTTTTTTCCCGGGGCCGTGGCAATGTTTATATAAGAAGGTTTCTTTTTTAATAATACAAATTCTATATACTATCTACTGAAATACATCAGCCAAGTAGAAGACGCTTGCATGTAGTTGGCCCCCCGACTTTCGAGTTGAGCAAAGCTGGTAATTGCAATCGTTTGTACATCGTTTGTACACGTTTGTAAAAGTTTTAAAATAATTTGTACACGTACCGTTTTTTTTTATAAGCAATTTAAATAAAATGGCATGTAGTTAGCCCCACGAAAATTTGAACGTATTAATTTAAAAAATCTGGAAATGCAATTCGATGGATAATCGTTTTTACACGTTTGTCTTTTTTTTTTTTTAGTTTTTACATGTCCCAAAAATTTTTGAAAAATTTTGTAAATTTTTTTGACACAATGCAATCGTTTGTACATTTTTTATAATGATTTTTCAAGCCGTTAATTTTTTGAATTTTAGTTTCTTTCTATGTTTAATTAATTATTCAAAATTTTGGGACACGAAGTTAGCCCCACGAAAATTTGAACGTATTGATTTAAAAAACCTGGAAATGCAATTCGATGGATAATCGTTTGTACACGTTTGTCTTTTTTTTTTTTAGTTTTTACATGTCCCAAAATTTTTTGATACATTGGAATCGTTTGTACATTTTTATAATGATTTTTCATGGCATACATTTTTAAAATTTTGGTTTCTTTCTATTTTTAATTAACTATTCAAATTTTTGGGACCCGAAGTTAGCCCCACGAAAAATTGAACGTATTGATTTAAAAAATCTGGAAATGCAATTCGATGGATAATCGTTTGTACACGTTTGTCTTTTTTTTTTTTTAGTTTTTACATGTCCCAAAATTTTTTGAAAAAAAAAACTAAATAATCAATTTTTAGTAAATTTCCCCCCTAATTTTTTACAAATAATAAATAATTTGTACTTTAATATTAACCTTGATTTACAATGATTATTACCCCTTATAACAATTATCATAAATCAAACTTAATATTAATATAAAATTTAAATTTAATTGAAAACTTACCTCTTTTTTAAATTTTATATTTATAAATTTAAATTTTTAACATTATAAAATTTAAATTACTTATTAATCTCTAATAAATAATTTAAAATAATTAATAACATATTAAATATTAATTTTAATTTATCAAAAATTTACTAAATAATCAATTTTTAGTAAATTTCCCCCCTAATTTTTTACAAATAATAAATATATTGTACTTTAATATTAACCTTGATTTACAATGATTATTACCCCTTATAACAATCATCATAAATCAAACTTAATATTAATATAAAATTTAAATTTAATTGAAAACTTACCCCTTTTTTAAATTTTATATTTATAAATTTAAATTTTTAACATTATAAAATTTAAATTACTTATTAATCTCTAATAAATAATTTAAAATAATTAATAACATATTAAATATTAATTTTAATTTATCAAAAATTTACTAAATAATCAATTTTTAGTAAATTTCCCCCCTAATTTTTTACAAATAATAAATATATTGTACTTTAATATTAACCTTGATTTACAATGATTATTACCCCTTATAACAATCATCATAAATCAAACTTAATATTAATATAAAATTTAAATTTAATTGAAAACTTACCCCTTTTTTAAATTTTATATTTATAAATTTAAATTTTTAACATTATAAAATTTTTTAATACATTGGAATCGTTTGTACATTTTTTATAATGATTTTTCATGGCATACATTTTTAAAATTTTGGTTTCTTTCTATTTTTAATTAACTATTCAAATTTTTGGGACCCGAAGTTAGCCCCACGAAAAATTGAACGTATTGATTTAAAAAATCTGGAAATGCAATTCGATGGATAATCGTTTGTACACGTTTGTCTTTTTTTTTTTAGTTTTTACATGTCCCAAAATTTCTTGACACAAAATTTTTTTTCTAAAATTTTTTTAATACTGTGGAATCGTGTGTACATTTTTTATAATGATTTTTCATGACGTTGATTTTTTTAAATTTTGGTTTCTTTCTATTTTTAATTAATTATCTATACCTATTCAAAATTATCGAAAAAAAACCGAAGTTGGCCCCCCGACTTTCGAGTTGGGAAAAGCTGTTAAATGCAATCTTTTGCAATTCGTTTGTACCTACACGTTTGTACAAGTTTTATAATAATTTGTACACTCACCGTTTTTTTTTTTTATAAGCAATTTAAATAAAATAGGTAGGTAGGTAGTATGTATTTAGCCCCACGAAAATTTGAACGTAATTAATTTAAAAAATCTGGAAAAGCGATTCAATGGATAATCCTTTGTACACGTTTGTCTTTTTTTTTAGTTTTTACATGTCCCAATATTTTTTTACACAATTTTTTTTTTTAAACTCAGTAGGTATCTAATTTTTTTTTTTTAAATATACCTACCTATCGTTTTTACATTTGCTGGTAACGATTTTGCATGGTGTTTGTTCTTTTAATTTCTTTTATTACCTATGTAGATATGCATTAAAACTATAAGTAGGTTAAGGTCACTTAATAAGGAATTTTAACGGAAAATGGTATTTACCTACCTAATAAATCCATAATCATTGATTTGAATTTTGCCATCGGCAAAACGATTTTCATGTGTTTCTATATAGATATTTGTACCTATACCTAGGTACCTAACTATTGGAAAGTAAAAAATAATTAATACCTAATTATTATCTGCAACAAAAATATCTACTTAACAAAATATAAAATAATAAGGCAGTTTAAATTTTCAATAGGTAATTTTGTTTTCTTTAAGCCCGTAGGTATGACACTTCAATTTTTGCTTCATTTTAAGCTCATTAAAGCATACATACCTATTAAAGTGTCAGCCAAGAGAAACAGGGAAAGATGTTTTTTCTAAGAAAGGAAAAGCACTTAAAAACAATATTAATGCCAACATTATTCAAAAATGTTACTTCTTCTAATTCAGCAATACCTATTTGATAAATTTATTTTAACCACAACACAAAATAATATCCCATTCCATTTTGTCCAAAATGTTTTTTGAAATTATTTTTTTAATTTCTTTTTGAAATATGAAGTGTATGTATGTATGTATGTGTAAAAAAAAAATTGGGACATGTAAAAACTAAAAAAAAAGACAAACGTGTACAAAGGATTATCCATTGAATCGCTTTTCCAGATTTTTTAAATTAATTACGTTCAATTTTTCGTGGGGCTAAATACATACTACCTACCTACCTATTTTATTTAAATTGCTTATAAAAAAAAACGGTGAGTGTACAAATTATTATAAAACTTGTACAAACAAATTGCAAAAGATTGCATTTAACAGCTTTTCCCAACTCGAAAGTCGGGGGGCCAACTTCGGTTTTTTTCGATAATTTTGAATAGGTATAGATAATTAATTAAAAATAGAAAGAAACCAAAATTTAAAAAAATCAACGTCATGAAAAATCATTATAAAAAATGTACACACGATTCCACAGTATTAAAAAAATTTTAGAAAAAAAATTTTGTGTCAAGAAATTTTGGGACATGTAAAAACTAAAAAAAAAAAGACAAACGTGTACAAACGATTATCCATCGAATTGCATTTCCAGATTATTTAAATCAATACGTTCAGTTTTTCGTGGGGCTAACTTCGGGTTCCAAAAATTTGAATAATTAATTAAAAATAGAAAGAAACCAAAATTTAAAAAATTTATGCCATGAAAAATCATTATAAAAAATGTACAAACGATTCCACTGTATTAACAAATTTTACAAAATTTTTTTGAAAAAAAATTTTGTGTCAAAAACTTTTGGGACATGTAAAAACTAAAAAAAAAAAGACAAACGTGTACAAACGATTATCCATCGAATTGCATTTCCAGATTTTTTAAATCAATACGTTCAAATTTTCGTGGGGCTAACTTCGTGTCCCAAAATTTTGAATAATTAATTAAAAATAGAAAGAAACTAAAATTCAAAAAATTAACGGCATAAAAAATCATTATAAAAAATGTACAAACGATTGCATGGTGTCAAAAAAATTTACAAAATTTTTTTGAAAAAAAATTTTGTGTCAAAAATTTTTGGGACATGTAGAAACTAAAAAAAAAAAAGACAAACCTGTACAAACGATTATCCATCGAATTGCATTTCTAGATTTTTTAAATTAATACGTTCAAATTTTCGTGGGGCTAACTACATGCCATTTTATTTAAATTGCTTATAAAAAAAAAACGGTACGTGTACAAATTATTTTAAAACTTGTACAAACGTGTACAAACGATGTACAAACGATTGCAATTACCAGCTTTGCTCAACTCGAAAGTCGGGGGGCCAACTACATGCAAGCGTAGAAGACTTAGCACTATTTTATTTGGACTTGTTGAATTATTGATTCAAAATAGCTTTTAACGGCCTTTAGTCCTACAAAAATTTTGCGTATTTCAGTAGATAGTATATAGAATTTGTATTATTAAAAAAAAAAAAACCTTCTTATATAAACATTGCCACGGCCCCGGGCAAAAACAAAAACAAAAACTTCCAATTTAATGATTAGGAATTCTAGTCTTGTTGAATATAGTTCACACTAGATATTCGTCACGAAATCTGTGTATGATGAACTGAAATTAATAAAAAATTGCGTATTGACAAAGGCCCTCACTAGTCAACTGATGAGTCCAAGTGAGATCGCCAGGACGAAACGCCAAATTTTTGTAGGACTTAATGTCGTTAAAAGCTATTTTGAATCAATAATTCAACAAGTCCAAATAAAATAGTGCTAAGTCTTCTACTTGGCTGATGTATTTCAGTAAATAGTATATAGAATTTGTATTATTAAAAAAAAACCTTCTTATATAAACATTGCCACGGCCCCGGGCAAAAACAAAAACAAAAACTTCCAATTTAATGATTAGGAATTCTAGTCTTGTTGGATATAGTTCACACTAGATATTCGTCACGAAATCTATGTATGATGAACTGAACTTAACAAAAAATTGCGTATTGACAAAGGCCCTCACTAGTCAACTGATGAGTCCAAGTGAGATCGCCGGGACGAAACGCCAAATTTTTGTAGGACTAAAGGCCGTTAAAAGCTATTTTGAATCAATAATTCCACAAGTCCAAATAAAATAGTGCTAAGTCTTCTACTTGGCTGATGTATTTCAGTAGATAGTATATAGAATTTGTATTATTAAAAAAAAACCTTCTTATATAAAGTTAAATGTTTCATGTATTCGAAATTGTTGTGTTTTTAAATACTTATATTAAAAACAATTTCTCTTAATTTCAATGTTAATCGATTTAAAACGATCCTTTTCCTTTTAACTTTGGCAATTTTTTTTTCTGGTGAAACACTTTAGATTTGCACAATTTAAATTTTAAAATGCAAAATATTGATTTTAAAGTGCACTTTCTCCCTCAATTGCCAATTTAATGCTGATGAATCTATAATTATTTCTGTTTATTAATATTTCTAGACAAACAAAATTTCATTTTGGTCCAACCTACTATCTTGCTAGAAATAATGATTAAGTGATAACCTTCATTTTGTTTGCTTTCAAACGTCTCAAAATTACCAATACAACATTTTCAATCATTGTTTTCAATAAAATCTATAACTAGGGCTTTATTAAGTGGATAATGACCTCTTGTTTTTATCTATAGGTGCCAGTTATAGCTTTCATTGAAACTCATCATTGATAATTTAAATTTTTAGTTTTGAGGCAGTTAAAAGGCTAAATCAGTAATTATTTTTGATGCCAATATAAAGTTGATGTCTTATAGTTTTAATTCTTGCAAACAAAATTTTCTATAATAACCTTCCAAATTAAATGAATTTCTTTATTTCTATAATTTCATTCATTTTATGTCAAAGGCTACTCCAAAACTCATTGACATTTCGAACAATGAAGAAATTGTCAGCAATTGTAATATGTTTTCAATTAAAAAATCTGACAATTACCAATGAGTCTGACAATGTCCTAATCGACTGACAATGATAAAAATTGTGTGTTCAGACAATTTTTTGTCAGATTGTCGTCTGACAATGACGTGTCTGACAATATTATCAGACAAACAGATCTGACAATATTGTAAGATCTGACAATCGTCTGTACTTACCTTTAGTTAACTGTGACTTCTTGCTACAGTTTGCTACTTGTCAAAAAAGCAACATTTTAATGACGATTTTTTTTTTTGTTACTTATATTTCTTTGAATAAAGTAAAACATTGTTATAAAATGTTGGGTTGTTCTGCCACGTCCGGCAATTGAATTCCAGTCTCTGCCTTTTGCCTAGGGCTAGTCACCGAGATGCAAAAAGTCTCGGTTTCATCTTAGGATATTTTGTAAACTATAGGTGGATTTTACTTTTGCAAATTTTGAAGCGATTCTTCTTTAATCCTATTGGGCAATGGGCCCTTCTGTGTGTTTTTTTAAGATTAATTTTCAAAAAGTTAGCTTATCCTGAAGCAACACTTACGTAAATATGTACTATAAACTATGGGAGTGGGTGTATTATCAAAATATACATATCAGAATAGGGGTTTATAGGTTTATGCATCCTGATATATCGAATGCAAAAGTCTGGTGATTTTTAAACATTTTTTTTTCAGAAGTATATAAGTGATAAAATTTATTAAAAAAAAAAAATAAGTTCAAAAACCTATAGGAAATGATTTTCTGCCATTTTCCTAAAGTCTAAAGACTTATAAAATTGAATACATTTTCTATAAGACTTGATGTTAATTTCTCTTTAGCAAATTTTTGGCCTTTTAGTAAATCTTTTATTGCTTTTGCACATGCCACCAATATTTCTGTAAATTTTCAAAGTGAAAGGAACCATATTTAATATCTCTTAACATTGTGTAATCATCAAAATTAAAATAACAATATTTTTGATAACACTTGAAATGATGTTTCCAAAAAAATTGCCATATTAAAATTTTAAAATTTTGTGTTTGTTTTTTTTTGTTTTTAATTTCAAGATAACTGAATAAAAATTGGTAGGGTAACGTGTAGAATATTTTATACTATACAAATCCTTTTAAATTATGAGTACCTACTTTGAGTAATAAAAAGAGAACTTGCAAATTATTTTAACCAAATTTTACTCAATGATCATTACATAACTAACTTTTCTCATAATTTGGAGAAGTTTCGATATTACTGTACTTATTTGATAAACAAAGAACTTACTTTAAACTCTCAGATCCCGCCATAGGACGACCTACGCTCATCGAGTAACCAGTTCAGGAGAATGCAGTTTTTTATATAGTGTCTAAAGTAACATTTTGCGCATGGGTTCCTTCGCGAAATATGGTCAAGGCATAGGGTTGCCACGCTCCACAGGTCGGTTTTTGTGTTTCTTTATTATCTGACCCAACTCATATGGTAGGTTTTAGTGATAAAAAAAAATATCGTGTGAAAGGAAACTTTATTTAAAAATTTTAAAATATGTGATTTTTTATAATCATAATTTCAGTAGGTTAAACGAAGAGAAAGGTCTAGATTCTATTTTTAAACCAAAAATGAAAGAGAAATTAATTTTTTCGTAATCGAAAGATCTTTTTAATAAAAGAAAGTCATATACATACAAAAGAGAATTAGGGGATTGAAAGTGTAACCAAAATGTGAGTAAGTGGGTTAAAAAGTACAAGTGTCATGATATCAAATTCAAAAGGCTGGTTGTTTTTTTTTCTCACCTTGGGGTAGATCTGGGTGGTTAAAAACTGCCATTTTTCCAATTATTGTGTGGGGAGAATGACTTAAATTCATATATTTAAAACAAGAAATGGTGCTCTGTCATTTTTCCTAAGTTCAAAGTCATAATCTTAGTGATTCGATCAATAGTACCCAAGTTATAAACTTTTTACGCGAACCGTGTAATCAAACTAATGTGATTTCACTTTTTTTAAAAGTTTTTTTAAATTTTAACATTTTACGATGGTCGGAAGTACCTACTCCAAAAAAATCTCAAATTTTCATTTTTTTAATGCAATAAATTATTTACATTTCAGACTTAATTGGTACTGAAGTTAGCGGTTACCTGAGTTGGTTCCTGTAAAAAGAGTTTAGAAACTTGGCTGGGCACAATAGACACTAAGGTGACGATGCACTCATATCCAATATCATTGATGTATTCATTCAGTTTGCAACAAAATAAATTATTAAAGTAATAAGTATAAAAATTGGTGTAAATTGTAAGTTTGCTTTCGAATATCAATTAAAAATTCAAGCTTGAACTTACAAAATATGTAAAAAAAAAAGTGGCATTGTGTTTTCATATTAGTTGTTATCATTTAATCCAATTTATCTTTACAAGATATATACAGCAGCATCCCCCAAAAATCTATTAAATAATATAAGTAGTTTTTCTCAATTTTTGTGATCATTAAGATTATTATCATCATTTTTGTTTTACATTAAGATTAGTATGCCATTAAAGCTCCGTAACCAAATAGTTTGACTCTTGAAAAAAGCCTAGTTAGTGTGAAGCTGTACCAAGGACAAGACATTGGCGATTGGCCAAATAAAGCCCTTGGGCCTTATTTCCCAAAAAATTTTTTAACAATTTTCTAAAGAAAAGTATATAAATTATTGAATCATACTTTAAGTATGGGTCATTTCAGAAAGGGAATAACTCCCGCAGGTCCTCATGCTTTTTCTGCTGGGTCTTATTGTCAGGATCATGACATAATCTCGAATGACAAAAGTCTCGAATGCAAAAAATTTCGTAAAAACAATATTTTAATCTAGAATGAAAAAAATCTCGAATGCACAAAAATCTAGAATGAACAAAAAAGTCTCGAAAAAAATAAATCATTCTAGACTTTTTTTTTGTACCTATATTTAAGTAATTTAAACTCAAATAAAACTCATTATTATATTCAGTTTATTAAATAATTTATTTTTCTGGGCAAACTTGTGATTATATAGTTGTGATAGTAAGACTAAACACGGTTATTATATGTTGGCCCGCCCCAAATGATAAAAAGAGACTGTGCATACACAACCTCGCACCTACCCCAAATCATATAGTGTGCCAAAGCAGGGGGGGTTACATAACTCACTGTAATGCCGTAATAATGGGTGCTGCTGGGCGCTAGCACAGTACTAATTTTCTTTCAAATAAAACATCAACAAATTATTATTAGGTATAATTGGGATAAGGTGTTAGTTCTTTTTATTTTGGGAAATATCACCCACGGGTTTAATTTCCGCTGGTCTTATTACACTGCACCCAAAATTGACACTTCTATTCTAGGGCCATCCGGTGTGCGTCAGGGATGGAAAATGACATTTTTTGAATGTACTGAAAACTTCTTTAAATTGTACTGAAATGAAGTCAATTGTACTGAACATTTTTTTTTTTATGAAAAAATATTTTATAAATGTAACGAAAATATTTTATTCTTTAAAACATAAACAAAAACAATTCATAATTAATATACATATATGCATACATAATAAAAACATCAAATATATAGAAATAACTACTTTATAATACAAAAAAGTTGAAAAACGTACAAAATGCAAGCACTTTGACAGAAGTGAAAATTATTTATACAATTATTTTTCAGTCTAAAAGTTCTTCTGTCAAAAATGCTTGCATTTTGCACGTTATATTTCAAAATATTTCCATTTGCGGGGTATTTTCTGTCAATTTTATATTAAATTATTATATATTATAATTAGTGAAATTTCAACACTGGTAAGTTGATTTGTAAACAACTTCCTCATAATTTCCAAATTGAATATTTTTTTGACATTTTACTTCAAAATTGCTGATGTCAAGTGTCACACACACAAGCACAGAAAAAATCCATTCTTTTCGCATTCCTTTTAACGACAGAAAAAAATTCAATTCTTTTTAGAAAAAATTCGATTCTTTTGTTGAAAAGAATTCGACATAATTAAAGATTTAGAAAATTTGCAAATTTAAAGAAAACAGGTTTCATAAGTTTCATAAAATTGTACTGAAATAAGGCAAATTCTACTTTTGTACTTGACCAAACTCAATTGTATCGAACTCCATACAATTGTACCGAATTTTCCATCCCTGGTGTGCATACTTTGTTTTTTTTTTGTTTAAGACGAGGGAAGGGCGTCGAATATTTCATACATATACTGGTCCAAAGTATATAGGTAATATTTTAAAATGAACACTAATATTTAAATATTACCGCTTACCTTCTTACTTACACCCGGTCATTAAGGAACTTTTTCAGATTTGTTTTAAGACCAAATTAATATAACATTGTTTTCGATCCGTTAGATGAAAGGAAAATATTTGCTTTCAGTGTCCACGAATTCAAAGATTTGGTGATCTTAAATACGAGAAAATTGAAATCCGTCGCCAATTGATAGGGATGAAAAATTCAGACTTGATCAATTGCCAACTAAAAGTATAGATTATGCATCTTTTAAACTGTGTCTGACTCAGGAATTGTTTAATTATCTGCTGGGTAAGAAATACTGGCTGTAAAGTCTTCTTTCGTAACTTCGCTGATTAATGTTCCTGTTGCACTTGACAAAATTCTCTCCGTAAAAGTATCGTTTAAAGACAAAAACCTGTATGTTATAACATTATATATAGTTCCTGGAAGCTCACAAGAGGTTTATTCCAAAGCTTTCGAATACTTCAGCTTTATCTACGATTTATTAGAGTATCAGGATGAAATCATTTGGTGGGGTCAACCTTGCAAATGTCGCTTGGTTGCACCGTCGTGACACAAATTGTATGTTACCAACTCAGATCTAACGACCCAAAACTAATTGATGGTTTAACATCATTTAGATTTCTTCAATTAAATGATATTTTAAATATTAATGAAAAACTGCTGGATCTAGTGTTTACTACCATTGACGACGATATTACGATAAAAAAAATCCACCGAACCTTTAGTGCCTGAAGATAACCATCACCCATCACTGATCTGTTCACTTTTTAAAAACTTTAATAATTTTGATAATGAAATGTGTGATGATGATGATGATAATGAAAATGTGATTTTTCAAAACTTAATTCTTTGTTGTCACAAGTTAATTGCTCTTGTTTGAATAATTGTTTAAAAGTTAATGGTATTTAAATTTAATAATATTTTGTTTGATTGTTTTCTTAAATCAGTTCCTATAGTGATTGTAAAATCGAGATCTTTTGTACCAAATTGGTACGATAGTGAAATCAAAAGACTAAAAAATCGAAGAAACAAGTAATGGTCTACTTTTAAACTTTATCCAACAGAAACCAATTTAAAAAATTTGGTGAATATATTTTTAATATAATATATAGTTTAAAGTACATATCTTCATTGCATTCAGAAGATGCAAAGAGATCTGAAAATGAATCCAAAGAGTTTTTGGAATTTTATTAATAGCAAAAGAAAATCTTGTCCCTACCCGTCTGTTTTCAAGATAAATGACATTAATGACATAAATGACCCACGGGTTATAGCGCAACTTTTTCCCAATTTTTTCAAAGTGCCTTCAACTGTGATACTTCAAACTGTGATAGTTTAAACTGTGATATCTTAACCCGTGATTCCTTAATCTGTGATAAATCTGACGAAATGGCTCAAAATTTTGACCATTTGAAATCTTTTACTTACTTGACTGATATGAACTTTAACATTAATACTGACAACATTGTTAAGTTTATATCTAAACTTGACGATAGTTGTATATCAGGTCCTGATGGACTGTGTACGTCACTTGTCATTACCATTGTCTATTCTTTTTAAATTTTCAATGTCTTCATGTGTATTCCCATCTATTTGGAAAAATTCTTTCATAATCCCTCATACATTAAAAAGGAAAGAAAGACGAAATTAAAAACTACAGGCCTATTGTCAGATTATCTGTGATTCCTAAACTTCTTGAGGCTATTATTTGTGAATCTTTATGTTTTTATGTTAAATCAATTATTGTTCCCAATCAACATGGTTTTACTGTCACTTTTTTAAAAGAATTGGTTGAAAACTGTATTGATTCATTTAAAAACAAAAAACAAGTAGATTGTGTATTTACTGCTTTCATTAAAGCCTTTGACAAGCTGTCACATCGATTTTTGCTTCTTAAATTAAGAAAATTGGGATTTAGCGGATACTTTGTAAGATGGATTCAATCTTATCTATTCAATAGATCTTACTCGGTGCTATTTAACAGTTGCGAATCGAATAAGTTTAAAATAGACTCTGGAATCCCACAGGGTAGTCATTTAGGCCCTATCATTTTTATTTTATTTATAAACGACTTACCATCTGTGTTAAAATACTCTAAGTGCCTCATTAACGCCTATGATGTGACAATTTTCAAAACAATTTCAAATACTCGGGATTGGGAAGAACTACAATGTGACCTTAATTCGTTTTTCGACTGGTGTACTCGTAACTGTTTGTTTCTCAATATTGATAAATGTAAAACTATGTGTTTTACCATATAGTTTTCTTTTACTTCGTTCAACTATTTGTTTAATGATATATCAATATCTCGTGAAATCGATGTATATATTCTTGGTGTCACATTTGATCGCAAACTCGAATTTATTGAATATATCAACTGCATTTCTAATAAAGCCAATTCAATTCTTGGTTGGATAGAAAGAGAGTCGAAACAATTTTCTGACCCTTTCGTGACAAAGCAGCTTTTTATATCTTTTCTACGACCCATTTTAGAATACGCTTGTCAGGTTTGGGTACCTCACTACGAATGCCATAAAAATAGACTGGAACAGGTGCAAAAAAGATACCTTAGATTTGCTGTCAGAGGACTAGGATGTGTAAATCCTTATGATCTCCCACCTTATAACAACAGATTAAGACTTATTGATTTACCAAGTCTCGAGGACAGACGTTCCTATTTATGTTTTGTTTTCATTGTAACATTAATCAACGGTAACATAGACTCCGTGCACCTTCTGTCTCGTATTAACTTTAACTTAACCACAAAGAAACTTGAGGAACATACCGGATAGTATATGTACTTATTCAAAACTATCGTACCGATTACGAAAAATGTTCTCCTTTAAATAATATGTTTAAACTATTTAATTTTTACAATAATAAATATAACAATTTGTTTGATAAAACAACAATTAATTCATATAAATTTAAATCAACATTTTTACTTGCAATTAATTAAAATCTTAATATACACTTTTGTAAGAATTTTTTTTGTAAACTAGCAATTTAGTTATGTTTAATAAATAAATAAATACTTTACTATAGCTGCAGCACCGATAAGCCTTTTAAAAAATCGTTTTTTTTTTTGAGTATGGTAATCCTTTCTATTTTTTGTGACATTTTTAATCATGAATTTATAATGAAAATATCAAATATCAATATCAATTAGTCAGTTTAAATTTCAGAGTCCTCACTAATTTTCCTCCGACAAAAATTAAGCAGACGAATATAAATTTTGTTTTCCTAAGTATTTGACACAAAAACTGAGAAATTTAACTGAGGAATTCTGTTTTTATCTCTGAGATCTCAGAAATATAAACTGACTTAATATTTCTTAAAATTGTAGTTTTGAAAACCAATATTTTTAAAGCAGAATTTCGAAGGGAATATGAGCTGTATTTTATTTTCTCCCAGATCAACCCAGGATCTCAGTGAAACTTTTATATACCCAACTTTGTTTCCCTTTGTATTTTTTTTTATTTGTATGATTGTATACACCGGTTGTCTTTTTTCCTTACACTGACGACATTAAGGGTGTGTGTTCAAAATGGATTTGGAAATCGAAATTCAAAACAAAGCTAGATCTTATGTTGTTTTTGTAAAACATGTATTTTCGTAAGCAAATCCAAAAAAAATAAAACAGCTATTGATCCACGTCAGAATTTTAACATCACATCACAACAAATTTAAGTTTGGATAACTTCTACGGATTTTTACATACATATACTAGCCGATTATTTTTAAATATGTTTAAATTGTTGTTGTTTTCCTCATATGAATAAAGTATGTATAGTTACCTATAAAGTATTTATTCTAAATTAAAAGAAAAATGGTCTTCTACCAGCTATTATAGATTTTAGAGTTTTCCATATTAATAAAATTAATTATGATTAAAATTAAAAACTTACCAAAGCAACGCAAATCCTAATCCAATTGATGCTGCTGGTGAGTTGATGTATTTCCTCAACATTATGAAATTAAAATCATCTCTTTTTATACATAATTATTTCATTCATCATTTTACGTTGTATTTATTTTCACACTCTTTATAATTTTCTTAATTTTGTTATTTTAATACTATTTAACATACAAATAAGGCACTTTTTAGAAAATTCAACAGCATTATTTTCAGTAGAAAAAAAAAAAAAACACATTTACATTCACCCACTAATATTAAGTCGCAACAAATCGCTTAAAATATTTTTCTTATCACAAATTACAAGACTTTTCGTAATTGAGTCTTTATCGTAGTAAAATTAAGTTGTCCGCTTAGCTGTACGAGTATATAAGTAGGTACCTATTAAACTAAAGAATATAATAAATTTTAATCACTTTATATCCTCTCTCTCTTTAAATAGTTAACCGTGCGCGTACTAAGTTTAATGTTAAATTCTCTTCAATGGCAAAAATATTCGTTCAAATTACTTAAGTGGTGAAAAGAAAAAAATAACGAATATTAACTTCTTGAATTAAAATTATTTCACATTTGTTTTTCAGATATTTGTATTCAATGTTTTAAACAACTGCAAATAGTGTTTGTACTAAGAGTTGTTGAATATTTGAAATTTATGGTTAAACTGCAGTAAGGAGCTATTATAGCTGTAGCGGAATTTGCAGCGTTATACTGTTAAATATTTTTGAGTGGTTGCAAGTTGAAATTTTCAGCCACAACAAGTGTGACAATTGAATCGCGTGCCTATCTCACTTGAAAGTATTTAGCCGAATGGGATTCATTTCTAATGGGGATACTTAAGTGACATCTATTCATGCGGTCATGCTAGAGTCAAATTCAGTGTGGGGTTAGCCGTTAGCGTTAGTTCAGTTGAATGAATGTGTGTGCGGAATTTCAAAGTGTGCCTGACTGACTGACTGCATGACAGACAACAACAACAACAACGAATATTTTGTACTGAACTTAAAACTTCCTCATTATTCCAATGTGTCGTGTGCGGATGATGACGAATAGACGGACGAACGGATAGACAGTTGTGAAACAAAACTTGCCCGTTTTTGCGGTGATAGTATCGGAAGTATATCTATTACAGCTGATAGAGGTATTACTTCTGTTAAGTTTCAGTTTTGTCGTTCAATTTAGTTTACACTGACTGAAGAAAGTTTGGTCCCTTTTACATGGCTGAATACAAGTAGTTTTTTGATTAGTAGATTTAAGAACACAATATTTCTTATAACCAAGAATAGCAATATATACCATACAAGTGATCGAAAACTATTCCTACGATTTTGATTAAAAATTGTCTGTAAGCTAATATTAGTACGATCTACCTACAAACAGGACATAATTTTACAATAAATCCCGCTTTTTAAATCCCGCTTTTTTTAATCTCGTCTCTTATAATCCATTTGAATTGATATAATTCTGTAAAAACATAAAGAAACTCTAAACAATAAACAAGATAGTAAAATCGTAAAGTTTCCGACACACGTTTCATGAACGCACCTAAAAACATTTTGCATAAATGTGGTAAACGATATGATAATTAAATCAACTGTTCGTTAAACGTCGAACAGCTTAAAACATTTAATTTAATTTTAATATTCGTAAAATTTGTTATCCGGAATTTTAAAATGCCCAACATAAGTTAAAAAAAAGTAAATTTATACAAATGTATGACCAAATTGCTTTGTCCCCTTTCACACGAGGAAACAATTTGATGGAGATTTTTTGACGTTTTCTTTTAATTTTCAATTCCCACCAACCAATCGTAGACCGTTCAATCCTCTTACTTGGTGCCCTTCTCACCCAAAAACTGAAAGTTGTTGCAAACTCAGTTTCCTCGTGTGAAAGGGGACTTTTAATGATCTATTAATTCTTGAGTTATTTGACGAATATGATGGTTAGTATGTTTATTGTTGTGATCAACACATATGTGCATGTGTGAATGCATTTATGTTTGTGTAACTCACACTATTTTGAAAAAAACCTCACTTTTTCCTCGATATAAGAGTTTACCATGTTTACGATGTTTACCGCATGTTTACGATGTTTACCATCTTCGTTTAACACACAAATTTGTGTCGGAAAGTTTAAAATTTGTTGAAAAAGATTTTCTATACAAATTTTGATAGTTCGTTTACGACGTAGAGTCGTAAACTTTAAGACGTTTACGATGCTTTTCCTATACGTTGCATGATTACCCTTAATACATTTCTCATAAGTAATTATGTCGACTGTTACTGCAGTAAAATAAAGTGGTAAATACTTTAGCAAGAGGTATAATTTCCGTGTGCATACAAAATTTTTACAAGGAGTAAATATTTTAATAAATAATAAATAATTTTGTGAACAAAAACAATGGTGAAGAGTGAAAATAAAAAACTCATTTTCTTTAAGCCGAATAATCTGTTTTTTTTTTTAAATGTACAAACAACATTATCTGCTCTATTCTGCTAAATGTTCGAGTGAATTTTCGTATTCTGCTATCCGTCGGATGAAAACGAATATTCCAAAAAGCATATAAATTGGAGTGCGTGAAGTTAGCCCCCCTTTTTTGGAATTTGCTATTTTCGAAAGTTTTTCCCGATTTGTTCCGCATTGTTCTAAGTTTTTTTTTGAAAAATATTCAAAAATGGGGGTTTTAGAGCCAAAAAACTGTTTTTGACCTAGCCCCTTTTTTTCGAAAATCAAATTTTTGGAAGTTGTTCCAGATTGTTCTAGTTGTTCTGAACATTGTTCCAAGTTTTTGGATCCCTATGTCAAAAATTTCAAGTTATGGGCAAAATTCGAAAAAATTCTTCTTTTTTCGAAATTCTTAATTTTGAAATTTTTTTTGGGTTTCAAAAAGTGTTCTAAACATTGTTCCAAAAACTCAAAATTGTAGGACGTGTATTTTTAAAGATAAAACCTCCCGAACATTTTTTCAAAAATCCAAAAAACGGCTCTCTAATATTTTATTTTTTTTTAATGCATTGACTTTTGAAACCTTATGATAAGTGCATGTATTGAAAAAAAGTTCTGACCTTACATTCTTACTATCAGCTTAAAAACTAACTTTAAAAAAACATCTCCGATTTTTTTAACTTTTCAAAAACACCTTTGCCAAAATCTAAAACTTGTTCCAAGTGCAGAATTCCTCAAATCCAATTGTTCCAAAGAATCATCAAAAAGTATTGAAAACTGAAGATTTTAAGCCCAAAAAACACTTTAAATAAAAATATCTTATTATCCTTGCGCTGGCCCCCCTTTTTAGAAATCCAAAATTAAAAAATTTGTTAAAGGTTGTTCTAGGGTTCTTCTAAATTGTTCCAGACTTTCGTTTCTTAAATAGATTTTTAGTAGGAAAAATTTCATTAAAATGCTCCCCTGGTCCTAATTTTCCGAAAATCCAAAATCTAAAACTTGTTCCAAGAGCAGCATCCATCAAATCCAATTGTTCCAAAGAATCATCAAAAAATATTGAAAACTGAAGATTTTAAACCCAAAAAACACTTTAAATGAAAATATCTTATTATCCTTGCGCTGGCCCCCCTTTTTAGAAATCCAAAATTCAAAAATTTGTTCCAGGTTGTTCTAGGGCTCTTCTAAATTGTTCCAGACTTTCGTTTCTTAAAATTGATTTTTAGTATGAAAAATTTCAATAAAATGCATTTTTGTTTTTGAAAAGTTAAAAAAATCGGAGATGTTTTTTTAAAGTTAGTTTTTAAGCTGATAGTAAGAATGTAAGGTCAGAACTTTTTTTCAATACATGCATTTATCATAAGGTTTCAAAAGTCAATGCATTAAAAAAAAAATAAAATATTAGAGAGCCGTTTTTTGGATTTTTGAAAAAATGTTCGGAAGGTTTTATCTTTAAAAATACACGTCCTACAATTTTGAGTTTTTGGAACAATGTTTAGAACACTTTTTGAAACCCAAAAAAAATTTCAAAATTAAGAATTTCAAAAAAAGGGGGGCTAGAATTTTTTCGAATTTTGCCCATAACTTTTGAAATGTTGAACATAGGGGTCCAAAAACTTTGAACAATGTTCAGAACAACTAGAACAATCTGGAACAACTTTCAAAAATTTGATTTTCGAAAGAAGGGGGGCTAGGTCAAAAACGGTTTTTTGGCTCTGAAACCCCCATTTTTGAATATTTTTCAAAAAAAAACTTGGAACAATGCGGAACAAATCGGGAACAACCTGGAACAACTTTTAAAAATAGCAAATTCCTAAAAAGGGGGGCTAACTTCACGCACTCCAATTTATAGAGTCTCTCAAGAACTTCAAAAGTAATTAATGTTAGAGCTTTGAACTCGAAATATTGAAGAGTTTAAAGAATAATTTGGTAAAAATTACGTGAATCGAAAAATTCCATCGGAAAGGATAACAGAATAGGGCTGTATGTTATTCAGGTTAATATAATATGTATGTATATTGTAAAAAAACGGATTTTGTGGTATTTGAATAAGCGGGTTTTAGAAGAAAGGATTTTCAAAATACAGTATTTTAGTAGACTGGATTTCAAAACATTTTTTTTGGATTTTAAAAACTGGGATTCCAATACGCTCCAATAAAAGAATTTGGAATTTCAACCACCTCATTATCTCAGTATTTGTTTAATCGATTTTTATTAAATTTTTTTAAGCAAAAGCTTATAACTAAATTTTATTAAATAATATCAAAGTTTTCCAAAAAATTCAAAATATTTTTTCTTGAAATTCGATATTTCAAAAACGGATAGATAATTTTTTCCGAAATTGGATTTTTACCTCCATATTAAAAAATACCAAAAATTGGAGTAAGTATCAATTTTTTCTTAATAATCTTAGTTAAATTTTATTTAAAGAAAACAATTTTTTTTTAAAATCAGTTTGAAAACTTTTTGTCATCAATGCTTGTAACTTGCTGCACAGCAGCCATAATAATGATCTTGAATAAATAAACGAATTGTTGATGCAAAAAATTCTATCTTTTTTCTATTCTCTTGCAATCTCAAGATCATGGCAAATGCCATTTCTTCAATGGCAGATGAATGTACGACGAGATATTTGTAGAATTATAAACTATATATAAGCTTGTCTTGTTATTTTTTTGTTCTTCTTAATGAACGATTGCGTTTTATATACTGACCGACAGATAAAGAGCAACAACAAATTATTTGAGAAGATTAAATTATTGAATATCACCATAATGATGTATCAATTAAGAAGAACAAAAAAAAGTAGAAAGAAAGTTCGTTTCTAATCTAGTAAATTGATAATATAGTTGTTCCGTAGATGTAATGAAGGTTTGTTTGGCATGATGTTGTGTGATATAAAACACTAAAGTTTTTCATTGGAATTTCTCCATCAGTTTGTCGATATCAATTCATTCAATTTGCAAAAAAACTTGATAAGTGAAACGAAGACTTTGAAAGACACATAAAGTTTGCTAGGATGTACGTACTTTATATATTATGTAAGGTATAGGTTGTACCTACTAAATTAGCTAGATTGGTATTTGAAAATATGTAATATAAGTCTGTACAAGTTCCTATAGATATAGAATTTTTAAACTTTTTTTTTTGTGTAGATATACTATTATAAAAAGTTGCAGTTCCGGTTGCCAATATGAACACCAAAAAAAATGGTTGCGTTCGAAGAAATAACCAAATCTTTATATAATCACTTGTGAAAAAACAGCTGATGCAACAAAAAATCAGTGTATCTGAATGTTTTGAGATAGGTAGGTATCTTGTCTGATATGTTCTCTAACGCAAGGAATGGAATTAAAGCGCAAATCAAAACGGTTAATTGTAGAACAAGAACATGTGAATAATAAAGAACCATCTTACAAAATTGTGATTACAAGCATTTTTTTTAGAAATCTGTAAAGATTGAGATTTTGACTTTGACATAAAATTTGTAATTGTGAAATTAAATAAAATTACATATACATTATAAAGTGAAAATTGTTTTTTGCAAGAATTTATAATTAAGCTCTACATACATATATTGACATCAAAATAATCACTGTTTTTTCTTTCTTAACCATGTACAATGAAAATTTTCAATAATCGTTTTCAATGAAAGCTATAAATGGAACCTTAAAAAATGGAGGAGGCACAAGAAGTATCATCTTCTATCGCCTGTAAAATTGATGACTTTTTATTAACTACTAGCTGCTAACATTTTGTTTGACCTCAGAAAGATGCATCCTCAAATTTTTTTATTGTTGGCATTGTTTTTTTTATTCATATGAATCCATTATTTTTTTCTAATTTTATTGTTTTAAAAAAGAAAACAACATAAACATAAAACTGTTATAATAAAAGTTTAAAATTGATTAAATTGGTTTTCAAATTTTCCAAATCTTGGAAAAACCAAAATTGTAAATACCTAACGAAATAAGAAATAATAAACCGTACTAACCTTTAAACGACATGGTACTCGAGGGTTGGGGTCAGAATCCCGAAAACCGAAATCCCGAAAACCCAAAATCCCGAAAACCCAGAATCCCGAAAAAACCCAAAATCCCGAAAAATTATTTAAATGGAAAATTTGGTTTTCAGGATTTTGGGTTTTAGAGGTTCTGTGTTTTCGGGATTCTGGATTTTGGGTTTTCCGGATTCAAATTTTCGGGATGGTACACGATTATTTCGTATTTGTTTTGTCATGTATCATCTGTCATCTATGTATCTTCTATCATCTGTCATCTGTCATCATCTGTCATCTGTCATCTATGTATCTTCTATCATCTGTCATCTGACATCAGTCATTGTCATGTCACTGCCACTGTCACTGTTATCTGTCACTGTCACTGTCACTGTCACTGTCACTGTCACTGTCACTGTCACTGTCACAGTCACTGCCACTGTCACTGTCACAGTCACAGTCACAGTCACAGTCACAGTCACAGTCACAGTCACAGTCACAGTCACAGTCACAGTCACAGTCACAGTCACAGTCACAGTCACAGTCACAGTCACAGTCACTGTCACTGTCACTGTCACTGTCACTGTCACTGTCACTGTCACTGTCACTGTCACTGTCACTGTCACTGTCACTGTCACTGTCACTGTCACTGTCACTGTCACTGTCACTGTCACTGTCACTGTCACTGTCACTGTCACTGTCACTGTCACTGTCACTGTCACTGTCACTGTCACTGTCACTGTCACTGTCACTGTCACTGTCACTGTCACTGTCACTGTCACTGTCACTGTCACTGTCACTGTCACTGTCACTGTCACTGTCACTGTCACTGTCACTGTCACTGTCACTGTCACTGTCACTGTCACTGTCACTGTCACTGTCACTGTCACTGTCACTGTCACTGTCACTGTCACTGTCACTGTCACTGTCACTGTCACTGTCACTGTCACTGTCACTGTCACTGTCACTGTCACTGTCACTGTCACTGTCACTGTCACTGTCACTGTCACTGTCACTGTCACTGTCACTGTCACTGTCACTGTCACTGTCACTGTCACTGTCACTGTCACTGTCACTGTCACTGTCACTGTCACTGTCACTGTCACTGTCACTGTCACTGTCACTGTCACTGTCACTGTCACTGTCACTGTCACTGTCACTGTCACTGTCACTGTCACTGTCACTGTCACTGTCACTGTCACTGTCACTGTCACTGTCACTGTCACTGTCACTGTCACTGTCACTGTCACTGTCACTGTCACTGTCACTGTCACTGTCACTGTCACTGTCACTGTCACTGTCACTGTCACTGTCACTGTCACTGTCACTGTCACTGTCACTGTCACTGTCACTGTCACTGTCACTGTCACTGTCACTGTCACTGTCACTGTCACTGTCACTGTCACTGTCACTGTCACTGTCACTGTCACTGTCACTGTCACTGTCACTGTCACTGTCACTGTCACTGTCACTGTCACTGTCACTGTCACTGTCACTGTCACTGTCACTGTCACTGTCACTGTCACTGTCACTGTCACTGTCACTGTCACTGTCACTGTCACTGTCACTGTCACTGTCACTGTCACTGTCACTGTCACTGTCACTGTCACTGTCACTGTCACTGTCACTGTCACTGTCACTGTCACTGTCACTGTCACTGTCACTGTCACTGTCACTGTCACTGTCACTGTCACTGTCACTGTCACTGTCACTGTCACTGTCACTGTCACTGTCACTGTCACTGTCACTGTCACTGTCACTGTCACTGTCACTGTCACTGTCACTGTCACTGTCACTGTCACTGTCACTGTCACTGTCACTGTCACTGTCACTGTCACTGTCACTGTCACTGTCACTGTCACTGTCACTGTCACTGTCACTGTCACTGTCACTGTCACTGTCACTGTCACTGTCACTGTCACTGTCACTGTCACTGTCACTGTCACTGTCACTGTCACTGTCACTGTCACTGTCACTGTCACTGTCACTGTCACTGTCACTGTCACTGTCACTGTCACTGTCACTGTCACTGTCACTGTCACTGTCACTGTCACTGTCACTGTCACTGTCACTGTCACTGTCACTGTCACTGTCACTGTCACTGTCACTGTCACTGTCACTGTCACTGTCACTGTCACTGTCACTGTCACTGTCACTGTCACTGTCACTGTCACTGTCACTGTCACTGTCACTGTCACTGTCACTGTCACTGTCACTGTCACTGTCACTGTCACTGTCACTGTCACTGTCACTGTCACTGTCACTGTCACTGTCACTGTCACTGTCACTGTCACTGTCACTGTCACTGTCACTGTCACTGTCACTGTCACTGTCACTGTCACTGTCACTGTCACTGTCACTGTCACTGTCACTGTCACTGTCACTGTCACTGTCACTGTCACTGTCACTGTCACTGTCACTGTCACTGTCACTGTCACTGTCACTGTCACTGTCACTGTCACTGTCACTGTCACTGTCACTGTCACTGTCACTGTCACTGTCACTGTCACTGTCACTGTCACTGTCACTGTCACTGTCACTGTCACTGTCACTGTCACTGTCACTGTCACTGTCACTGTCACTGTCACTGTCACTGTCACTGTCACTGTCACTGTCACTGTCACTGTCACTGTCACTGTCACTGTCACTGTCACTGTCACTGTCACTGTCACTGTCACTGTCACTGTCACTGTCACTGTCACTGTCACTGTCACTGTCACTGTCACTGTCACTGTCACTGTCACTGTCACTGTCACTGTCACTGTCACTGTCACTGTCACTGTCACTGTCACTGTCACTGTCACTGTCACTGTCACTGTCACTGTCACTGTCACTGTCACTGTCACTGTCACTGTCACTGTCACTGTCACTGTCACTGTCACTGTCACTGTCACTGTCACTGTCACTGTCACTGTCACTGTCACTGTCACTGTCACTGTCACTGTCACTGTCACTGTCACTGTCACTGTCACTGTCACTGTCACTGTCACTGTCACTGTCACTGTCACTGTCACTGTCACTGTCACTGTCACTGTCACTGTCACTGTCACTGTCACTGTCACTGTCACTGTCACTGTCACTGTCACTGTCACTGTCACTGTCACTGTCACTGTCACTGTCACTGTCACTGTCACTGTCACTGTCACTGTCACTGTCACTGTCACTGTCACTGTCACTGTCACTGTCACTGTCACTGTCACTGTCACTGTCACTGTCACTGTCACTGTCACTGTCACTGTCACTGTCACTGTCACTGTCACTGTCACTGTCACTGTCACTGTCACTGTCACTGTCACTGTCACTGTCACTGTCACTGTCACTGTCACTGTCACTGTCACTGTCACTGTCACTGTCACTGTCACTGTCACTGTCACTGTCACTGTCACTGTCACTGTCACTGTCACTGTCACTGTCACTGTCACTGTCACTGTCACTGTCACTGTCACTGTCACTGTCACTGTCACTTTTTTTTTGAGAAAAAAACTGAGATTTTTTTTGTCCAACATATCCCACTGTTTTTTTCTTATTTTGAGTATGTACAAACCCGCTCGTATTTGAATGCAACATTGTGCCAAAATTTCAAAGCAATCGGTGAAGAACTTTCGGAGATTAGCGGTAAGGAACAAACGTACATTTACATTTTTATTTATATAGATATGGATAATAATATAATCAAGATCATTTAATTTGCTGTTTGGACTTCCTCCGGAATTGTTTTTTTTTGACATTTTCAACCTTAGATAGTAAAAAGATTAATTTAATCGCGGGGTATTTTGTATATAATTAATCCTACCATTGTAGCAAGCTTCAAGTTCTACCCCAGAACATCTCTTACGTATTTCCAATTTTTTTCTTCTAATATATTTTACTTTTTTTTATAGGTCAACTTATCAGAAAATTTTCCAAATAAAACTTCTTTTCTATCCCTTACCAAAGATGCAAACAAAATTTGTGTTCTAGGTATTCATAATGATGTTTGCTCAACAATGATCAACAAAATTATGAATAAAACTTGTATAGCTTACAATATGTAAACATAAATGGTGTTACAGGAAATTGTAGTTGAATAATTTTCTAGTTTCTTTATAGAAATTTATAAACACACTTATTTGTAGATGGCGCAACAAAAATTCATATACATACAAAATTTGTAATTGTGGATTAAAATCACAAATTTGTGATTGTAAATTGTAAACTGTGGTCAAAGTCACCAACTTACAAAATTGTATTTACAAGCGAATTTTTACAAAACTTGCTGAAAAACTGATTTATTCTGTTAAAAAATGTTTGTATTTAAAAACTGTATTTTTAATTTGAAAAGAGAGAATATAGCTGGAATAAATTTATTGTTGTTTCACCAAGACTAATTTTTGTTTGTAGTTTACAAATACATATTTGTGATAATTCGAGTTTTTTTTTGTTAGTTTCTGTTTCACCAAATAAAAGAACTTTACAAAATTTGTTGAATTGTGGAAAAAATCTTACAGAACAGAAATCATGTGTAATTTTTTCTACAAATTGTGATTTCTATATTGAAATCGCTTATAAAACATAAAAAATATGTAGACAATTTCAGATTATTTCACTTTCCACAAAGTTAATAAATCTAAGGCTGGGGAAATATTTGGGGTCAAAACTTACACTGTGTTAAAATATTTTTTTTGCTAAATACATTTTTAGGTTTTTCTTTTATAAATAGTCCCTTTAAGGTTTATTTAGTTTTTTTTTTTTATTTAAATTTGTAGTTAATGAATATGTCAGACTTCTATAGGTCTATGTATTTGTATTTTTCATAAGCCCAAAATTAATTTTGAAATTTTTAACTAAGAAGAAGGTTAAGAAAAAAAGAATAAGTCAATTTTAAAAAATTTTGTTGATAAATGTTATACCGACAAAATAATTTTTCAGATGCAAAATACCTATACTAATTTTTGATAAACTAAACATTCTCGTTACAGGGAAGGATCTCAAACATTATATCATTCGTTATACATGGACTGTATACGCAAAATTGTATTTTTGTTTCTTAATTTAATTTAATTTAATTTGAAAGGCAGAATTGTATAAATAAAATGTAGGTTTAATATCTAGACATATGTATGTGAAAAGGAAGAAAGCAATTGATACCCCTTTTGATGTTTCACTTTAAACTCTCACAAATTTGTGAAAATTAATCTAACAAATAATTGGTGAAATACATGTTTTTTTAAATTGCAAACTACAACAGTATTTTGTACAACTTTTTACGTCTTTGTGACAAACTTGATTGAAATAAATATGTAACCCGTGAAACATAAATTTTGTTTACAAATTCGTAAAAGTAGTTTACAAATAAAATGTTGTGTTTGTAAATTGTAATTAATTGGTGAAATAGGCTCCTGGTGCAATAGGCCAAGATATAAAATACCTACAGTCGTATTTATAAAATTTTTGTCTACTTAGACACTGTCCAACTATTTTCAAATAGGTCGAAATATGCTTTATTTAATACAAATAAATATCACATTATTCACGGTTAAGACAATCTACTCTTGTGTCTAAGTTAGGCAGCTATATGACAACAATCGAACACATTTTCCAAAGTTGGACAGTTGTCTAAAGTTAGACAACTTTTATAAATAAGACAACTAGTCGTTTTGACAATTTGTGGTTCGATCATGTTGATCGCTTCCTTACAATTGTCAAATTGACAATGGGAATTGTTTTACTAAAATCCAGTATAAGATCAATTAGATCAGTGAATCAACTATGTACATAAAACCATATACATATAACTAAATTCCATATATGTATCTATTAAAATGGAATTTTATTGAACAATCGACTTCAAAAATAATAAATTTCTCTTATAAGTTGGAGTTGTTTCAATATTATTCTACTTAAAATATTTGATATTAAACCTTCATAAAGTTACAACTTGGCATACTTTTAGATCTCACTACTTTTCACGGCTGAGTTGTTACATACAGATTTTTATATAGAAGAACTTGCCTATTTTTTAACATTAATGTTTTTGTTCTGATTAACTATAATGGAATAGAATTGAATTATTTCTGTTGCTTACTATCCAATTGTTAAGTACTATAAAAGACTAAGTCTTACTTGTACATTTGTATTAAATAAATTGAATTGAATTGAAAAAAAATTGAATTGAATGTTTTAAAAAGTTTAAATAGTACAAGTATTTTCCTAAGTTTTTTTCTTAGAATTAAATTTAATTTTTTTTTGAAAACTTAATACATATTTCGCACAATTTCTATTAAACATTGCACCAATTAGTTTTTAACATTATCTAGGAGATTTTTAACAAAAATTATTTTTATAGCCGAAATTAACTGCAGTTTCCATATAACTGTTTAAGAACCGTTAAATAAAATTTTATTTTTTTCGAAATGGGCTCCTACGATTTTGATTAAAATTAATTTAGGTAGTAAGAACAAATTTAACAATTAAAAAAGAAAATAATAAAAGTAAAATAATAATAATAAAGTGACTCATTGCATTATCAGTACGCACTAAATTGTGGGTATTCCTATTTTCATTGATGTTACGATAAAATTATTCTTTAAAAGAAATCTTACAAGTCCATTACGATCTTTATTCAATTAAAATACGTTGCTGTGTTTAATAGAAATTATGTTTATCACACATCACACCAAGTCCAGTAGCGTACCCGAGATTTTTTTGGGAGTGCCTTGCTTTAATTTTGATGAATTATTTTATAGGCTTCGAATACAAACCGTTTTTAATATATTTTTTTCAACAGATAAAAACTAAAAGCTTTTTTTAATATTTTTGCACATAATTGCTTATACGTACATATCATATACGAGTACTCAATTCAATTGTGGTGTAGTCTCCATGTTGTGTGTAAATTTTGATAAAAAAGGGGAAAATAAAAATGTAAATTTTTTTTTTACAAAAGTAATTTCATTTTTATTTTTTATTCTGACGCTCAAAAACGCTTCAGACAAATTTAAAAACATACAAAATTGTAGAAAATTTTACAGATCAACTTCCACCTGTAAAATTTTCTTACAAAATTCAACAAATTTGTAAAATAACTAATTTAGGTATAATGTATGCAATTACTTATATTTGAATGCAAGATCAGTACTAGTTTGTAATTGTAAATTGTAAAATGGTGAAATAGACCACAAATCGTGGCATCGTCCACTAACTTTCCACTAAATTTTCAAGCTTTGAATAGATTTCCCTGTAAGGTTTATTATACAGAAGATCATACTGAGCCTAGTTAGATTTTCTCAAAGAAGAACACGAGCAGGTTGCACTGCTTTAAATATAAACACTGTACTTTAAGAGTCTGAACTCCAGTTTAATCCTTTCACATTTTTGTCCATATCTGAACATTTTTATACAAAAATATAAGAAGGCGTGATTAAGACCTTCACTTAGATATTAAGCATGTTCAGGAAAATGAGATCTCAGCAATCTCAGTTACCTGAACAGGATTTCTCAGTAAAATTTTTCAGCTTTGCTGTCAAAACTTTTTGACTGAGAAAAATCTCTGAAATCTCATTTTTCTTAACGCGCCAATTAATAAAAAGAACAACATTTGTAGTGAATCAGGGTCAAATTTAATGTTCAAATATACACATACATCATATACATACATCATATGTACAATGTACATATTTTATATTTTCTTTCTAAGAATATTTTATAAAGTTAGCTGAGATTAAGATTTTGGGAATTTAAAATTGAGTCAATAATATTCATATTGCCTGAGGAGAGTGGCTCAAATCTACAGATCCCCTTCCTGCGTACGCAACTGAACATCTCAGCTTTCATAATTTCATTCAACAAAGTGTACCGAATGTCAATGTTAATTACCATTTTGTTGGTCTTATCACGTGTTGATAAATTAAAATTAATTTAAGTTTTATGAGAACTAGTATTTTTTTTATATTTTGCAAAATCAAGTATTTATACAATCTTTAGCATCCGGAATTGAATGATACACAAGGTTAAGCTAGAATTTATGAACTCAGTGCTTTCAAACGTATACCTATACGCTGCGTAAAAGAGATGGGAAATAGACAGAAAAATCAAAAATGTCTTCCTCTTATGAATAACTACTGTAAAAGGGGTTGAAATTGAATTTTTGGTAAATGTCTGGAGATTGGAGAACTATCAGTTTTTTTTTAAGACGTGTAAATGAAAAAAGCTTTTGCATATACATCTAAAAAAGATTGTATCTGTTTTTATCATAGGAGCAATAGATTTTGAGAAAAACCTTCGCAAAAACTACAATACAAGTTTTATGTGTTTTATTTTTCACATGATTGCAGGAGTGAGTTAAACTACTATACTCGTGCGTCGGTTTGTTTGTTTTTGTGGTGTAAATAGTAAATAATCCACGTTGAAAACCATGAACAAAAAACCATCAGTTTTCTTGGAAAACGACAAAGGTCTGCTCTTAAATTGTAGCTTATAAAATTTGATAAAAAAAGACTGTATTTAACACTTTTCTTTCGTAAAAATAATTGATTTTGAGAAAAACTTTCGAAAACGTTGCAATATCATTTTCTTGTTTTAATGTCGCACTTAAAGCACTACACTATTATAGTTCTAAGCTGGAATTAGAGGTTAATCGAACGTTCAAAGAATACACTCATTCACAAAACGTAGGGACGGATAAAACAAAAAAATGATTTTGGGCTTTGTGCCGATCGTTGTTGCGCATACTTCGTATTGAATGTACGTTTAGAAATAATTTCTGGCGATTTTTGTATTTAAAGTCTGGGTAGACATTTTCTAAAATGTCTAATAGACGCTTCGTCACTGTTCGTGGGTACCAAGGATTTTAACAACCTCTTTGTAAAATGTAAATGTTCGTTTTTGCTCAATCCAAAATCTCCGAAAGTTCTTCAGCGATTACTTTGAAATTTTGACAAAACATTTCATTCGAATAGGTATGTTCATGTTTATACTTTTTTTTATAAAAGTTGCCATCTGTTGGGCATGAAAGCAAGACCCTCTATACTGAGATCTCGGCAATCTCAGAATAAGATTCCTCAGTTTTGATGTCAAAACACTGAGGAATAAAATGTTTAACTCTATAGGGTAAAATGGAGTGAAAAACAAAAAAAAAACATTCGATTTTAAAAATTCTTTCTTTGTTTGAAACGTTTAACTTAAAGAATGGCTTTATGGATTAATATTTTTCAATAAGCTATTTTAGCGGTTTATAGGGTGAAATGGGATAAAACTAAAAATATTTTTATATATTTAACAGTATTTTTGTTTTTGAAAGGTTATACAATATACATATTTAGAAGCTATTAGTACTTCAAGCATTACTTCAGGACTAGATATTTTTAATAAGAATAAAATTATCAAAAATAGCATTCGACCTTCTGACAGACGTTTACAAAACCAAAGCCACAATTTATTTATTACATTTAAAATTGTTAAAATTGATTATAATTTGAAAAATAGAGCTATTATTATTATTACTATTTCTATTATTTTATCAGTATTCGACTCTAAAAATCCTTTTTAGGGTTATATTTAGAAGACGGACTTCGAGGTTATTTTTTAAACTTAGTTTTTTTTAGGGAGAAAAGGGGAAAACATTTAAATTTTCTTTTTGTATTTGAAATGTTATATTTAGAGGATGGATTTAAAAGGACAAAAACGGAAAAGATCAAAAATTGGCTTAAAACAAAAATATTAAAAATATTTTGAAATATGAGGGACCTAATTAAATAAAAATAATATAAAATAAAATGCACGACAGGGTCGCACAAACTTGCTGTTATGTGCGATCACATTGTAGTTTTAAACTTTAAAGTCTGAATAGTTCAGATCTATTCATCTGATTTTAAAAGAAATAAATTATTAATGGGAGCCTATATTTTAATCCACCTGTTTAAAACGTAGTTAAGTTTGAGGTAGTATTATGTGAGTTTATATTCATATGAACATATACATATCCATAGAAATTACAGTTTGAGCATAGTACGCCGCTGATGCGAAACGAAATTTTTCCGTAGTCTCCAACTCGACAACGAAATGCTTACGGAAATCACGATGAAAAAATACATATTGAAATTGTTACCAACTGAAATAAATGCAAAAAATCACAGAAACCTATGCTGTAATGAAAAACAACAAATAAAAACGTGAATGAAACTCAAATGTCACTTTTCCGGAAACAAATTTATGGTCGGGGCAATTATTTTTGTGTGAAAAAAGAGCGGAGACTTCTCCAAATAATGTGCTACAATTGTAAATCTATCTTGTCGAACAGCGTACTGCAAAGCGAAAAACAGAACGAAATTCTTCGTTTATAATTAATTCGTTGTGTCATTTTTATATGGGATTTTTTCGTTTGGAATCAACAGCTTACTTGGCTTTAAACTGCTGAAAAATTGCTAAACAAAATCAAGATACAATTATTATTTATTAATGTGGAATTAAAAATTCATTTTTGAACAAATCATCTACACATTTTCGAAACATCGAACTTTAAAAAAAAAATGGTGAAATTTTTTTGAAAATTCAAAATATATTTTTTTTTTTGAAAATTTCGATATGCAATATTATTCAAAGTCATAAGAAGCTCTTGTGTAAATACAACATATAATTAGATAATTGAAAACCAAAATTTTTTAAACCAAATTTTTTGTATTAATTTATTTATTTACTAAATATTTATTTTTCTTCGTGGTGTATTTGGTCTACTTTTAACCTACTTAATTCCAGAAAACCCATATCTTTCTATAAAATTTCGACTAAAGACTTCTTCAAGTGTAATGAATAGGTTACCTCAAAATCTTCCAAGCATCTTGGTGGAAAAAGGAGTATATTATGTACTTATAACGGGTGATTTTTTAAGAGGTTTAGAACTTTTAAAAAAAAAAAAACACACAAAATTCGAAAAAATGAATGAAATATTTATTTGAATCGATAGTTTGAACCTTGCAATTTAATGTTTAAAGATAATTTCATGCAAATGTTGACCGCGGCTGCGTCTCAGGTAGCCCATCCGCTGAGTCCAATTTTGGCATACTCTTTCACACATATCGGCCGGTATCTCACGAATGAATGCATGGATGTTGGCTTCCAGTGCGTCAATCGAAGCGGGCTTGTGCCTATAGACATTAGCCTTGACATACCCCCACAAAAAATAGTCTAATGGTGTCAAATCGCACGATCTAGGCGGCCAATTGACCGGCCCGAAACGTGAAATTAACTGTTCACCAAACTCGCCTCGCAATTGCGCCATTGTTTCGCGTGCTGTGTGGCATGTGGCACCGTCTTGTTGAAACCACATATCATGCAAGTCAAGAACTTCCATTTCGGGCAAAAAAAAGTTTGTTATCACTGCTGGGAACGGCGCCGAATCGACATTTCGCGGTCTTCTGTCACACTAGCTGATACGGCCGCAATATTTTCTTCACTACGCACAGTACGTAAACGTGTTGGTGGTTTAATGTCCAACAAAGTAAATTTGGTGCGAAATTTGGTCACAATCTTCCGAATAGACTGCTCAGAAGGTCGAGAATGCCGACCATAAAATGGAAGCAGCGCGCGATGAACATTTCGAACCGAGCACGAATTTTGATAGTAAAATTCAATAATTTGCAAGCGTTGTTCATTTGTAAGACGATCCATGGTTAAATTGCAAACCAAACTGAAGCTGTTTGACAGTGACACAAGGTATTAAACACACGTCAGCTGTCAAAACCAGTGTTGCCAAAACCAAACCAGCTAAAAAATCACCCGTTATTAGTCTGCGTAACAGTTTTATATAAAGGAAACTTATTTCAAGGTCTCAAGGTATGTTAAATTTTGAAGATTTGGGTAATATAATAAATAACTCTCCAAAGCAACATATTTAAATACTATTCAATATTATAAGGACAAAAATAATGTATGTGCGTAAGGTTGGCACCGACTTATGCTGCCATGTGCCGTTCAAAAAATCGTACTAAGCGCGCATATGGTTTTTCAGAGGCTAGTCATTTTTTAGCGTGAAGTTAGCAAATTGATGTATTGTGCTCAACTTGTGCTGCGATGTTCCTTGAATAATTCTGAAAATTTTACAAATTTGCAAATTTTGAGTACCTACCTAGGTATGAAATTTTTTCCAAAATTAAGTTTTTCTAAAAACTTGAAGTTGTGCAGTTTGGTGCTCAAAAAATGATACTAAGAACCGAAGAGATGAAAAAATTGCATATTTGCAAGTTAAACGACCGAAAATGTCATGAATTTTAGCGAAATAAAAATCCAAATAAATTTGTATTCACCACACCCATGTGTTTACACCCTAAGGATGCAAAAAGTTCATTTCGTTCGAAAGCCCTATGAACGCATTTCGTAATTTTTTCGAACATCGGCAAATGGCTACTGATAAGACGATCATTTCCTTCTTTTCTAAGTCAACCTTCTGCCTGGACGGTCACCGGAGTCAACCTCCTAGTTTTGGGTATAAACTCACCCTAACATACGTCCAAAGTGTTTCTTTGTAAATTAATAAAATTTATCAAGGTAAACTTAAGTTTTTGTCTTTTATATATAAAAAAAAAATAATATTTACAGAAATAAATAATTTTAATCGTAGGCAGTGACTGTAAAACTTAGAATATAAAAAAAAAAATCTATCATCGAAGTTCTCAAATTCGAACCTTATTTATTAATTTTAATAAAGAAGAAAACTCACGTAAGTTCCTAATCGAATTAATTATTGCCTTAAAGATCTGTGTCAATGTTCAATATTTCGTCCCATACAGTGAGACCGAAGAAGTATATGTACTACCCTTGTTCCCTTGTTGAAGCAACAAGCGATCGACCACGTACGTCGTACACGAGTGTGGCATATCGAATTTTTTTTGTATCGATCCAAGTGATCATTGAAGGATAAGGTATTGAAGGAAGAGACAAAGTTATTAACTAATAACTTGGTTGGGAAAAAAAATTACATCCAAGTTACATATATATATGCCCTGAGAACGGCTTAAAATTCGAAAAAAAAAAAATCATATACTCCACGAAATCGTCTGTAGTACATTATCTTCAAAAAGCTCCTTTTTAAAGACTACACTCCAATTCTCCCAGAGAACGAAACAAGTTGGACAAAGTTCTTGGTTCACGTCATCATCTTTTATATAGCTAATCATCTTATACGTGAATTGGTTGGGCATAGGATTTGTGATCATAATAATTCCCTTATTTTGTGTCGATTACCAAGATTTGGTTGTTCCGACGATCTTCTTTAAAATTTACATTGAAACATTATGATATCAACCAATTGATTTTTTTTTCTGGTCATATACATATAGGTATGTAATATACATAGTTAAAGGATTTTTAATTTTTGTGTGTACTGAAACCAAAATCGAATCAAATAAATGAAATGTATTTTTGAAAAGTTAAATACCTATGGTTGTTTTTAAAATGATAAATCAGTAGGAAATTATTAAAAGGGGAAGGTGGAAGTTAATCGATGGTGTAATTGGCATATGATGGCATAAACTATGACTTCACGGGGCTGTACATACATCAACACTGGCAAGTACAGTATGGAGGTAGCTGGATGCTACTAAAGGATAATGGATGCCACATACTCTTATGACTAACACATATACCACCTATTGTGATTGACATGTTTCGGTATGGACGATGGGGATGATCAATTCACCCTTAGATTTTCTCATGTGTTGTGTCTTTTGTCTTTTGTCTTAGTATTATTTTGGCACGATATTTTATATTTTTTTTTAAATTCGCAAATTTGCAAATTTAACGCACAATTTTTTTCCGGCCAACCAATTTTTAACTTGAATTGAGCAATGTTAAGATCGACATTTGCGATGTCCAAGTTGAGCACAATACAGCACAACTTTTTTTTTTTGAAAATCGAAAATGGCGGTGCTAACTTAACGCAGATAGAGAATGTAGCACAAATCCCAAGCAAGTTTATATATTTTTAAGTTTTCTATTTCTAGTTGGACCCCCCCACGAACAAATCCTGGATCCGCCACTGAATAAAAGACACTATTGAAAGTTTGGGATGTTTAGCTTGAATTATTACTCCAGTAAAAACAATATTTCACAATTAACAATTCAGAAATTCAAATACATATTCAATGATGGTTTTTAATTAAAGCTATAACTGACGTCTAACAGAAATGTAACACTGTTATATTTATTAATATTTATTATTAAACCCGTGCAAAACCGGGACGGGCCAGCTAGTCTAAGAATAATAACCTTAAGGTCTCAGGGCATTTTTTTCTAAATCATAAAGGTATAAGCAAATGGGAACGTTTCTATACTTTTTCTCAAAATTAAAAGTGTTTTTTTTGTGTTGCACATATAATAGAAACAAACAGCGACGCTTAAAAGATAGAAATTTTGATGAATTTTACTGGTGACGCGATTGTTGATTGTAACAAAATGCAAGTATTTGTTTGGACATACACCTGGGATTTAAATTTCGTATACACAACAAGAAATAGAAATGCACGCACTTGCGATGATCAATCTCACATTCTCGATCTCATATCTGTCATCAAAAACAGAAGCGCAAAATTTTAAGCATTCTGATGTTAAGGATAATACTGCTTTTCTAATTTTCTAACTTTAAAGTTCTTTACTTAATTACTCTTAGTTGTAAACATTTTTAACTAGGTACAGGGTGGCTAAAATTAGACCAACCAATGTTAATCTTTTTTATTTTCCAATATACCTAATTGTTTTTTTTTTTTTTTTTCTTGCAGGTTATAATTGAGTTCTTGAAAATTTATAATAAATATACATACAGTACACAACAACGCTTTAAAATTAAATCTTATTTTCTTATATACTTGTAAACGATCAATTGTTAAGACGCAGCGAAGACAATTTTAATTCAAGATCAAATCCCAAAACCTTCACGATTAGGAGTTTGGCCAACGGCAAAAGTTTGCAAATGATCCATCTGTCTCAACTCTTCATCGTTCGGGCTAAATGGGCATGTCCAGAAAAACATTGGGGATAATTTTTAAGTTGGATCTCAAGATGTACTCATACAAAATTCCAATTAATCACACACTGCTACCACGTCCACAAGACCACCGACAACGACTACAATATGCTATCCGTTTTCATTGGTATGTCTTTTTCGCCCACCCTACAGTTTCAAACTAAATCTAATTTCTTAGCATCATAATAAAATGCTTTAAAATCGTACTAAATCATTTGAAATTTAGCGCCAGACGGTCCAGGTAGTTTTGTCTTTTTAAATCGTTTAAAAAATTGGGAGATCAATTTTTTTTTAAATAAAAAACAAATTTAATTCTGTATATTTCACATGGATTCATTCTTCTATCAAGTCTGGTATGTTTTTTTATGAAACTTGTTGCTATATTTTGAATATCAGTTTTATTTCAACATCCGTTAGAAATTGTGGCAGAAAAGAAGATGTTACATTTTTGTTTTTTGTACCCAAAATATCTCTCAAGCTCCAACAAAGAGTAACTTATAAATAAAGTACCTACTTAGGTCGAAAGTCACTCAAAGCTTCAAAAATGATTCTAGTTAAAAAAAAGAAAAGAAAAACAGAAATGTGGCTTCTTTAAGGTTACGAAGCCACATCTCTTGACTCCTACTTCAAAACAAACAAATTGTGTAGGCACTAGTCAAAGTTCTTAGCTTCTTCCGTGAAGGCAAATAGGTATACCAATATTCGTCAGTTGATCAATAATAAAACCTCTAAGTCAAATATATTACCTCAAAAATAGAATCGGGAAAAATTAAAATAGTCTAATAAGTCATATAGTTATCTTTGTATACCTATTCCAAAAATCAAAACTATTGTCTCATGAATATACAGTTAATCTTGTTTATACGAAACTTAATTTTCAAAAATCTCGTAAATTTTGAAAATAGTTTTTTTTTTTTTTTTAAACAGAACATTTTGAATTATCAGAGTTTGCCCAAGCAAATTCTTCATGAAATCGAACCAAACGAAAAATCCTTAAAATCATTCGAATAAAAGATAACTAAAAAACGTGTTTTGAAATTTGTTTTTTCATTATGGGATTTGCTTTAGTTGGTCCATTATTTTTTAATTATTTTCCTCAAAACCCGTCTTCAATTACACTCAAGATAATGACATTTCTCCTACTATAAATGTTACAGCAAAAAATCCTTTTACAAATTAATCTCAAAAGACGAAAAAGCAACTGCTGTAATTTAAAACCAAATTTTGTCATGCAAATAATGTTTGTTTTAGTTGACTTGAATTATTGACCATTAATAACTCAAAAAACATAATTTTTAGTTGAAATAACTGTTTGCTGTATTAAAATTCAAAATAAAACTGAATAAATGAAATATAAAATAAAAATATCGAAATTGACTGAACCATCAGTAATTTATATAAATATCCGTAATCCGTATCCATATACATAAAAAAAATCAACTTCATCCACCACTTATGTAGTTTACTTCGCTCATTGAATCAAATAATATTGAATTTCTTCGCTAACGTATAGACCACAGCGAGCGTTAGAATTCCCTAGACTATCCGCACAGAGTAAAACCTTTTTTCAAATGAAACAGACACTTTATCCTGAAACGAACGGTATAATGTGGGTTTAAATGCGATACAAGCGATACAAATTTCCATGTTTTATTGGCAATTTAATAATTCACTGTCCGAGACCATATGTTTGCGAAGCAATATCACAAATGCTCTTGAGCTCAGCTCTATAATTAGCACAATACAATTATTTTTAATCCAAGATAACAATCAAAGAACACTTCTAACGATGTATATTACATCGAACGTACGAAAGAAAGTCTAAGCAGAGGAAGACGAAACACCGAAACACACGTTCCTCACTGCAGTACCTGTCAGGCGGTATACATCGATTTGTGCTGCTGCTGGCTTTTGAAACCTAAGAACGACAAGGACGACGACAACAAAACGACGACAACGACAGCGACAACGGCGGTGGCGGTAGCGGCAAAGACGATGATTAAAAGCGAAGCAATCACGGCGCAGCTAATTCGTAAGCTATAAATATTGGTAAAAGGACAACGTGACAGGGTGTGTTGCGTGAAAATCCTTCCGCCGTTCGAAAAGAACTAACTCAGTGTGGAAATTTGATTTTTTACTTTGCCGTTGAATATACAATTTCAAAAATATAAGCAAGCACCGCCAGCGCCACCAATTGACGATACGACACGATACTGGTACACGAAGGAGAGTCTTCCCTTTTCATGCCTTCATTGTACTGGCGTTCTGTTTCTGCTTCAGTCATGCCGGGCGCGGGCCTGGCCTGGCCTTTATTCATTATGACTATGACTATGAATAGTGGGGGAATTCCTAGTTCTGTATTTAATTTTCTTGTTTTTTTTTCCAACACATCTAAAGTTATGCTTGTATAAAGTGTACGAGTATATGATTGTGGAGCAAGTAACCATAACCTATACTTATCCTTTTTAGTCTTTAAGGTCGAGAAAGCATGGAGTCCTGTTATTTGACATCGTGTGCTCTAGAGCTACTTACCTTTTTGTGTTGCCTATAGATTTCGTCAATTGTCAAACGCCTTGAAAAGCATGCCATACCAACGCAAAGCTCCTATACTTCAAAAATTCGTCCGAGTATCTTCGTATAATGGGTTACAACTGCTTAGAATGGGCTGTGTTGCCTGTTATGGTCACCTTGACGTCAATGAAGCATTAAAATATATCGGACGGTATGTCTGATAGCAGGCACTATATAGTGAGGCAGTTTGTATAGTTCCGCTGATATCAATATAGTTTGTGGCCTAGCCGGTGGTATGCCTACTTTCATACCTACATAAGTTGTATGTCTGCATTAGCAGTTTTCTATCTGTCAAGAGTGTATTGATTGTTTGATGATATTCGCATTATTGTTGTTATTATGGATTAAGCAAATGTTATGAAACCTTCTCGTGGAAATAAAGAAGCATAAATCTAGCTACATACAGTCAGTAACATGCAATCAAATAGAAATGGCTCAATCAATATCTTGTAAGCAATGTTGGAGGGTTGTTGATTTATATCATGTGAATGTATGAATGAAGTTTTTCTCTTTTGACCTTTTGTGTAGATTTTATTTAAAATATCTAAATTTTCTTCAGCAGGTAGTGCGTATGCGATGTGTTTTTGTTTTCTTTTTGTTTCAATTTTATATTCCTTGAACGCAGTTGATCACATAGAAATAATAATTTAGTAATATATGGTTGGCTCCACTTATATCTGAAACGACAATCTGACAATATTTATTTTGACTTCAGGTATATTTTATGCACAAGATATTTTTGGTAATTGAGAATTAGTAGTATAACAAGTTACAAGACCCCGAAAGTAAAAAAAGTTAATAGTTAATGCGTTAATAGTTTACAGATCGGTTATCCAAGTAAAAAATCAATTTTACTGATGAGCCGTTAATTTGCAGTTACGCGCGAAGTAGTTTCAGTAATAATAAATTTTTTTTTGTATTATTTTATGAATTAAATTTAAATTAAGGCGGCTTTCAGTTCATCGAAGTTTTTAACCAACGAATATACAGACATACCTACGTATATTTTTCAAAATAAAATTAAATGTAAAATTCGGATAAAAAGCTAGAACGTGGAAGTTGTGTTAAAACAAAAAAAAAATACTTGTATTCGGTGCCGAACCTGGACATTTTACCGCCCAAGGCAAATTGTTATTTTGCAGCCTCAAATAAAAAAAAGAAAATGACAACAGTAATATTTACATAGGGTTTTATTAAATAACAATCAAAGGCTTTCGAAAAATACATTGTTACAAAATTTTGAAACTGCTGCTCTGCGTGATTTCATTTTTGTAAATTTTGTAGCGATTTCTTCTTCTTCAATGTAATAAAACATGTCGTTTTTAATTGAAAAAATAAAGTAAATTGAATAAAAGAGTAAATTTGGATAATATTCAAATAAGGAGTGTGAAGCTTAATAGCAAATTGACAAAGGCTAGAAATTAACAACAGAAGAAGTTTGGTTAAAAATATTAATTTCATTTAACAGATTTCTAACATTAATATCTTTTTCAATTTCGTTGTCAATTGTTCCTGTTAATATTGCTTAAAGTTGTTCGAAGTCTTTAATTCCACCTCCTTTGAAATATCGCAAAGAAATCAGAAATTCTGGTTAAGAAATTGATACTGCGTAAAGCGCTCATCGAGAGAAGATAGCGTAACATCGATAACGTAAAAAAAAATCATATTTAAATTTAAATTTTCGATCGATTGTTTCAAGAGATTGTTCAGAATTCAGACTAATGACGGCACCTACCTAGGCTCATCGAATCCGACACAATGAAATCCACTTGAATGTGGACAATGTTTATAGCGTGCTTGCATAATATTGCAAATAAAGATTCCTTAGAACGGTTTATCTGAAGGTACTGTCCCAATTTATCTAAATGCTCCAAAAAGGTTAAAAAGTCCATTGATTTTCATTTAAGCATTTTCGAAAGAATATTTATTTTGCATAAAAACTTCCATACGTTCCAAATTACTGTTGACAATACAAACTTTAATTTGTGTATGCGTTTGCGTTGCTTTTCATCGATCGAAGTAGTTATTGAAGTATAGACGGATGGGAAACAATTGTTTTCCCTTTGAAATTATTGTACTGATTTTGCCGCCCTAGTCAAGTGCTGCCCTAGGAAATTGCCTGTTTTGTCTACAGGCAAGTTCGACACCGCTTGTATTTGATAAAAAATAATAAATTTGGTGGCGCAACAGCTCGTGTAGAACCAGGTCCTAGTGACTTACAAATCTCAACCATTTCTGTCTGCGTATTATTGGCAGGAATAGAGGGGACCTACAATTTTCTACCGAATCCAAACGGCTGAGGTTAGAAGCACTTTTTCATGACAAGAGTTACTCGGAGGATTTGTCAATTCCTCTTTCAATTTTGTCTCTTACTGTCACAAGCTGTCTTAGAGTCTATTCTACATTCTGAAAAACATAATATTTATCACAATTTACTTGACAATACAATATTTTTTCTTATTTTCTTTTATCGAGACGAATCTTAGTTTATATGGTAAGTAATGGAATCGTAAAATAATCGAACTCGAAATTTTGATTAAATAGACATTACGATGATAGCGAAGTTGAAAAAATTGGGTCTCGCAATTCTGTCTGTCTGTCCTTTAAGCTGCATCCTAAACGGGTTGGTCGATTTTTCTTAAACTTAATACATAGCGTTTTTTGGGCATTCTCCCGACGTTTTTTTTTTTTTTTTTTTTTTCATTTTTTAGGACCAACAATAATATTCATACTAAAACTATGGGGGTGGTATCAAAAGAAAGAATGGATTTCTAGCTTCTAAATTAAATTTGAAAAAATTCAAAATATGTAACCGCGTTAAAATAGTGCTACCTTCAATGGATCAAGTTTTCTAGACCAGTGTGTGGGGTTAGTTTGATCTAGCCCTGAAAAGTGTCAAAAAAAAGTTCTATAAAGAATCCAACATTTTATAAAGAATTTTATATAAAACAGCTAAAAACACTTCAAAAATAAATATGATCATGTGTCCGGATCCCCCCATGAGCATTTAAACCAAAGTTTTTATATTAATTTATTTGTGTATTTATTAAATATTAATGTTTCTTCGTGGTGTATTTGGTCTACTTTTGACCTACTTAATTCCAGAAAACCCGTATATTTTTATAAAACTTCGACTAAAGACTTCTTCAAGTGTAATGAATAGGTTACCTCAAAATCTTCCAAGCATCTTGGTGGAAAAAGGAGTATATGTACTTATATTAGACTGCGTAATAGTTTTATATAAAGGAAACTTAGTTCAAGCCGAAATTCAACCATATCATACACATTTTTTTTTTTTTACATTTGGATATGTAGGTTTCTGCATATACATAATGTACATATGTATATATCATATGAATAGGTATAGGAATCGCATTTTAAGCTGACTTAAGATGTCATATACATAAAAGAGGAATCATTAAAATTATCCTAAAATAGGTTTCAGGATCTGTTTTGCTAACGTTTTGCCTTTGCTGCTGCCCTGATACTATTCGTGGAATTTTCAGATTCTCATATGCAACATTTAGTAAGTTTTGTGCAGTCTCAAAAATTACTTTGAATCCCGTGATGATATTTTCTCGAATTCCTTGGAACGTGTTTGATAGTAATTCCACATGCTCCAGTCCAGATACTAAGTCGCATGAAGAGGATTGTAAGATGTAACAAAGTGGCAATGTATACGTAAACAAAACGCTCCGACAATACAAACTTACTGCAAAATCATTAGCTAAAATAGATCTTAAAAAGCAGCTTGAAGTTGCAGATTCCTTATCACTATACAACTCTTCCAAAGCATTAATTATCGTTTTAAAAACTTCCTTAAATCTGATCAACCCACCATGGTTTTCCACCCAGCGAATTTCACACACTGCAGTTAAATTTTTCCAGTTATTTTTCTGATAATTCTGTTTAATGAATTCTTGCAACAAATGTGTGTGCTTAGCAGAAGCACCATTGTACCCTTGTCCAATCTAATTGCAATTTATGCCCGTGGTTTAAAGTGCAGAGAGAATTGTTCTGGCTAAATATTTTCCCGTAGTGTTTTCTACTTGAATAAATGTCAAAAAGTCTTCACGTAAGATAAAAATATCTTCTTTAAAATCGACGTATCGAACACAAATTGACATCTGCTCCTTACGTGAAATGTCAGTAGTTCCATCAGCTAGAACAGCGAAACACTGCAGAATTTATTGCTTGAACTATTTTTGTCTGAACGATTTCCCCACATACAGCGATTAATTAGTTTTGAATAGTTAGGCTTAAATACGTAGCGTTCAACGACAAACTTTCAGAATATTTTTTAAGATTTGCATCACCACACTGGTGTGATGACAACTGTGTGCGCACTTGTATAATGTGCATGGGCCGCTCTAGATATACCGTATGCAGTTGAAGCAAAAGGGGTTATGTCGTTTACGGTTGTATTTAAAAATTGTCAGGGTGGGTATGGTAGGTACCTTACTATGTTCATTAAAAATTATGAAGGAACCATGATATTTAAACTCTTTATACTAAAATCAGAAAATTTTTAATATTATTAATAACTACAGCAGAAGTAAAATACTGAAGCGAAAAAGTGTGATTTAGAAATCTCTTCAAACATTTCTGTTAGTTGAATAAACCAATTAAAACTTGCTAATTTGCACTCTAAAAATTCCCAAAATCGCTATCAAAAAAACTCCGAAATAAAACACATCCAAAACCTTCAATTATAAATTTCCAGTGCTTTTATTATCTTGCCCTCCATATAACCTTCGGGATATTTGACAATTTTAACATTTGGTATAATTTATGGATGATGTTCGGGAATGCAGGTGACGTATGTGGTTGTGTTCAGCTGTTTGGAAACTAGGGTTATCTTCGACAGCATCCAACATTCTCCCCCGCCAGTGAACGTAGTTTACGATATAAGATCATCTAATGCGTTTGGCCAAATGCTTCAAATGGGTAAGTACTGGTAAAATCATCTTTATGTTTAAATATAAGTGTGCCTCACATGCAAAGAAATATTTTATTAATATTTGTAAATAATATTTGAAATATAAAATTTTAAACTAATTTGCATAACTAATTTGTTTTTTTTTTTTGAAATCGAAAACTACCCAATGTAACATGGGCCCAAATTGGATTACTTCCAGTACACTGGAAGTTTGACTGGAAAGTCAGTTGGCAGCTCTGTTTAGTTCCGACATCCTTCTGTCAAGTCGTCGCCAACTTCGTATTGAATGTTAAGAAACTGGTTGATGCTTTGACTCTCGTGTTTGTGATTTTTTATGTGTAATTATGTTTTTTTTTTATCAGTTTTATTGTTCATTTAATGTAATTGTCGCTGCATAAATATGCTATTATTTGTTGTAAGTATATCATCGTGATAAGTGATTTGGTTAATTTGTCATGTTTGTACCTACTCCGAAATTATGTATTGGACGTAGTTGGGCACAAACATGCCGCCATTATAGTGCATCAACCTTAATTTAAAATAGGTATTTTGTTTCCTTTTTGTGTAGGTGGATGAAGTTCTTCGACGCTGAGACTTATTATGTTGCTGTTTTTTAGAATAATTGTTAATTTACATTCGAATTTGATTAATTAGTGGATGAGGATTCGTGTGTGTATGTGTGTGTGTGTATGTGTGTGTGTGTATGTGACTGGTTACATGAATGGCTTTTTTTTTTAAACGATGAATGACTGAGATTATGGTTGCCACCATTGGTGACTGGTTTTGAATTTTATTCTGCTTATGTTTTAGATTTCATTTTATTTTTATTTTTAAAAATTCTTTTTAAACTTTATTATTATTTCATATTAACATATTTCAATTATTTCCTTCTTTTTACAGGTACTTATTTTGTGGTTTTTTTTTTTGATGAACGATTTATATTGTAGGTATTTAGATTTTATTTTATTGTTGTTTTTCTTCGTTCAGTTTTGAATTAAGTGCTTTGTGTTAGTTTTTGTTTCGTTTTGATCAATGTGTTTTGTGTAAGTGTTTTTTGTTTTTGAAAAATGAATTAATTTTAACCTTGCCGATTGATTATTTGGGTGATTTTGAATTTCGACATTAGATTTGGGTTTTCGATTTGATGATTTCTTCAGTTGATTTGGTTAAATTATTTGTGATGTGTTTTAACTTTTTTGTTGGAAATTCTTTTCCTTTGTCAATTTTACAAATAAAGGGTGCGATATTGAGATGATTTTGTAGTTTCGAATTTTTTTTTTTTTTTTTTTTAATTTTATTTTCTCTTTAAGACTTGTTTCTTTTAAGTGGACTGTATTATGTTCTGTTTATTGACTGAGTGATTGATTTCGGAATGAATGATGTACTAATATAGAATGACAATTAATTCTATGATTGAATGATTGCAAGATGAGTATTGTTGAATGAATGATGAGTTGGTATGATTGAATTGTTATCAGTTGTAGAGTGATGTAGATGATATGACTTATGATTGAGTGAGTACTTGCATGAATGAGCATATCTTTAATGACTGAGTGGGTGAATGAGCGATTCTGTACAGGTGATTGAATGAGTGAGCGATTGAATGAGTGAGCGTTTTAATTAGTGAGAGATTGAATGAGTAACGATTTTTTTTAATTATTTATTGTTGAGTTTTTTAGGTTTAATTGATTCATATTAAATGATTTAAATTAAATGAGTTAGGTTTTTGTTTTATGTTGTTTTAGATGATTGTGTTTTCTGTGTTTTCTGGAGTTGTGCTGTTAGATGGAAGTGGACAAATTTTAGTGATAGGTCGTTTAAATTCTCCATTTTGGGTTTTCACTTTAACGACTCGGATAAGTTCGTCTTGTCCTGGGTATGTTTCGATGATTCGTGCCATAGACCATCTTGAAGGCGGAAGTCTTTCATCTTTTAGCAAAACCAAATCTCCGACCTTGGGTTGCTTTTGTTTTTTCAGCCATTTCGGGCGATTCTGGAGTCGTGTGAGGTATTCTCCACTCCATTCCTTCCAAAAGGTTTGTAGTGATGCCTGCAGACGCTTCCATCGGTCGAGGTATCCAATTCTTTCCATTGCTAATTCGCCTTCTGGAACAATATGCAATGAACTGCCGATCAAAAAATGCGCTGGTGTTAATGCGGTGAAATCATCCAAACTATCTGTTACCGGGCAGAGGGGTCTCGAGTTAAGACATGCTTCTATTTGAGCTAGAAGCGTGCTGAGTTCCTCGTAGGTTAAAGCTTGGTTTTGAGCAATACGTTTCAAGTGGTATTTTACCGACTTCACTCCAGCTTCCCATAGTCCCCCGAAGTGAGGAGAAGCGGGAGGAATGAAATTCCAATTGGTGCCTAGTTTGCTTAATGAGTCAGCAATTTCGAGGTAGTCATACTTAGCAGCATTTAGCATTTTTTGTAGTTCCACGTTAGCTCCTTTAAAATTGGTACCGCAGTCACTATACATGTTGGAGCAAATTCCTCTTCGTGCTGCAAATCTTCGAAATGCAGCAATGAAAGCTTGAGATGTCAGATCCGTGACAGCTTCAAGGTGTATGGCCTTTGTTGCTAGGCATATAAAGATGGCAAAGTATCCCTTGAACTTTTTCGAACCTCTTCCTTTCCATGCCTTCACTTCAATGGGACCAGCGTAATCAACACCTGTGTGAGTAAAGGGTCTACACACATTAACTCTTGGTGCTGGTAAATTGCCCATAAGTTGTTCCATTGCTTTGGGTGAATTCTTGAAACAGGGAAGGCATTTACTAATATAGTTTCTAACAGTTCTTTTCAATCTAAAAATCCAGAATTTATTTCTAATGTAAGCTATAGTCTGTTGAAGCCCACCATGAAGTGTTTTTTCGTGTGCATCGTGTATTATTAGTTTGGAGAAATTATGATCTGGCTTCAAAACTATAGGGTGCTTCTGATCATAAGTGAGTGTGGCATTTTGAAGTCTGCCTCCAATTCGTATAATGCCTGTTCTGTCAGTGAATAAATTTAATGACTTGTTGAGTTTTGTTGTCTTTGTTTTCTTTAAGTCCTTAATCACATCAGGAAACATCTCTTGTTGCACATTTTGGATAGCTGTACGCAATGCTAAATCCATTTCAATTGGTGAGATAGTTGATATCATTCGGAAAGCCTTTTCTTTTCGTACGTTGTAGACAAATCTGTTAACAAACGCTATGATCCTAAGAGCTTCAACGAGTTTAGAGTGTCTCATAATAACTTTAACAATACCGTTGTCCTCTTCAATGGCAACATGAACTTTGATTTCTCTTTTCTCCTCGTCTGTTTCTAGTTGAGTGGGTTGGGTTGGAGTTATAAACTCCCAATTTTCTTGAAGAAAGGGTGGTCCCTTCCACCAAAGAAGATTTTGTTTTAGCTTTGATGGCAAAACACCACGGGATGCAAGATCCGCTGGGTTGAGTTTTGTAGGAATGTGTTGCCAAACACTTACATTCGTCAGCCGCTGGATTTCAGTTACTCGATTCGCTATGAAAGTCTTCCATCTCGATGGTGCTGCCGTTATCCAGCAGAGGGTGATTGTTGAGTCCGTCCAAGCAAATGTTTTGATATTCTTGTATGGGAGCACTGACTGGGTGTATTTTAGTAGCTTTGCGAGTATGACAGCTCCACACAGTTCTAACCTTGGTAACGAAACTGTGTTAACTGGAGCAACTTTGGTTTTGGAAATCAATAAATGGGTGTGAATATCGTTGCTGCTGTCCAAAATTCTTATATAGACCACGGCTCCATATGCCTTAGTAGAAGCATCGCTGAAACCATGAAGTTCGAGATGTTTAATATCGCTTTTGGTATTAATCCATCTAGGAATCCGAATTTCTTCCAAAATGGCTAACTCTTCTTGAAAAGACAGCCATTCCTGCTGTAATTCGACTGGAATTTCTTCATCCCATGAGAGTCCTCTCAACCAGAGTTGCTGCATGATGATCTTCGCTTTAATAATGCACGGCGAGACCCATCCTAGCGGATCAAAGAGACGTGCAATAGTCGATAATATTGTGCGTTTGGAAATTGTTTCTTCGACGGCGATTTTTTGATATGAAAATGAATCAGATGAAGGGTACCAACTGATTCCTAACGTTTTCGTATGATCGAGCGTTCCTAAAGTGAGAGATACACTGGCTTCTCTGTCCTCTTCTGGTATGGCGTTAAGAAACTCTTCATTGTTGCTCATCCATTTTCGAAGATGAAATCCAGCTGAAGATAAAAGTTCTGAAATTTGTCTAAGCTTTTTCTTAGCTGCTTCTAGAGACTCTGCACCTGATACCAAATCATCGATATACATATCCTCACGTATCATTTGAGCTGCAAGTGGATGTGTTGATTCTTCATCAAAGGCCAGTTTTTTGAGGGTCCGATTCGCAAGATATGGAGCTGGAGCAGTACCAAACATCAAAACTTTTACTTTAAAAAGCTTTATTGGTGTCATTGGATCCTCCCGCCAATAAAGAAGTTGGTAATAGGCATCATCTGGATGGATATGAATTTGCCTATACATTTTTTCAACATCGGACGTGAAGGTAACCTTGTGCATTCTCCATCTCAAAACTATAGCTATTATATCTGTTTGTGTTTTAGGTCCTGTCATCAGATGATCATTCAAGGAGCTTCCGTCCGAAGTCTTAAAGGCAGCATTGAAGACTACACGCAGCTTGGTTGTTGTGCTGGATTCTTTGAAGACTGCGTGATGAGGAACTACGTATTGAAAGGGTGAATTCAATATGATATCGTCGGAACTGTTAACTTCTTCCATGTGGTCCAATTCAAGGTATTCAGCTATGCACTTATTGTATTCCTTGTGTAGTGTTGGGTTGTTAAGTAGCTTCTTTTCCTGTTTATAAAACATTCTAAGAGCACTTTGATGTGTTGACTTGAGTGCTGGACGTTGGTTTTCCTTGAAGGGTAATGAAACTTCAAAGCGCCCTCCCGGCAATCTCTTAGTGTTGTGTAAATAGTGCTTTTCACAGGCAACATCTTCTTCCGTTTCGTTTTCTTCATATGGCGACTCTTCAATTTCCCAAAATTGTTTTAATTGAGTGTCAATGTCGAAAAATTGTGTATATACTTGAAGAGTTTGGTGTGTTTCGAGTGGAACTTTTCCTAAGATTATCCAACCGAAATGTGTTTTTTGCGCGATTGGAGCAATTAGTTCCTCTCCCCTAATAATATCAGGCAAAATTACCTCGCAATAGATATCATTACCAAGTAACAGATCGATATTGGCAGGTTGATGAAACGAAGGGTCGGCCAGTTTCAATCCTTGTATATGTTTCCATCGGTTTGGGATAAATTCTCGATTTGGTAACACTCCTGTAAGAGTTTTAAATACATAACCTCTTGTTGATATTTCGAAGGCTGAATAATTTGAACTCAGGTTTAATTCGACATAATTTTGACACGAATCACTCTTCATTTGTCCTAGAACTGAGACGTCGAACGATGTGTGATGTTTTTTCAAACTTAAAAGCTGAACTGCAGACTCTGTTATAAATGAAGCCTGTGATCCAGGATCGATCAGAGCTCTTAGTTTGATATAGTCACCTTGTGCTGTTTTAACTTTAACAATTGCTGTAGCAAGTAAAATTTGTCTGTTTCTGTACTCATTCATATGAAAACAGTTTGTAGATGTTGATTGTTGTTGTAAATCTGAAGTGTGAAAGGGTGCTGCATTGGGGTTTATTTCAGTAGAAATATGATGTGTTTGTGATCGATTTTGAGTGTGATTGTTTGTATTTGGGTGTATAAATGAGTTTTGATTTGTATTAGAGTGTGAATGAGTGAGTGGAAGCGATGTTGGTTGAGAACGAGTGAATGTGTTAGCGTTATTTGAGTTGGGTGGCTGTTGGTTAGATTGAGCGAATGATTGTTGTGTGTTTGAGTTGTGTTGTGAATTGTTCGAGAATGAAAATGGATGTTGATTTACATTACTATAATTTGTGTTGTGGTTGCTACCAAAATGTAACAATGAATTGTGTGGCCTTTGACAAAAATGACACAACTTGTTACTGGGACAACTATTGGTTCGATGGCTATAAGCTAAACAGTTAAAGCAATTGCCAAATTGTTTGACAACTCGTTGTCTAGCATTGACGTCCATTTTTAAAAATCTAGTGCAGGTTCTCAAGGAATGTACACCTCTATGGCATACTTTGCAGGTGAATTTTTCTGTTGGCTCCGTGTTTACATGGAAAACATTTTTAGGTTGTCTCCTATTTAATGACGATGGTTTAATATTTTGTTGTTGGTCGACTATCTCCAAAGTTCGAAATTTGGTTTCCAAAAATTCAGAAAATTCTTTGAACGTTGGAATCTCTTTCTTAGTACCTAAAGAGGTTTCCCACTTTGACTGTATAGTCGCAGGAAGTTTTTTCAGCAGCAAAAAAATAATTATCGCATCCCAATGTTGGACTGGCAAATCCAAATTTTTCAACGCATGCAAGATTTTGGTTGAATTGTCCAACAATTCGCGAATCCCTTTTGCGCTTTCTTCGTGAACAGAAGGCAATTCGTAAAGTAACTTGAGCTCGTTGTTTACTAAGATTCGCTTAAAGTCATATCTGCATTTTAAAATTTCCCACGCCTGATCATAGCTTGCGTCATCTATATTAATGTGCTCAAGCAAAGTTCCTGCACTTTCCTTACAACACGATTTTAAATAATGCAACTTTTCTATTTTAGAAAGTGAAGAATTGTTGTGGACGAGTGATACGAATTGGTCATGGAATGACCGCCAATTCTGATATTCACCCGTGAAAGCTGGAGGGTGAATTTTGGGAAGCCGGACATCGTGTGACTTCTGTTGCTGAGGCTGAGGCTGAGGCTGCGGCTGAGGCACTTCCTTTGGACTTACTTGAATGACGGGATTTAATTTGTCCAATTCATCTAAAAGCAACGATTTGTAACTAGTGTATGTGTCTTTTGCTACGGTGTAAGTATTCTCCAAAGTTGACAAAACATCCTCTTTCAAGTCATCATCGGAAAGACTATCTTCGTACTGCTTTTGTATGCTTAACAAATTGGTTTCGAGTAAATCAAGTCTTGTTGTGACGTAGTTTTTCGTCCGACGATCAGGATTTACAGTCTTTTTAAAATTATCGAAATCTTTTGTTAATTGCTTACAGCTACTTTTAAAAATTTTCGCAGCACTCATTTTGTAATTTGATATTTATATATGTATTTAAAAAATATTTTAAGGAAGTGAAAATGTACTCACTTTGATTTCTTTCAGTGTACCAGCCGTCTGCTTCAACTGCCTCTTTTACTGGATTATGAAATTTCTTCACTTTGTTTTGTTTTTAAATTAATTTGTAAAATATTGTAGAGAAAAGTTTATACTATTGTTTTAAAGTCTTTTTGATTTATTGTATACCAATTAATTAAAATAATAAAATTATAAAACGCGACAAAATGGTCGTCACTCAGTTTTTTTTGTAATATCAAAATGTTTATCACAATTTATGAATCAATTCGCTTTTGCGGTCGTTCTTTCTAAAAGGCTCGAAGGACCAAAATGTTAGTTGAATAAACCAATTAAAACTTGCTAATTTGCACTCTAAAAATTCCCAAAATCGCTATCAAAAAAACTCCGAAATAAAACACATCCAAAACCTTCAATTATAAATTTCCAGTGCTTTTATTATCTTGCCCTCCATATAACCTTCGGGATATTTGACAATTTTAACATTTGGTATAATTTATGGATGATGTTCGGGAATGCAGGTGACGTATGTGGTTGTGTTCAGCTGTTTGGAAACTAGGGTTATCTTCGACAGCATCCAACAATTTCGGAGGGGATCAACCCCTGTGATCCCCCCCTGGCTACGGCCTTGCATGTGCCGTTTAAAAAATTGTACTAAGCGCGCATATGGTTTTTCAGAGGCTAGCCATATTTAAGCGTGAAGTTACCACCGTAGTTTTTGATTAAAAAAAAAATGTGATGTATTGCGCTGAACTTCTGCTGCTATGTTCCGTAAATAATTTTGAAAATTTTGAAAATTTGCAAATTTTGAGTAGGTATGAAATATTTTCCAAAATTAAGTTTTTCTAAAAACTTTAAGTTGTGCTATTTGGTGCTCAAAAAAAGATTCTAAGAACCGAAGAGATGAAAAAAATTGCATATTTGCAAGTTTAACGACGAATACAGAAATAAGCACAGCCATTTTCGATTTAAAAAAAAAATGTTGCTGTATTGTGCTTGGGCTGCCATGTGCAGTAATTATTTTTTTTTTAATTCGCAAATTTGCAAATTTAACGCAAATTTTTTGTTTCAAAATTTCCTTGGCCTGGTGGATGAAGTTCTCCCAATATTTTGTGTCGGGTTTGGATAGAAGGCAGTATAACTGTTGTTTTAGATGCATTACATCTTCAAACTCAAAGTTTATCGATTCTCACACAGACTCAGATAAGCTTATCCACAATCCAACAAAGTCAAGCTTATATGAAACCAGATATCTGTTGAATGACTTAGACGAATCCATTTGTAGTATTTTAATGATATAATCAAAATGTATCTTAAGTGAGTCAACAAAAATAAAATCGGTGGAAATCCAGTTTCGATATGAAGCATGTAGAAAAAAAACGGAGTAATTTTTCGACACCCTCGTACTCTTTACAGCCCCACACTTGCGCGCAGTATAGCATAACTGATTTTGAAACAGCTTGAAATAGTTTGTATTTTGCGGAGTGATGGATAGATTTATTTGCAATACAGTTCTTCCATGATACACATTTGGCTGCCTTTGACTCCTGAAGTTTTGCTTTTACATGTTTTTTCATATATATTACTCGAAATTATTATGCCAAGTTATTTGAATTGAATATTAACTTATTGTCCCTGATAGGTTCATTTTTCGTTACTAGAAAATCTTCCCCGCCCTTTTCTAAAAATCATAATATTTGATATGTTAAGATTGACTGATAAGTTCCAGGTGTGGCAGTATTCTTCTAAATTATCGATTTTATTTCTTGGAGTTGATTAGGTGACTGATAAAACGACGATGTCGTCCGCATACACTAAAACTGGAATTGACTCCTCGGCAAATCTGACGCCTGTTCCCAAATAATCCACTATATCATGGATAAAAAGGGTGAATAAAAGTGTACTGAAGGCACATCCCCGCTTTAGGCCCATGGAAGACCTAAATTCTTCAGATAAGTTTTCACCGTCCCAAACAAAGATAGAGCCTTCAAAATAAAAATAATTTTCGGTTGAAACGCCGCGCCGCAGTTGGCAATTTTGAAAAGCAAAGCTTCTCCATCGATACTATCGAAGACCGCTCTAAAGTCCACGGAGAAAGTATAGAGTGTTAAGTAGTGATTCGACATAATTTTTTAAATCCGTGGCATTAAATTCAACCCGATAGAAAGCTTAGCTCCATTTATTATCTTCATTGCCTTCCAAAACTCTGCGGAAGATCTCGTTTTGAATAATACATTCACACTTATTGCATTCATCTACATATTTTCTTAAGCACAGTGCTTTATATTTTTTATTTGTTTCAACATACCATAGTTTAAACTTAGTGTTGTAGTTGTGTTATAGTTTAAATTTAGTGTTGTAGTTGTGCGTTCGAAATAAAGTGAGAAACGCAAACGAACGATTCTTTGCGATTGCGCGTTCCTTGTCAAACCATTTTTCTTTGTACTTTCGGACATGGAAAGTGTGATTGAATTGGATAAGCTTTTGTAATAATATCCTGCAATTCCTAAATACATGGGACTGAAGATACTTCCTTCAGAGAAATGAGTTCGGCATTAAGATTTTGCTGGTACTTTTGCATTAAATTATCACTCCATTTTAGTCTTGGTGGCAGTTTTAATTCAGCGTTGGTTAAAGAAGCTGGTATGCTGCTATTTAGAGTTATTGTGAGAGGCATATGTTCCGAAAATGTTTTGGATCCTACCTCGAAATCAACGATTAGTTGCAGCCAAGAACCTGCTGCTATACAATAGTCTACAACCGATTGTCCTGAAGATCTTACAAAAGTGTACTCTCCTTTGCCATCTCTGAAACTTCTTCCATTCAATATTATAAAATTGTAAGAATCGCAAAGTTCCAAAAATTTGTTTCCTCTAGAGTTCTTCCGGTTGTCTTTTGAAGAACGTGTAAAATTCATGCATGTTTGGTGAATTGGAAAATAAGTAGACAATCATCGATCATTGCCGATTCGGGCATTAAAAACTCCTGAGAACAATAGACTCGTTTCACCCAGACGCACTAACACATCTTCCAGATGACTAAAATCTTCCATCCAATGATTACAGTTAAGTAGTCCAGTCAATGAAGCATTTGACTCGGAAAAAATCGCCGGAAAGCTGGATTTTGGTATATAGCTTCCTCATTGTGTTCTTAAGAAATTGTCAAAAGTACCCATCGATATGAGCGCCGCTAACAATTTTACGGGGGGTTGAAGGCCCCCCTCCCACCTAAAGGGGTGGAAAAATAGAGTGGACCGAAATCTTAAAACAATGTCCATATAATGTACCAACAACAACAAAAAAAATTATGCTTTTATCACAAAATGCACAATTTTGGAATTAAGTCGCCCATCTACATAGAAAAAGAAAACCCTTAACTCTTCTGATTAGTTTATTTCAAAAACCGTTATTTGTATGAAAAAAGTATGTTCTACGTTTTTCTAGGAAGTATTCCAAGCTACAAATTAGTCTTTGACACTTTTTTTGCACAACTTACCATTTGGAAGTTATTCTTGAAAAACCATTTTGGGGGTAAAATTGTTATAGCGGCGCTCATATCGATGGGGACTTTTAACAATTTCTTAAGATCACAATGAGGAAGCTATATACCAAAATCCAGCTTTCCGGCGATTATTTCCGAATTTAGCTATTTTTTTCGCTTCATTGACTGGACTATACCTAAGGTATATATGGATAAAATTACTTGTTTTATTCCTTGGTATAAGAAGGTGGTAGTTTCGCCAGAGCTTTCAAATTTTAAAATGTGTTTGAATTAACTTTTGAAAACAACCACCATTCCCCCACTAGCTCTTCCAAAATTGTGTGTCCTAATCGCTGATGTCCACGCAAGTTCATATCCTTTGAATAAATTATTAAGTTGTTCATATTGAGCTGCTATTAAAAAAGTTTCTATTAGAACGAATATATCAAATTTTCTTATGAAATTAAAAAAATCGGTGTAAATAAGTTTATTTTTAAGTCAAGAGACATTATAAATTAATATTCTTAATCTTTAATTATTTGAATGAAAAATTACAGTTTTTGAAAGTAACTGCTGGCTGGAAATCATTGTGAACTTCCAGCTTCCGCTGTACTTTTCTTTTTGCTAACAGATGTCGCTGAGCTCTTATGGGAGATGCAATTGACAGCTCCAGTGACACCTTCTGAGACTGATGTTGTATGACCATAAGTTGTATTTTTGATTTGTTCAAATTGTGATCTTAAACCACGCAAAATTTGGTATTTTTCACTTAAAAATGAAAATCCATCGCTGTTTCCACATTTCAGGCCGAGGTTGTTGTCCCAGGTAAAGAATGAACCATCAAATTCCATACCATACGATCGTCCTGAGGTATGATTTAATGTTAATAACTTAACTTAATCACTACCCATTTGACCCAGGACTCTTTTTTTTGACGAACGTTGAATGACAAATCCCTGTGGATCATTTGAGCTTTCTGCAATTCTTAAGCACCTTATTTGCAGCAAATCGATGTGCTAGTTGCACCACAACATTAGCCATACCAAATTTGTGGCACTTGACCGTGTAAGCGTCAAGAGGTACAACTCTACCTCCCATATACAAGTGTTTAAAAACCTGTAAGAAAAATATAATTTTTCTCAGAAACGGCTCCTACGATTTTGATCAAAATTTTTATGTGAACTAACATTAGTACAATCTATCATATTATTTGAAAAAAATTTTATCTATCGATTTAAAATGGTATTTCTCACACAACTATTTTTTTTGGTTTTAGACTATCTCATTACCCGTTGAACCGATTTTAATGAAATTTAAATACATACATACATATTTCGAAAATGGGTGGATGGTAAAAATTTGCGTACCAATATTTTTCTTAAAATTTTTGTTGAAAATTTATATATAAAACTTATATTTTGAAAATACCAGACCAACGATTTTTAAAATTTTTTTCTCATAAATTGAAATTTGTTTAAGAAATCAGATAGTGTACATGAGTTGGTGTCAAAAATTTTTTTATAAAAAGCAAAAAAGTTTATAAAAACACAAGAGTATTCGAGAGTATTGTTGTGTCCAAATTTCAAAGAAATCCATTCGAGATTTTTGTTTTTTTAAGATTTTGTGGTAGTTCATAAATATTTATTTTAGGGTACATAAAAACAAGCAAGTTTTTTTTATTGAAACTACATTATTTTTCAAAGTAACAAAACTACTTCAAAATTAAGTATCTGTAAATCCGAAGAATATCAGTCTTGAATTGAAAAAGTTTTTAAACTTAATAAATTAGATTTTTGGCTCGACACATATATTCGCATTTGGTTTAATCCAAAATGTGTGTTGCTTTAGTTTATCTGTATATAGCCTTTACGGATTTACCCATTTGAGAATTTTTTTATTTTTATTTTTGTATGCATTTCTCTAAACAAAAATCAAATATACTATGTATAACTGAAATGAAAAATGGTGTTCACGATTTCTTATGATATGGTCCAGTAATTTTTTTACAAACGTTTTTGAAAAAAATCTTATAGATAGATTGTTTATTAAATATAATAAATATTACAATAAGTATGGCAAAATTCCGAAAACCCAGAATCCCGAAAACCCAGATTCCCAAAACCCCAAAATCCCGAAATTCTATTATATCAATTATATATATCAATATCAAAATAATCCTAAGTAAAGTCAAGCAGTAAAGGAGTAAACAACAAGATTATTGTTCAGTTCCATTAAGTTCTCTTTGATCATGATCTTAAGTTGTTATTGTGCTTTCAATAGTGTTGTGATTACCTACATTAGATAAGAGTGAAAAAAATTAATTTTTTTAAGGGAATATCATACATTTATGTTAAATATGATTATGTTATGTATTTCGGGATTGTGTCCGTCTCCCGCCTCTATTCGCTCGTTGTTGGCGTTTTAAGGTCTCTCTGAGTTAGAAATAATAAAAAAAAAAACAAAAAATATTAGGTACTAAAAGAAGGTTAAATTACTTGCAGAATTGTTAGGAACATTAAGTAAATTCACTTCTATACAAAAGAGCTTGTTTGGAATGATTATATAAGCAGTTCCAATCTTTGGATATCTTACAGTTCATGTTATTGGACACGATCTTAGAGAAATCCTCTACTTATATCCGATCTATATATTTGATCTTCATCTCCGAAAATATTTTGTTTTTTATCTGTTGACTGCTTATATCCAATGAATGGTTTTCGAACTGAGTTCCAGTACCAGGTCCTCATCGTTCAACAAAAAATCGAATGTAATTTAAGAATGCTCTTGACCCTGTTTTTAATTCTTTCATTAGTTTTCTCTTTGTCATTTACTTTACGATCAATTACCAAACTAACAGCTCTATTATATCAATTACTTTATACGTGATGACTTCTATCAATTTATTGATAATTTGGTATTATGAGTAGGTACCAATTGATAATTTTAACGAGATTGTGAACACCGGTCAAAACATAATTGTGAATGGGTTATGATTTGATATTTGACTTTTCTTATTTGCCTTTGATTCTTGTGTTGTGGTTTACGAATATAATTGTTTGAATAATGCAATTTGTTTTTACTACACAAAAATCGGGAAAAATTTAACAATATTATGTTTATTTAGAAGCAGGGTTGTAAGCTATAAAAAGCAGATAGAAACATTGGTAGAGTTGATGGAGGGAAATCCAGAAGTACCCAAAGGAATCTTTTCAAAGCCTGTGCTAACAAAATGATGAATATGTAGGTATATTTCCTTTTTCATCACAATTGCCTTCATACAAAAACAATTCCACAGGATGCATTTCGTTTACCCTTGGTTTTCAAAAATAACTTTTACAAATTTTATTTCAATAGAAATTTCTATGCACGAATAAGAGATACATACATTGTGACTGATAAAAAATCTCAATTTGATTAAATTCAGACACTTAGAAAAATAGTAGCCCGTGGTCTGGCTTTTAAATAATAACGAAGGTAAAGAAAATTAGAAAACTACTTCTGTTTAGGTGAAGCGATTGAATAAAATTCAAATAATTAGTTCAAGTGAGTAGTGACCTCATCTCCAAAGATTGCGTTTCGCCCAGGTACGACAGTTGGGCTCATCAGTTAGATGCCGTCGTACCCTTCTAAGACGCAAATTTCGATTATTACCGACTATACTATATACTATACTATTATTTTTCTAAGTGTCTGAATTTAATCAAATTCCCTTAGAAATATAAAGTTCACGGTATATTCATGCTGTGAGTTTTATAAGAGTCGGTAATCATCGACCATATTTTGCGTCTTATTACAGATGGGTGTGACGCTTGTATAATTTTTTAAACTTATATTGTACAAATTGCGCAATCGAGTCACAGGTTATTTAAATAAATTTCGCGATTCTTAAAAAACTCAAACAATCATAGTTTTTTTTTGTTTACATTTTGTTCATATTTTATTTTTGCAAGCCATTACATCTTGATTAAAAAGTTTCTTAGTCAGTAAGAAATTTCAACAACATTAATATAAAATTATTTTTGAAAATTTAAATTAATTACAAATAGGTTAGATAACTAAAATATACACAACATACATTACATACATTTTATTCATACATAAAATACCCTAGAATTAATTACATATAAAACACTTATATCACGTCATATTATAATTCCTGAAAAATGTGTTATACATATAATCTATAAGTTATGTATATAAACACAACCGTATTCTGAATACTATAAAATATCTTATTTTTTTAAAGAGTAATTAAAAACTTAAAATTATAAATTCATTGTTGATATATACTAATTTGTTTAATATAGTTTAAAAAATCGAGCTATCCTGTATCGCAAAAATACTTTTTGCATACACAAAAATAAAAATCCTACCAACTAAGAATACAGCGCAATTATTTGCTGAATGCTTACAAATGAACCAGCGATTAACGCACATATCGCAAGAATTGAAAGAATTATATTTTTAACCAATATCCAATTCCATCTACCCAAATTGTCGGGCCATAAAAAGACTGTTTGCACTACACTTGGAACCATAATTCCTGAAAATATAAACAACAAAATTTTAAATGTTGCAAAAAACTATTATGATAATATAGTTCTTACCCAGTAACGAAAAGAATACTGATCCTACCAAACCAATAAAAGGTTCGAGTTCAGGAATTGCAGCTGATACACCACCACTTATTAAAATTATTCCTGTCCTCAATGAGATCTGTGCTAGATTGTGTTTGTCCTCTGAGAATTTGTAGTTAATTTTTCTCCACAAAATTTCATTAGGGACATAAAATTGCAGACCAAAAGTGAAAAGAATAGAAATTGCCATCAAAAGTTTGGCAGTATCTGCAAGCCTATGGCGAAAAAAGAGATTTAAAAAAATGTGTTTAAAAAAATAATTTGAACCTACCATGCTCCATCATCTAGATTAAGTGTTATGGTGCCAAAAACCTTATCACCATATTTAACATAACCGAGGAATCCAATAATTGTGTAAAGAGATACAACAGTTATCATAGCTGTATTCAGGACACCAGGACATCCGAGAAAATGTTGGGGGCTCTTCATTGAGTTCTCTACTGGCATAACTACACCAATACCTTCCATGGCAAAAATTACAGTTGCAAAGAACAATGGAAGTTTACCCCAGCTTGAGAAGAGCGGTTTGTCCGAAAATATCAATGGTTCGTTAAACAAATAATACAAGGTAATTCCGAAGACAATAACAATGAAAATGTTTGCCATTGCCGAAAATGGTACCAAATATTTGAGGTCTCTGATTTGTCCGATGATGAGACATGGTATAACAGTTAATGCAATGTAAACACGTATATTCCAGTTAATTTGACATTCATAGTTAATGACGTTTTGGAATGATGAAGCAATAAAAACCATGTAAACACATGCAGCTGCAAAGTAGGTGGCCATAAGTGCTCCATCAACAAATTGTCTGAAAGAAAAATTTCGTTGATGATATTGTGATAATAATAAATAAAAAATTAATAAAGTTTATATTTGATTCAATAAAAAAAAATAATTTTGGTTAAACCATGTGTATACTGTATATGTCAAACAAAATTCGAGGTTTTAATAAAAAAAAAAAAACGTTACAATGATGGAGAAGTCCAAAATTATGCATCTGTTCCTCCGTGCGTTTATGTGTAGATACATTGAGCTAGAGCCTAAATGGATGAATGAATTGCTTGAAATAAAGGAAACAAATTGTAGCTGCTATACAATGATTTCGGTTTCTTCAATTTTCTCGAAAACAGTTTTATCGATTTTGATTAAACTTCGTACATTTTATTTTAAAGAAATTTAAAAATAATGCATTTCAGGTTTTTGCCAAAAAAATCGCATAATGGAAATAAGGTTTTGATTTTGAAACTCCGATAAAATTCATCGTATCATGTTATGCACTTTAATTTCACTATGATAGCATATTCGAAATTTAGTCCCTTTTTTCCAAATTATTCGCTGGTCAATTTAATTTAAAATTAATTTACTTTATCCGTTTTAAGCAAGAAAAATTAATAACACCCCCATTGATAAACTCAAAACAAAAATGAATTATTTTGAATCAAGGAAATATTTGCGAAATCTTATCAATAAAACAAAATTGAAGTTAATTCATGTTTATTAATTAATTCGCCCAAGTGGGTGGATCACTAATTAAGTATTAGCTTTGAATCTATTTTTGACTTTCAAACTAAGCTTTAAATAACAAAATTAACAAGCTAGCTTAAAAAAATTTAATTCATAAGCTTACTTATGAATTGAAAATTGTCTTGCTTACAATTCACCCTTTAGCTTATGAATTAAATTTTGTTTAATTCACAATTCATCAACTAGCATGGGAATTAAATTTTTTTAATTCATAAGTCATTTACTAGCTTATGATTTAAATATTTTTTAAATCATAAGTCACTTACTATTTTGTCACTAACTAACGTATGAATTAATTTTTAAATAAAAGATATTATTTTAAATAACTTAAAAACACTTATTTTATTTATTTATTTACTTATTTATGCATTTCGGAAGCTAATGCTTCCATCGTCAGTAAGTTTTATATAAATAATAATAAAATTTTTTTTTGTTGATATATTAAATACAAATAACTCATTACAAACAAAAACAAACTACTACTACTATAAATAAATAAAATAAGTGTTTTTAAGTTATTTAAAATAATATCTTTTATTTATTTCATGAAAAAACACGTTAAAAATCTCCAATATCAAATCAATTAATTTTTGTTTAATTCATAATTCAGCTAAGAAGTGACTTAAGCTTTGGCAACCCTGCTTTCGACACCAAAAATAGTTTTATGTATGCTTACACTGAAACCCTCTACAGATAAGTTTCAGTTTATTTATTCATTAAATTCATTTAAATGACATTAAACATACCGCAGAAGATGAAAAACCATACATTTTTTCGAGTTTATAACATAAATTTTAGTGACCACAGTATCGAAGGCCTTTGCAAAATCAAGAATTAGTATCTACTAATATTGTAACAAAATAATCGTCCAAGGTCTGTCTTATATCTTCAACAACGTTTATAATTCGATTCGATTACAATTTATAAAAGGAAATGTATTGTTAATATGCACTTTCACTTAATTTTGAACAATTTAAACTCGAAAGGAAAACAATTTGGGACCTTATATTTGCAAAAAACTGCCCGCCACTTAAACACTTCTAGTCAGTAACTCTCTCCATTGGGCATTGATAAAAAAATAAAAATGAAAGATTCAGTCAAATTATGTAATAAATAAAAAAAAAATTGTCACATCTGTTGCTTATTCTTTCGCAAAGGAAAGAGTCGTTTTCGAATACATTTAAAAACAAAATAATTGATTTTAGATATCTAAAGCAAAAATTAAAATTTCTCCTCTAAGGAATTGTATACAAATCCTCAGTATTAAATTTGAAGCAAATTGATCCGCCCGTTTATGATATATTTTCATATGTACGTGGACAGAGCACAGACTGACGGATGGTATTGCTAAAGCACTTTTTCGTACTTCTTTATAATCTTCATTTAGTATTTTAGCTCAATTAGACGTGAAAGAGAAATAATACTTACTTTGCAAAATTTGACCAAGGCTGTAATTTTTTAGGTCCATTTTCAAATACTTTTTCTGCAGTTTCAGCGAAGCCTAAATTTGGTACTTTTGCTTTTTTGCAAATGTCATGTGAAGTTTTTACCTGTAAAAATAAAAACAAAAACATTGTTTGTAAAATATTTAATGAATAATCATAATATCATAATAATTGTTATGAATAATATATCAACTAACATTTTAAATGAAAATACAACTTCTGGTTTGATTATTGACTATGTATACCTATTCCTTGAAGAATTTTTTTTAATAAAATTGAAGGTTATAAAACTTGTGCAAAAATGGAACCGAATATTGCGTTTTTCTGACAATATCAAACAAAACATGTCCAACCACCCAGTTTTATAAATGTTTGACCTTAAACTATATATTACCGCCGTATATTATTCACTTGATGCATCCAGATTAAAACTTAAATCCGGATGTAGTTACATTTAATTTATATTAATTTACGTTCGGATTTATATTTTAATCTGGATGAATCGACTGAATAATATGGCCGTAAGTATTCATTTTTTCAAAAGCACGTATTCAAAATTAACTCTCAATAGGGATAGATAGGGGAGGATGGGGCACAGAGGACTACTCAACGTTTGTCGATTTATTGAAATATATTGAACAAAGAAAAAAGGCTGAAATTTGCTCTCCACAAACCTTAATACTATATTTCCACCGACCGCTAAACCGAGATTTAAGTAGATTTACCCTAAATCCTCTTCAAATCTCAAAGATTTACCATACAAATTTAATCCTCAAATCTAGTAGATTAGAAATTAATCTTGTTAAATCTTCATAGGGCCAACAGTTGAACAGATCGAACAAACCTATTCCTCTCTTGCGCTGAGAGAACATTTTCGAGAATCAATTTTTTTTTCATCGTTTAACTATATCTATATCACTTCCAATTTAGAAGAAAACATGAAACAGCATTTGCATTTTGAAAGGAAAGGAACTGTCAAAGTTAATCTACTTTATAATATTTTTATGCGGTGAAAACACTATATATAGGATTTACGAAATCTCAACGAGATTAACTTTCGGTGGAAACGTAGTATAAGATATTAACATCAAATAGGCTTATAAGTTATAATTGCTATCGATAGCACTTTTTGTTTTTAATTAAAAGTGCACAAAAAGTGCCACCATCGTTGGGGCACACAGGACTTAGATGGTCACTGCTTTATTGATAAATACTTCTTTTTTATTTATAACTGTTATTGCATTTTCCATTGCAATTAATGTCCTGCTTGGCTCCGACTTTTTCTTAATGTAGATCAGTTTCGTATTCTGTAGGGGGCAAAGAGGATCAAAGAAATCCTCTATAAATACGAATGCCTTTTAAAAAGTGTTTTCGACATGTTTAAACACGAATATTTTACAAACAAGACTACTTAATTCATTGTATTTGATATTAAAACTTGAAATCCTTATTAACAAAGCCTTAAAATACTAAACAAGCACAACTTGTTTTTATACATGTTGTTGGTTTTTCGTCTCCAAGTGTGTATTTTAAACAAAAGATAAATAAAATAAAATAAAATATTTATTAAAATGTTATTTATAAATAACTTTAACTAATTTTAAAGGACCATGGGCATTTTGGGCCCACTATTCAACATTCCTCAACAGTGATGAAACGTATGTCATATGAAAGCGTATGGAGACCACTTTATTTCATTATATGGCAGCTAAATTGAAATCGAGCGCAAAAGTTGTGTTTTGGTACATTTTATAAAAAAAGTAAAATAGAACAAAAAAAAATATTTAAAAACAATGGCAACACTTAATAAAAAGTGTTTCACCTTTTCTGAAAGCCTGAAGTCTGTCTTTTCATATTATTTTTAAATCAACTTATTTGTATAAACAGTTTTCGAAAAATTTTCTTACAAACTCAAAAAGCTGAAAAAGAAAGTTACTACTTTTCTGTATATAGGGTGTCCCATAAACTATGGTCCAAACTGAAGCTGGTGATAGGGCAGTGCATGACTACTCAGAATTTAGTAACTTGTCCGTACCCCATCATAACGGTTTTCCAATAACTGCAGTTTTTTGGAAATTTCGAAAAACCCCTACTTTGAACCAGGTATTTGGTCACCCTGTCCATAATTGATTTTGTTCCACTTTTAATATTGTATGATAGTAAGATTAATTTTCTGCATTAAAATATTTTTGATATCCTGCACCATTTTGCTCAAAATTAATTGATAATACGACATTTTGATCAAAAATTTTTTTTACTTCAATTTTTAAAAGAGCATCCTGAAAAAAAATCATACAACTCAATACTGGTTTTTAGATTAAAAAATTGGCCATGATATTGAAGTTTATTAAAAGGTATAAAACTCATCAATGACTGTCTAAGATTAAAAGTTATAAGAATTTTAACTCAAACGAACAGGCTTGTTAAATAAATAAAAATAAATCTTTTTTTGAGTTTAAATGTAATTTTTTCGAAAACTAAGTTGACTTAAAAATAAAATGAAAGAACTGACTTCAGGCTTTCAGAAAAGGTAAAACACTTTTAAGTAAGTGTTGCCATTTTTTTTAAATATTTTGTTTTACATTATAAATACTTTTTTTATAAAATGTGCCAAAACACAACTTTTGCGCTCGATTTCAATTTAGCTGCCATATAATGAAATAAAGTGGTCTCCATACGCTTTCATATGACATAAGTTTCATCACTGTTGAGCAATGTTGAAAGTGGGCCCAAACTCCATACAAAGTTGACCATGGTCCTTTAAAGTTGTGTTAGTTAAAGTTATTAATAAATAACATTTTAATAAATAATTTATTTTATTTTATTTATCTTTTACACGTTTTTAGTTTCTTATTAACCTACACGGCCGATGCTAGGACTTAATGTATGGGTGAGCTCAAAGTTTTTTTGGATGAGCTGAAATTGTTTTAAAAGAAAGTCAAAATATATATAGTCTAGAAAAATTAACACCCCTATTACGTTTGTCAATTATCAATTGATAGTTGAAAAATATTGAAATTTCAATGATAAAAAGTTGTATTAATTGGATTTTTGATTAGCGACTTTCAAAATTTATTTACTGTTTATAGATAATTGACAACCGTAATTAGGGTGATAATTGTGATTAAAACCGTTGGTATGAGCAATATCTCATTTATGTTTTTAAAATAACTAATTCAAACTATAGGAGATCAAGAAGTATGTATGTTAGTTATTACATATATAAGTACAAATATATATTTAAAATTAAAAAAGTTGTATTTTTCGTTTTTTTTGACAAATTTACGCAAAATATCATTTATTTCCAACGAATTCAAATGTTTTTTTTTTAAATCCTATAAAAGAAAGATTTAGCAGTGTGTAATTGATTAGTCTATTCTCGAAAGTGCCAAAAATGATGACTCGTTTAAAGATATGCTAGCACTCAGGGCCGTAGCGTCCATTGGGGCAACCGGGGCAATACCCCGGGGCCCCTAACCAGGAGGGGCCCCCAACGGAGATCTCATTATGTATCTTTCGAATCAGTTTTAACCTTGTAAAGTTAGCTTCGTTCAGCTCAATCTTACTTTCTTAATTATTTCAACTCAACTTCAACTGACGAAAAAAATCTAACCCTACCATAATCCAACTCTATTTTTAGATACTACATACGAGTATTATAAAATGAGCATGTATAAATTCAATTAAAGATGTATTGCACCGTTTTGAACTGTGCCCACTCATATTCAGCATATTCAAGTATAGGTATTTGTGTTTTCGTTTTGTGTCCATGTGACTCATGAAATATTCATTTGTGCAATAAATTTTTAATTCACGAGCGTGAACCATCTAATGTTTGTTTTGTTGTAAATATACCAATTTATTAGAATAGAAGTACTGTGCATGAATATTTCAAGTCACCAAAATGAAACGAGTTTATCCGAGTGGTGCCTAGAAGAGGCAGGAAAACAACTTAAATCAAAAGAATTAGTCAGAAATTCGAAAAACTTATGTTCATGGTTAGAGAAAACTGAAAGCTCATGCTGGCCAAAAAATGGTGGAACCAGGTTAGTACCGAACACTTAAAATATAAATACATATTTTTTGTTTGTGATGTAAAAGATTTTGCCATCAAAAATCAAGATCGTGCTTCCGCGAATGTAACCACTTTGTTCGCTGGTTTCCAGGTTGTTTTGTTAGATAATATAAAATAGTTCATTTACAGTGAATATGGTGTGTTAAAGTGAAAAAATATTGTTCATCTGGTAAAAATACGATTCATTAATAATAATAAAAATTTGTTTCATTCATTTCAAATATGTATGTAAACACCGCATTTATTTTCCAATCGTACCCCGCAAAATCGGGTTTAGACAGCTTCGGTTTCAACCATATGCATCTTTTTAGCTTTTTTTAAAAACTCGTTATTTTGAAATTTACAAAAATAACTATGACATTTAGCCATGGTCGATTTTCTTATACTCTAAATGGTTGAACCACAGTCCGTAAATTGTGGTAATAATTGGGTTTTAGAAGAGTTTAATAAAAACAAATACCTATTCTGAGATCTCAGCAAACTCAGATAACTGGAATGCAATTCCTCAGCTAAATTCTTAATTTTTTTTGTAAAAAATTGAGACTGATTTTGTTTCTCTCTTAATTTTAATCGCAGTCGTAGATACAAAATTTAAAAAAAAGGGGTGGAGATTGCTTTTTACTACTTGTGGAGAAATCTTGCTAAATTTCCATGTTTTTCATCCGCCTACTTTATGGAGCAAACTGGCTTATTGTTGAATAATAATGTTTTTGATAGTTAAAAATTCTTCACTGTTTTCGAGCTATCTAGACGTATGCACCGCTCTTATAATATCCTTGACTATTCCTGTTACCACAGCAAAATCTTAAAGAGCTTTTTCCAAGCTGAAATTGAACAAAAACTTTTTAACGTATCACTAAATCAAAAATGAAAATCTTTCTTATTATTTACTATCTTATATGAATAAGAAGTAAAATTAAGAAAACGAAAAAAACAAAAACACTCCTTAAGTTATGAAATGAATTTAATTCATTTTTTAATATTTTTGGTTTGAAATGGTAATGTATGGTACAAACGGAATTTGGTGAAAATATTAATTCCATTCTCCTTTTTTAATTCCCCATATCTTCAGGGACTACACCGATTTCTTTGTTAATCTTCAACAAAGCTAACCCATTAAGGCAGTTGTTGTGGCAAAGTGGAAAACGAACGTCCTAGCTCTGCAGACGTAACTGGTAGAACACAGAGAACTTCAATTACGTTTCTCAAATTAGGATACAAATCCGAATTGCAAAACGGAAGTAAAATTTTCTGTATAGTTATTTCGGTTCCATCATTCCATATTTGTTTACATATCTAAATTTTAAAATATTTTTACCTAAGTCAGTTTATTTTCATTTTATTTTTTAAGCCTAATACTCAGTTCTGTAAATGAAATTTTCACACACGAGTCACGACGCGTATTTCACTGGTATGAAATTCACAAGAAGTGAGCACCAAAACATGAAAGTTAAATATGGAAACCGGTTCAATCATTTTCATCCAACAATTTTCATTTCCCAATGTACGGCAACTTAGGAAAAATATAAGTTATTGCGGAAAACTGTGACATTTGTCAATCAATTTGTTTTGCTCAAAATACAAATTCTGAAATAAGAAACAATTATTTCGGATTAAACGATTGTCTTTTCTAGCGTTTTTATCTTCATCAAGAAGGAAAAAGGACCAAGACATGGAATTTAAACACACTTATTTGAACATTTTCAAGATTCTGATGACAGCCATTCAAGTTAATATATTTTTCTTACATAAGAAAAAGCTTTTGTATTTTTAATTCAAAATGAGTATTAAAAATTGAAAACTGAGTATCAAGAATTTATGTGAAAAATTAATTAGATATAGGGTTATAAAAAATGTACAAAATTTACACTTATCGTTTGGAAAAACTTATGCAAGAAATAACTTTTAATTGTTTCAAAAACTGTATATTCTAATTTTCTAAGTATTATATATTATTGATGTTATATTTCTCCAATTTAATTACAAAAAAAGAGTATAGTTATAATAACAGTGTTCATTATGTTTATGAGTTTATTCAGGCGGTGCATGGGATTTCATTCCGTTTTATGGATTTTTTGAAATAGAAAAAGAAAACAAAATTTAATGTGTGAAATCGTTTTAGGACATTTGCCTGAACTTTTATTGAGTTTCTATACTGAGCTTCATCTTAAATGTCAAACGAAATCTAGATTACGTGTGGTATGAACTAGAGATTTAACTAGGATATTCATAAGTATATTTTTGTTATATTAAAATTAAAGAATATTGTTAAGGCTAAAATCTAACAAAAATGAATTTTGAACGAAAAAATAAATAAAAATTTATTTATTTATCACAAATAACTTATAAAAAGAAATTTATAAAATTATTTTACAATTATAAGACATCGGGGCAGCAAGGTGTCATATTATAGATATCATAGAGTGATTTAAAATTATTTTAGTTATTTAAATGTATATTATATATATATGTATATATATATATATATATTTTTTTTTATTAATAGTTCATATTTCTTTGAATTTATTATGAAGGGTAGTTGCTTCTTTAATGCGCTGGAACGTTTGAACATCAGATGAATTAAGTACTTCAGCTATTTTTTGCTGCATGTCTTCTAATTAAGTCGGTATTAGTTGTATGGCGTGAAATCGGGCAAACGGCAAATATATGCCAAATTGAGAGGACTTCCCTACAATGTGCACACTCTTCAGGGGGGTCTTTAGTGAAATAGTGTCGACTAGAAAAAAGAGTTTTTCCTACTCTGATCCGAAACATTGTTATGCATTCCTCTCTGGTTAGATTTTTGTTATATGGGATTCGGAGATGTGTTGGGTGATGTTGTCAAAGAAAGTTCTGTTCACTAAGCCATGAGATTTCATCTTCTTCATTTTCATTACCTATAAAGACTTTTCGGATGAGCTGATAGATGTTTGGCAGTTGTTTTAAGTACGGGTAGCGAGTCGCTTCTTTTGCTGCAGTGTCGGCAGCCTCATTTCCTTTAATACCAGCATGGCCTGGTATCCATGCTAAAGTTATGTTGACGTTATTATGAAGGATGCTTCGGATTTTGTTTAGTGTGGAGCAGTTATTTGTTGCGCTTTTAATTCCAGTGAGAATACTCAAACTGTCAGTTAGGATTAATGTCTTTACTTCCCATGTTTGCGCAATGGAAAGAGCTTTTAACAATGCTGTAACTTCTGCTATATAACTACCAGCTGGATCGGGAATAATACCTTGGGAAACTATTATCTCTTCGTTGCCTGCATTCAATTCGATGACTGCATAAGTGGAGTTGCTATCGCTAAAGGATCCGTCAGTGTAAAGTGTTCTTAGCGGCTTGATAGTTTCAATTAGTTCGCGGTGAAGCATAAGGAATTGTAAGTTGGAAGTGTATTCCTTTTTGTGGCTGGAGAGGCTGGTGTCGATGGTTAGTAAGTGTCTTTTTCATGGAGGAGGGGACAAGGTGTACAGGTTTCCCGATGATTCTAAAGGAATACATCCATGGGCAGAAATCAGGGTCAGTATTTTGTTAAAGCTTCTTGTGAAGCTGAGTGAAGGGGGTGAGAGAAATCAGTTAGCGCTTTGCTCATTAAATTTACTGCTCTTTTTTGTCCATTTTAGATAGAACAGGTAGAAGCGATATCGGGCGATACCCTTCTATTTGGGGGTAGTTACGAGAGCTTTTGGGAATCGGCTTCAGTATAGCTTTCTTCCAATCATGAGGAAAGATACCAGTACGAAGGATGTTGTTGTAAAGCGAGCAAGTTCGGTTCTTAAGACTATCAGCAGCTGATTTTACCATGTTATATGTGATTTTGTCATCTCCTGGGGTGTTATCTTTAAGCTTGTAGTGTAGTGTCAAATCCAATTCTTGAGATGTCATCTAAAAGTACTTCGCAAATGTTTTGTTGCTGCGGAAGGTCACTTAAGTTGAAAGCTAGTTTCTTGGTAACAACATTTTCTGGGAACGTATTATTTTCGCTATACTTTCCCCATGTTTTTGAGAACGTGTTGCAAATTTTTTCAGGATCATTTTCTAAAGAGCCATTAAGAAAAATATAAGGAAAGTGTTGAGCGAAGTTTGAAGATCTTAACGATTTTATTCGATTCCATAGAGATTTGGAGTCTAAAGCTGGATCCATTGTATTGACGAAGTTTTCCCAAGATGATCTTTTTGCTTTAACAGATTCATATTTAACCTTGGCACTGGCTTTTCGATAAGCTAAGCAATTTGGTGTTGTTGGATATCTTCGAACGTTCTTCCAGGCTACATTCTTAGCTTTAACCAAATATGCGATGTCCTTATTGAACCATGACGGATTTTTTTTACCATTGTCTTGCTTTTGTTTCGTTGTTGGCATAGATTTAGCAGTTGCACTTCTAAAAATTTTCTTAATCTTGGCTGCTTCTTTATTGGTGTTGTTGGACGTAGTTATCGATGTAGAAAGGGAGTGGGTAGTTGACACAAAAATATCCCAGTTAGCCTGAGCTTCTTTGAAACGTATGGTCGGTTTATTTCGAAGTTTTCTTTCCTGGGTGCATATCATAATTGGTATGTGGTCTCCACTTTCCCCATTTGGGAGTACTTCCCAATGGAGGAGTTATAATGTACTTTTTAATTTTAGCATGCGAATTTACTTTAACATAAAAACATAAAATAAAACACGTCTGTTTTTGTCGAACGCTTTATTAAAAGTGATTGCTTAACGTGCTAAACTTAATACATCATAATACATAAGATAAAATAAATACATAAGAACTGTTTTTAAAATCGTTCGATAGAACAGTAATGAAAGTAAATAGAAAAATAGAGAAACTATGCAAAAGAAAATGATCGATTATATATCAATTTATATATTAATAAGATTATAGAACAGGGTGGTCAGGATTGCCTTACATTGAATTTACATAGTAACTTACTGTAGCACATTTTAAATATAAAATCTCTTACAACTCAACCGTTCTGAAAAACAAATCGTCCTCGATTTACATAATATTTTGATCAAAATACATGAGCTTATAAATATATAGCTTCAATAACAATAATAGATACTTACATGAATACAAATTTTAAATTAAAATTTTTGTTTTTGAACATTTTTAGTTAAATATATTTATGATTACAAATATTTAAAGAACATAATAAAATATGATATTATAACGATAGGAATCAAAATGAAATCAAATATAGATACATAAGATGAACTTGAAATTTTCGTTCAAGTTGAAACATACTCCCTTTTGCTCAACACCAAAAAGCAAAACACTAGCGCTAAAACCTGTACTCTTATTTAGTATAGTGTTATTCATTGCGAACTCCACCTTAACTAAATGTTTGGTCCAGTCACTAGGTTTAACCTCACTCTCCTTAGCTAACATTGGAGTAAGACATCGGTTAACGCGTTCCACCTGTCCATTAGACTGTGGTGAACTAGTGGCGACCTTTATATGTTGGACACAATGTTTTTCGCAAAATAACGCAAATTCCTCGGAGGTAAAACAACTACCTCTATCCGAAATTAAACGATTTGGTCTACTATATGTTGTTTCCAAACAGAGAATAACTTCCCTGGCACTTGTACTCTTAACTGCATATAGCTTGGTGTATTTTGAAAATCCATCAACAATCAAGAATACATGTTTCTTACAATTCCGGACAGAGGTGGACTATAGTGGTCAACGTGAATGGTATCAAAAGGTTTTTCACCTTTCGGAATATTATGCAAAATCGCCTGTTTCTTACCATATGGTGGAGAGAAATGTACGCATTTTAAACAGTTGTTTATATAATTTTTTCTTCAATGATTCAAATACTGCTAACTCGCTTTCACCAAAAATAAATTTGGCATCTTTTTTTAAGAGATCATACAATGGTTTCAAAAAGGTCCAGCAGTCCTGTATAAACTTTCTGAAATAAGAAGTCAAGCCCAAAAAGGAATGTAAATTTTTAACATTTGATGGTATAGGAAATTCAGCAACGGCCTTTAGTCCATTAACGTTCGGTCCTATACCACAAGAGGAAACTTCATACCCTAAGTAGGTAATTTTTTTAAATATAATAAGGCACTTATCATAACGAAATTGCAAATTATGTTTCATAACAACATCTAAAACTTCTTTTAGAATTTGAAAATGCTTGTCTTTAGATTCTGTGGCGATAACCAAATCATCAATGTACACAAGCAATTTCCCCGGTTTTATAAGTTCTTTGAAAAACGTATTGATATACCGCTGGAAAACAGACGGTGCATTTTTAAGGCCAAAAGGCATGCGCAAATATTCAAATTGACCTAAAGTTGTTATGAAAGAGGTATATTTCACAGAATCATCAGCCATTTTAACGTGGTGAAATCCAGTTTTTAAGTCTAAAAGTGAAATATACTTCTTTCCACGTAACCTATCCAAATGGTCCTCAATAAGAGGTATAGGAAAATTATACTTTAATGTCACTTTATTCAACTGACGAAAGTCTATTCAAAGGCGTAAATTACCTGTCTTTTTCTTTGCTAATACAATTGGTGAAGCAAAAGGTGAATTGCTTTCGCGAATAACATTGTTCTTTAATAAATCGTCGCCACCGAAAATTCGCGTTGGTGTGGGGGAACCTTTATTCGAAATATTTATTCGCGTAAACAAACTTCTAACTAAATTTTTGTCATTTAAAGTTTCGTTAATTTTTAAGCAAACCGGTTCTTAGTAGTTATCCGATGTATCGATATTTAAAATTTCCTTTATAAATCCTTCACAATCAAATTCATTTAAATTATAAAATCTTTCTTTCTGACCAAATCAATATTTTCATCTTCTAAAACAAGTTTTAAATTGCTTTTTTGTAAAAAATCTCGTCCTAGCACAATCGGATTATGCATAGTTTCATTTTTAACGACAAATAAACATAAATTAACGTAATCATTTTTAATCTTTATATTACAAAATACATTACCTAACAAATTAATTTTGTATTATTTATACCTACATAATCATGCATAAGAGATGGTACAGATGTCACCAGAAAGGACGGAATAAAACGCTGCTGCCCAAAACTTATTGGACTTCCAGTGTCAATCATCGACATCGCATGCATTGTTAAACGATAAGGTCCAGTCATGATCCTGAAATTCATACTCGAAAACAACATTAAAATCTCCTGAGAAGGAAGACACTTCTTTTGTGTTTGTAGCTCGTTATTCTGAACCACAAGAACTGATGACGATTGCGGACAATCCTTTACAACGTGGCCCTTTTGTCCACAACGAAAACAGGAACCTTTTTCTCTTCTGGCTTTGGGCAATTGGTTGATGTATGACCAGTTTCATTACAATTAAAGCACTTGGTAATGACCTTAGTGCCCGTAGCTGTTGAACTTTTCGAATTTGGGACTATTTTCGTATACACTGACGTAAATGGCTGTACATCACATTTCATCTTCTCATATTTTCTTAATATGACCTTCAGTTCGGCGATATTATTTGCAGTCAATAAAATTTGTTTGTTAAAGATTGAGTCGGGGACCCCTTTGATGATGTAGCTTATGCGTCCTGCTGTTCGATGTCGGCTAGGGATGCTATTTCTTGCATTGTTAGCACGTATTGTTGAAAAGATTCATCTCTGCGCTTCCTACGACCTCGAAGCATATTGTGAAAGTCTGTAGCTGAGGCGTGCTCGTGGAACTCATCAAGCAGAACTGTTTTTAACTCAGGCCAAGAACGACATGACGTTGATCGTAAAAACAATTTTGCTGTTCCCTGGAGCAATCTCTTGGCATAAACAAAACTTTCGGAATCACTGAACTTGTATAAAAGTTTTGCATCTTCAAAACTGCTGATCAACTTTTTAATACGATAGTTATCATCTACAGAAAATTTTGGGATTGTATCTTCAACATCACGGAATGTGCACAAAAACTGCACCTCTTTCACTGGATTGTCTAGCTCGGCTAGCCTCTTTTGCAGTGAAGCAATCTCCGCTTTTTTCCTCACCATTTCACGCAAATTTTCCAGTCTCTGAGAAATAACACTTTCCTCATCTTCTAATTCTGCGGCATCATCATCTATGTCGCCCAGACCATTATTCGAGAACAACTCTTCCAATCGACCATCATCGAGAAGAGCTATCCCCTCCTCCATACGTGTTTTCAACACGGGTTTTATTCCGCTCATAGGCAAACCCATCTCACTCAGTTTTTCTCGTAACTTAGGTACAGTCGCGCTGTGCACAAAATTAGCAGCGCGAGTTTTATTTTGTTTCAATTTAAATACATATCAAAATTAAACCGAAATTTAATATTTAAACATGCAAACTTAATTAATTTATAGGTACTCTAATTCCACTTCTGATAAATTATAATGAATTTTTTAATTTTAGCATGCGAATTTACTTTAACATAAAAAACATAAAATAAAACACTTCTGTTTTTGTCGAACGCTTTATTAAAAGTGATCGCTTAACGTGCTAAACTTAATACATCATAATACATAAGATAAAATAAATACATAAGAACTGTTTTAAAAATCGTTCGATAGAACAGTAATGAAAGTAAATAGAAAAATAGAGAAACTATGCAAAAGAAAATAATCGATTATATATCAATTTATATATTAATAAGATTATAGAACAGGGTGGTCAGGATTGCCTTACATTGAATTTACATAGTAACTTACTGTAGCACATTTTAAATATAAAATCTCTTACAACTCGACCGTTCTGAAAAACAAATCGTCCTCGATTTACATAATATTTTGATCAAAATACATGAGTTTATAAATATATAGCTTCAATAACAATAATAGATACTTACATGAATACAAATTTTAAATTAAAATTTTTGTTTTTGAACATTTTTAGTTAAATATATTTATGATTACAAATATTTAAAGAACATAATAAAATATGATATTATAACGATAGGAATCAAAATGAAATCAAATATAGATACATAAGATGAACTTGAAATTTTCGTTCAAGTTGAAACATACTCCCTTTTGCTCAACACCAAAAAGCAAAACACTAGCGCTAAAACCTGTACTCTTATTTAGTATAGTGTTATTCATTGCGAACTCCACCTTAACTAAATGTTTGGTCCAGTCACTAGGTTTAACCTCACTCTCCTTAGCTAACATTGGAGTAAGACATCGGTTAACGCGTTCCACCTGTCCATTAGACTGTGGTGAACTAGTGGCGACCTTTATATGTTGGACACAATGTTTTTCGCAAAATAACGCAAATTCCTCGGAGGTAAAACAACTACCTCTATCCGAAATTAAACGATTTGGTCTACTATATGTTGTTTCCAAACAGAGAATAACTTCCCTGGCACTTGTACTCTTAACTGCATATAGCTTGGTGTATTTTGAAAATCCATCAACAATCAAGAATACATGTTTCTTACAATTCCGGACAGAGGTGGACTATAGTGGTCAACGTGAATGGTATCAAAAGGTTTTTCACCTTTCGGAATATTATGCAAAATCGCCTGTTTCTTACCATATGGTGGAGAGAAATGTACGCATTTTAAACAGTTGTTTATATAATTTTTTCTTCAATGATTCAAATACTGCTAACTCGCTTTCACCAAAAATAAATTTGGCATCTTTTTTTAAGAGATCATACAATGGTTTCAAAAAGGTCCAGCAGTCCTGTATAAACTTTCTGAAATAAGAAGTCAAGCCCAAAAAGGAATGTCAATTTTTAACATTTGATGGTATAGGAAATTCAGCAACGGCCTTTAGTCCATTAACGTTCGGTCCTATACCACAAGCGGAAAATTTTTTTAAATATAATAAGGCACTTATCATAACGAAATTGCAAATTATGTTTCATAACAACATCTAAAACTTCTTTTAGAATTTGAAAATGCTCGTCTTTAGATTCTGTGGCGATAACCAAATCATCAATGTACACAAGCAATTTCCCCGGTTTTATAAGTTCTTTGAATAACGTATTGATATACCGCTGGAAAACAGACGGTGCATTTTTAAGGTCAAAAGGCATGCGCAAATATTCAAATTGACCTAAAGTTGTTATGAAAGAGGTATATTTCACAGAATCGTCAGCTATTTTAACGTCGTGAAATCCAGTTTTTAAGTCTAAAAGTGAAATATACTTCTTTCCACGTAACCTATCCAAATGGTCCTCAATAAGAGGTATAGGAAAATTATCCTTTATTGTCACTTTATTCAACTGACGAAAGTCTATTCAAAGGCGTAAATCACCTGTCTTTTTCTTTGCTAATACAATTGGTGAAGCAAAAGGTGAATTGCTTTTGCGAATAACATTGTTCTTTAATAAATCGTCAAGAATTTTTTGAAGTTCAAGCTTATGAGCGTTTGGCAATCGTCGATATTTTCATCTTCTAAAACAAGTTTTAAATTGCTTTTTTGTAAAAAATCTCGTCCTAGCACAATCGGATTATGCATAGTTTCATTTTTAACGACAAATAAACATAAATTAACGTAATCATTTTTAATCTTTATATTACAAAATACATTACCTAACAAATTAATTTTGTATTATTTATACCTACATAATCATGCATAAGAGATGGTACAGATGTCACCAGAAAGGACGGAATAAAACGCTGCTGCACAAAACTTATTGGACTTCCAGTGTCAATCATCGACATCGCATGCATTGTTAAACGATAAGGTCCAGTCATGATCCTGAAATTCATACTCGAAAACAACATTAAAATCTCCTGAGAAGGAAGACACTTCTTTTGTGTTTGTAGCTCGTTATTCTGAACCACAAGAACTGATGACGATTGCGGACAATCCTTTACAACGTGGCCCTTTTGTCCACAACGAAAACAGGAACCTTTTTCTCTTCTGGCTTTGGGCAATTGGTTGATGTATGACCAGTTTCATTACAATTAAAGCACTTGGTAATGACCTTAGTGCCCGTAGCTGTTGAACTTTTCGAATTTGGGACTATTTTCGTATACACTGACGTAAATGGCTGTACATCACATTTCATCTTCTCATATTTTCTTAATATGACCTTCAGTTCGGCGATATTATTTGCAGTCAATAAAATTTGTTTGTTAAAGATTGAGTCGGGGACCCCTTTGATGATGTAGCTTATGCGTCCTGCTGTTCGATGTCAGCTAGGGATGCTATTTCTTGCATTATTAGCACGTATTGTTGAAAAGATTCATCTCTGCGCTTCCTACGACCTCGAAGCATATTGTGAAAGTCTGTAGCTGACGCGTGCTAGTGGAACTCATCAAGCAGAACTGTTTTTAACTCAGGCCAAGAACGACATGACGTTGATCGTAAAAATAATTTTGCTGTTCCCTGGAGCAATCTCTTGGCATAAACAAAACTTTCGGAATCACTGAACTTGTATAAAAGTTTTGCATCTTTTTAACACGATAGTTATCATCTTCGGAAAATTTTAGCATTGTATCTTCAACATCACGGAATGTGCACAAAAACTGCATCTCTTTTACTGGATTGTCTAGCTCGGCTAGCCTCTTTTGCAGTGAAGCAATCTCCTCTTTTTTCCTCACCATTTCACGCAAATTTTCCAGTCTCTGAGAAATAACACTTTCCTCATCTTCTAATTCTGCGGCATCATCATCTATGTCGCCCAGACCATTATTCGAGAACAACTCTTCCAATCGACCATCATCGAGAAGAGCTATCCCTTCCTCCATACGTGTTTTCAACACGGGTTTTAGTCCGCTCATAGGCAAACCCATCTCACTCAGTTTTTCTCGTAACTTAGGTACAGTCGCGCTGTGCACAAAATTAGCAGCGCGAGTTTTAGCATCCATCACAACAAAAAATATTTTGTTTCAATTTAAATACATACAAAAATTAAACCGAAATTTAATATTTAAACATGCAAACTTAATTAATTTATAGGTACTCTAATTCCACTTCTGATAAATTATAATGAATTTTTTAATTTTAGCATGCGAATTTACTTTAACATAAAAAACATAAAATAAAACACTTCTGTTATTGTCGAACGCTTTATTAAAAGTGATCGCTTAACGTGCTAAACTTAATACATCATAATACATAAGATAAAATAAATACATAAGAACTGTTTTAAAAATCGTTCGATAGAACAGTAATGAAAGTAAATAGAAAAATAGAGAAACTATGCAAAAGAAAATAATCGATTATATATCAATTTATATATTAATAAGATTATAGAACAGGGTGGTCAGGATTGCCTTACATTGAATTTACATAGTAACTTACTGTAGCACATTTTAAATATAAAATCTGTTACAGAGTGGAGCTAAATCTTCAGATGCGAGTGTAACATCAACAGCAGAGAAGGTGTTTCTTGTGTCAAATAGTGTGGGCGATCTATCATTCAAAATAACGAGGCCTTGATCATTGGCAATGTTTTCAAAGAGTGTACCTAATCTGTTGGTGGTGTGTGAGCCCCAAATTGTATTTTTAGCATTTAAATCACCTAGAACCAAATGATGCATGTTGTTATCTATTTAAATATATCATTGAGAATATCACTGGTAATGTAAACTTCATGCTCTCTATACCTATATATACGTTAGTGAGCTTTATTGATTTTTTTGCAGGAATTTCTATGGTTTGGTAGAGAAGATTTGAAGAGGAAATGATGTTAGATGTCACAGCCCACAGTTATGTTATTTTTAACGAGAATTCCTATACCTGATTTGGAGAAGTCATAACCTTTATTGTGATAGAATGGTTTATAATTTTTGAGCTTGAACATGTGAGAATTTGATCCAATGATGTGAGTTTTCTGAAGCGCTATAATGTCTGGGCTTTTTTTTGAAATAAGAAGTTCTAGGGCATGTTTGTTATTATTAAAGCCTTGGATGTTCCATTGGAGGATAATGAAATCATTATCCAACAAAGTCATTATTATTTTTTAAAGTTGTTTGTTGAGTGTGTGAATTTTTTTGTGTTTAACTGTTCGGTGAGTGGGAGTGAGGAGTTGTTGATTGTAATTGAGTTTTTTGTTTTTTCGTTTCAGTGTCCGATATTGGTGACAAATGGGTTTGGTCTACAATAGTATTATGTGTATTATTTTCAGATTGCGGGGGGATCGGAGTGATAAGGTGGCAAATCCCTTATCACTCCGATGAGCTGAGTTATTCCATAAGAGATTGAGTGATTGTATTATCGCTTTTGTTAACGTATTCAGTATGGAGATGCTTGTTTTGTGTTAGATCTTTGTTGTCCCAAGTAACATCGTTGGAGCTATTAGATGCAAAACTGTTCTTTTACAGCTCTTAGCTAGAAAAATTGAAAGCTATTGCTCTGTAAAAGATTATTTAACAGCTCCTTTCATTTTATTTAAAAATTATGTTCTATAATTGAAGTTTGAGAACACTTTTAGCTCTATTAACTTTATAACCCATCAAGATTTAAAAATATGCTCCATAACAAACTTTACACGTCTACTATCGAGCAACCTGTCAATATCAGACAATTTAGAGACGTTATACAGCTGCTAGCAACACATCCCCAAAATAATAACGCATTATCTTCTGAAATGTTCTGAAATTTAGCATTTATAAAGCTGTACAGAAAGCGGCTGTAGAGCCGAATTATAGCTTGAACCAATTCAGTTGGCCAACGGTCGGTTGCGCAGAGAGAGGATTTAAGAGAACAAAAATGGCACGCAAGATATTTAATGAGTCCAGATTTTTCCTTGAATTCTACAGTGCCTAACTCAACTTTGTTTTTTTTTTATCTTAAATGAGATTGAATGTATGAGTTTAATTTTTTTTATTTGCATAATTTCAGCGCACTTATAAAAAAGAAATATTTTGCAAAACGCAATTGGGTTAAACATAAAAAACTACCTGTGACATAGGATTAATTGATAAATAGTTAAGGGATTATTGTTTGTTTCTATGTTTTATGGTTTTATGATTTGTGGCTTAGGAACAGAGGATCCGTGGGCGATGTGTTTATATTTGTTTTATGGCGTTATGACCTGTGGGGTTTTGGGGAATCATTAATAGATCAGCGTTTACGAGTTTGAATAATTTAACCATAAAACATAGAAACAAACAATAATCCCTTAACTATTTATCAATTAATCCTATGTCACAGGTAGTTTTTTATGTGTAAGCAATAGATTTATTTTTTATTATAGGTGCACTTAAATTTGTCCCAATAATAAAATCAAAAATTCTTAATCTTAACTTTTCGAAGTAAAGTTTACACCTAAAAAATCTCTTTCTTTTATCCCACCAGAGATGAAATACTTTTTTAGACATCAAGCTATGAAAAAAAATTACTCCATGATCATCTCTCAATGAAGGAAAGTCCATCGCTGGAAATCCATTTCTAATTTACTCTGAGCGAAGCTATAAACAAAACTCACCCTCCTTAGTGCTTCAGTATGATCGCAGCAGCGGTTATGACAACAACGTTGGAATGTACATCTTTTTTTTCTTTTTTTCAGTGATTTGTGTGTATCTTTTAAAATTAAAGAGATGAGCAAAGAAATTTAAAGAGATCTGCGCAGTAGAATGGCCAACTGATTTGGTTCAAGCTATACTAATATTTGCACACAAATACTTCGTGAAGCGCATGCTCATTTTCAAGTTTTAAAAAAATTCTATAACAGCTGTATATGAAAATTCTATAGCACTCATGTTATAGGGTGTTCCATACTAGAATACGAAGAAAATAATTACTTCAAAAGAAAAAATTAAACCAGTTTAAAATGAATTAATTAATTTCATTCTGCATGATGTGTCGTTCTCGTCATATTGGTTGTTAAAAGGAATGTTTTTTTTCCAAATGGCGGGTGAGTTATAACTAAAAACTTTATTTGATGACAAATTCATTTCTAAAAATAAGCTTTGAAAATTTTATTACGTACATTCAAAAATATACCGAGGACCTAAAATAAATTTTTGGAATAAAATATTCTTCAAATAAAAATCTTCGTTCATAGAAATAATTCTTTTTATTTATCATCCACTTGCCGAAACTTTCAATTTCTGAAACACCCTTTTTATTTCATTAAAAAATATAAAACCAGAAAAATGCCATCTTGTTAAAACTAGCTCCAAAAGTACAGAAAGAAAATCTTTAAGTGATATAAGAGCTCGATATCAACAGTAATTAATATTGCAGCTCTATAACAATCAAAAATATAGCTCAAAGTGATTTAACAGCTGTATTGAAGATTCTTCTTCCCTTATGAAAACATGGCGGCGAGAAAAAAAATAATGCAATATTTTCTTTTATTCATTAAAAAAAATAAATATCTATTCCCGTGCTCTCACTCAAAATCAAACTAAATTGTATTTTTAACCAAAATAAATTTATTTCGAATTTGAAATTTTTTTTTTTTTAGAATTTTAAATTTTTTTAGTTATTATTTGTTTTTATTTAACAGCTTAAAATACAAAATTTCGAAGGCGCGTTGTAATTTAACAAAGTACCCGCATAACGTTTGTGAAAAAATTTAATTCGCATTTAAATTAAAAAAAGGAGCTTTAAGATTAGCTCTAGAAGCGCTGCTAAAGCCTTTAAAGAACTAAAAATGTTACTTGGGGTGGGATCCATCGAGTGTGGTTGGAGTTATTTGTGTTATTGTTTCTGTTGTAGTTGGAGCGTGAGAATTAATTTGGGGACTCTTTGAGTGAGTTCTCTCAGTTTCAATTCCCTTTTTTATTACATCTGCCATGGTGTGGTTAGAATTATTTCTCTTTTTATGTGGAGGTAGCTGGTGAAGGTTAGGATTGTCATTGTAAATTTGCCACGCGTCGCGAACGGTGCAACGATCGGCTTTAATTTTATTGACGGAATTGTACCTAAGAAAGGCGGGGCAAGAGGGGTCGTATGCGGTGTGGCTTTCTTCGTTGCAATTAATGCATAAAATTCGAGTACAGTTGTCATTATTGGGTGGAAGACAACAATTTTTACAGGTTGAGGCATTAGTGCATCGATTTTTGGTGTGACCGAGTTTTTGGCAGTTAATGCAACGCATTGGGTTTTGGATATACTCCTCAACTTTGCAATTCAACCAAACTATTTTGACTTCGTGCGGACGATGAATTTGATCGAAAGTGAGAATAGCTGCTCCGGTTGGGACCAATGAATCATTTTCTTTCTTCATCATTTTTCGAACATCGATAACTTTGTACTTTTTAAGTTCATCCATTAGTTCCTGTTCGCTAATGTTTTCGATAAGTTTTGAATAAATTCTACCTTGGACTGAATTCAGACTAATGTGATTTGTCACTTTGACTGGAATGGAGTCTATGACTCTAGATTTTATAAATTTATCGGCTGTCGCGACATTGAGTACTTTAGGAGCAAGTCACTTGATCTCATTGACTTAACCTCTAATATATCTGTGGATATGTGTTCTAGTCCGCGATTGATTCGAATTGGATTGTAGGTATAGTTTACGGAAATTGTTAGTGTCTTTCTCGTCTTTCTCTAATCCATTAATTACGATGTATCGAGGAACGTTATCATCATTATGTTTAGCTGGCAGATTGGGAAATCCTCTCCATCATGCTTTCTTTTATGTTTTTTGCTCCGGTTTAAGATCACCTCCGATTCGAGTCTATTAAACCGGTTTTGGTTTTTTTTTTTTGTCTATACAAATGTTATATAGCTTCTCTTAAGAAAAATATTTATGATTCACTCACCACGGATGGTAAATAATTTAGTGGAAAATAAAATTGGACCGCTTTTAGAGAAAAATCACAGTTGCTCGCACAATACTAACACTCGTCTATTCACGGCGTTTGCCAGCTTGGGACTGAATAAATAAAAATATACTTCGATATTATTATAAATAAATCTTAGCGTAGAATGTAATTTTGATTGGGGGGGGGGGGGGGGGTCGAGCCCCCTTAGCCCCCCATGCGTACGCCACTGTTGATATCTATTGAAAGTCGAAGAGCACGGCAAATAGATTTAAGTAAAGTAATTGATGAGTTCGCTTCTGTCAAGGCAAGAAAGAAAACTTTTAATTAGCTTTTATTTTTGTAAGTAGAAATAATTTTATCAACTTAACAAATACAAACATAGTAAGTAAAAAGTTGAAATTCATTTAACCAATATTTAGGAAGTTATTGAGAAAAAGGGCCCCATATTTGATCTTTCCCCGGGGCCCCACCAGCTCAAGCTAGGGCCCTGGCTAGCACCATATATCTCCACAGCTTCAAAGAGACGATAACTTGTAGAAAAAGCGCCTTTAACAGGAAACAACATCTGAAGCCTATTTTTATTTTGCAATCAGTAGCTATTTTTTTCGATTAGCAAAAATTTTTAAACTGACATTTCTTCGAGTGAGGGCAAATCCGTCATTGGTATGTCTTTGTAGTTTAAATTTTCACTCAATAAGTCTGTAGCAGATTCGACTGCAATCAGTATGTTATTATTATACTCAAACCATTCATTTACCTCTAAAATAACTGAGTCGATAATATCAAAATAAACTCGCTCAATCATGCTACTTCTTCTTGATTGTCACTTTCTCCAAGTGAAGACATAACAATAGATTCGCATAATCGGGTAGATCGTATTTTCATTCTCTGGGGTAAGGGGGAAACATATTCAACAGCATTCTGTTTTTCATCTGCTGTATTCAAAAACTGTTGAAATGATCCATCACTTGTATTAATTTTTTTTTTTGTTGGTGAGCTAAGCTCACCCTAGCGTATGGCTGGCTACGGCTGTGTAAACCTACCTAACAAACAATAAATTTAAATTATTTCAACCGGGAACCGCTTGTCAGCACGATAGGCAATAACAAACTGAGGAGCTAGATGGGTGATTTGATTACAGTATTCAACTTTTGGGCAGTCACATATTTATCGTTTTGAAACGAAAGTTCTCTGTGCACCGTCCTCCCCCGCCTACTTTTATTTGTTAAATTTTCTTATCGCATATTTTTTTTATGTATTACATAAGGGTTTTATTTTGTAGAATTTTCCCTTAATTAAAAATTATATAACTTCTAGAATCTTCTTCATTATATAAAACTAAAATTAAAGCTGTAAAGAACAAATTGTTACGTTCTAAAACTCTTAAACAAATTATTTAAATGCAAGACTTTTTGTATCTTGATCTACAATAAAGAAAATAAATAAAGTAAAAATAATATTTTTTTTATCAAATTTAGAACATAACATCTTCACCCATAAATAATTACAAAAATATAGATAGATACGTACAACATTAATTTTCTTTTAAACCAAACATTAAAAAAAATTTAAACTTGTTTTGCAAAAAGCTTTTCAACAATAATTGCAAAACTTGTATCTCGTGTTTTGTCTTTTTTGTTTAGATAATTTTACTTTCAATGATATCGGTGACGATATCATCATCAAATTTTGTGATGATAAGTAAACTATAAACAAACAAATTAACAAGAAATATTGAGTGACAAATCATGAGTCTGACGTACACACTATAAAACGTGCGGTTTGTTAGCCATGATTGATAAAATCTATATCATGTTATAAATGATGCTGAGATATATCTAAAAACACGCAACATGCATGGCTAGCATCCATGCTTTTAGCGAGGTAAATGATATAATAATTAATCAATAAATTTGCGCTTGAAAACGATATTATTTGTTGAATTGCTCACAACAAACAATTACATTTATGGAAATCTCATATTAATAAAATTTTGAGTAAAACAAATAAACACAGTTCTTCAATTAACATGTATGATGACGTATTGAACATGGTAATAAAGCACAAATTTTATATTATGACAGCAGAAAAAAGTATCAATAATAGGTACTCGAGTCAGCTTTTCGTTTCGTTTGTTTTTTTTTTTTTTTTAATTAATTTATAAGGTTGCACCCATCTTTCATGGGAACATGATTTTACTAATTACCAATTCTAATTTCCTGAATTTATTCAAGCATTTTTTATATGTATAAACAAGTTTTGCGAATATGACAAATTGAACTTAAGGAGGAGGGTTGTTAATAAAATACCAAATATAAAAAAATATAATCGGAAAAAAACTAAGATCTCACTGATAAATTTTTTTTTTTGGAATCTAGAACTTCATTCTTTAATGCCTCTTGGCAATATAATAAATAAATATCTCAAAGCTATTTCAGTTGTAAATTTCTCGTGAAGCAATGGAAGAAAAAATATTATTGAATGTAGTCCGGTTATACGGGTCTATGAAATAACTCCCACGAAATAAGTCCCACTTTTAAAAACGAAATAAGTCCCACCAAAAATTGCTTAAAAAAATGAAATAACTCCCACGAAATAAGTCCCACTTTTGAAAACGAAATAAGTCCCACCAAAATGAAATGATTTAAAAATTTACTTGAAATGAAATAACTCCCATTCAAAATGAAATAACTCCCCCTTGAATAATATATTTCTTAAATGAATTAAGTCCCACTTTGTCCCTTTTACGAAATGTCCAATATATAACTTTTTGCATAAGAAAAAAATTTAGGGGTATGAAATAACTCCCACTTTACAAAACGAATTTATTCCCACTCAAAACGAAATAAGTCCCACTTAAAATAAAAACGCGTAACGAAATAAGTCCCACCAATTGACGAAATAAGTCCCACTTTTAAAAACGAAATAACTCCCACTTTCAAAATAGCAATTTTTGGTGGGACTTATTTCGTTTTTAAAAGTGGGACTTATTTCGTGGGAGTTATTTCATAGACCCGGTTATACATCATCAACAAAAACAATACATTTTCTATTGTTTTGTTCATTTTCTTCGAAAAAATATTTGGAAACTCCAAAATTTTTTTAAAGAAATTGGAAAAAAAAGTCAGAAATTACTTTTGACCCAATTCATTAAATATTTGGATTGTAAATTGTTTTTGTAAAATTTAGTCATTTTGAATGATATTTCCAAACATTATTTTATTGGCATTTCAATTTCGTCTCCTATTTTTGTGTCAGTTGTACAACCACTTCAAATCATATATTCCAATTAAAAAAAGAAGACCTTTATCTTGACGATTTGATTAAGAGAACACAATATATACCTACGTTTTTTAGCGACCCATATCCAATTATTTTTTTTTGAAGATTTTAAACAAAGCAAAAAATCCAACAAAAAAGCTGATAGGTATGGTTCAATTAAAAGCTTATATCTAGAAATCAATAAATCGGATCAATAATAATTCCTTTAGAATTGGGAAATATGACAGAGCATTATCTCTTATTTTTAATATATCATTTGAAGTGGTTTATACCCCTTACACAAAAATCTTAAAAAAAAATACGGAGTTTTTAACTTCCCACTTCACCACCGGTTGAGAGGAAAACATTTCACACTTTTGTAGCTGATATGCCACCACTCATAAAATAAATGTGGGTAACTATAAATCCACAAACTCGTTATTATTATTATTATATTTGATTTATTATTTAGGTTTTACATTCAAAGTTGATGTCGGTTTTTAGTTCATTTTCACGCTCGAGACCAATATACTTGACCTAGCGTACCGACCACTATTATTGGCACCCCTAAGGGAATTTTCGACTTTGAACAACCATAACTTTTGCGTTTATAAAGTTATACAAATAATTTTTACATCAAAGTAACATTAAACTAATTATACGTTGATTTAGTTAATAAAATTAAGGTTTTATTAATAAAAACCAGCTAAAAATATTAAATTAAAAAAAGCTTATCAAAAACCACAATTATTGGCACCCTGATACAATTATTGTCACCCCAAGACTACAATTATTGGCACCCTTCAAACCAGACCAAACATTATGTTTAATCAATGGTTTACTGTTTTATTCATACATTTAAGACGTTTTATTTTAAATAAAAAGTAAAAGATAAATAATGGTAATAATATAAATTAATAAATGTATTAATACAAATGTATATTTTTAGAGGAACTTTAATTTACTTAATATTGCTATTTATTTTATATTTATTAAGTTACCAAAAATAAAGATTATCAAGCATATAGCTATAGCTAGTTACAACAAATGTATAAAAACATAAGAAAAATAAACAAAAAAATTATTTAATTCGTTTCAAATTATAAAAATTAAAATTATAAAAATAACGGTTGAATGATACATTTATTGGCACTCATAAAAGTACAACTATTGGTAGTGTCAATAGTTGTAGCTGCATAGGATACAATTATTGGCATCCCCCTGCCAATAATTGAACCCTAGTTTTTTTTGGACCCAATTATTGGCACCCCTTTTATTTATAAAACAAAAAACTTTTCTAACAAAATATTTTTGAAAACAACTTATTAAATATATTATTATTGTAAATAAAAAAAGTTTTCATTAAACAATTTGAAAGAAAGTAGTGAAAACAAACTTACAAAATTGTGTGTCCTTACCGAAAACAATGGAAATTTCCATGTTTTTTTTTTTGTCGAACGTGTTAAACTCTTTCACTTATAAATTGCAGAACTGGGAAGGAAATTATCCAAACTTAAGACATAATAATGTGATAAAAATATGCAAGTTGAAAACAAAAAATAAATCGGCCAATTCGGACAAAGGGGTACTGAAAAAATCACTAATGAATGATGGGGTGCCAATAGTTGGGTCAAAAATTTGGGGTGCCAATAGTTGTAGTCGGTACGCTATATGGTTATAATAGAGGAATTTAAAAGACAAAGCTCCAGCTTACACCAGAACTAACTAAGAATCGGTCTTAGCGTCATACATACATAAACTAAAACTATAAAAATATAAAGTTATTATTATTGTCGATTTCAATTGGTTTTTAGGAATATGACATTCAATTGTGATTTCAATGCAACAAAATGTTCGTCTTCCCAAATTTACACGCCCACTGCCGTACACTTCCATTTTTAGACAATGGTTTTTGCTAGCATTCGTCACTTTGGTAAAAGTGAACAAACGAAAGAGAATTTGTATGTAAAGTATGTACCTAATATTATAACTGTAAAGTTCCAAGACGTTGAAGTTTTGGAATTTATCCGAAATGTTTTGTTTTATAAGGTTCTAAGGATTTTAACGTCCTCCTGGGTTAATTTGTTCCGCTCACACAATTCTGTTGCTGCGCTTAGTATATTCCCCAGGCAGGTGCCAATGTCAACGGATTTCTTGGAAAACCATTCTTTTTTTAATTTAGCCATTTCTGAGCCTAAATTTTGAAAAAAATTAAGCTATAAAGTCATCCTTTAAGTGAAATTTTTCAAAACAGAAAATGTTTAAATCAAATGAACTTTTTTCTCCCCCTTTTTTCACATACAATACTTTCTGAACCGAACTACACACATATAGTTAGTTATTATTATCTACACCACTTTTAACAAAATCTGAAAAATTTCCAATTTTACTTTGATTGTACGCAATCAACTTTTGCAAAAATTTTTAAGATGCTTGACTCAAATCTGAGCTTATAATTGATCTGTGGTAGCATTACGAGGTATTCCTGTTTAAAAAAAAATAGAAGCTTTTTGATTTTCCTGAGTTTTTTATGATAGCTAATCAAATTTATATAATGACAGTTATCATTTTTCAATGAATGACAAGTAGAAATATAGCTGAATTTACCAACAAAATGAATTTTTTTGGCAGACATAATAGATAATTATAATTATCACTTTCTTATTATCAAGTATACCTACCTACTGACTTTTTTTGTTTCTTCGTGAATCGTGTGTCGCTCAACATCGGTCTTCAAAAAAGAGAACCATTTTTTAGTTTAAATTAAAGTTAAATTTGGCATGATTTAATCAATCATGAAGCAAATAACAAACAATCCGCAATATATCTACTAACTGTCTACGATAAGGAAATAAAATTTCCCAGTAATACTTAACGCGTTTAATACTTTTTTTTATTTTTGATAATATCTTGAACTGACCACTCAACTTTCTAGCATTTCAAGTTTAATAAAGCGACAAATTCTCAGTAACGATTAAAAAAAATATTATCTATAGTTCCGTTGTAAGAAAATGCACCGGATGTATCTTAATTCATAACTGAAAAATGTTATATAATCGCGCAGGTATTGTATATAACACTTTTAAATGGGAAGTTTTGAAACTGATGTAATAAAAATGTGTCGAATGGTAATAGGGCGACTTATATAAATCTAACAGAAAAAGCCAAGGTCTTCACATCCACTCTATTTAAAATATATTTATTTATTTCCTTTGATCACTGCTATATAAATGATAGTTAATTATCATTGACAGTTCCCTATTATACTAAGTAATATGCGACTGACGCCAAGATAACATTCAAACTCATAACTTCGCAAATCAACTCGAGAATTTTATTTATAAGCTTTTATTTAGCTAATAATTAGCTGTAACACCACTTGAACTTCGCTTCAAGTTTTGCGTCACATTTTTTTCATTTTAACTACCTATACCTACTCCAAAAATAACAAAAAAATTCTGTTGATTATTCCACAAGAAAAGAAAAAATACAAATTTTTTTTTCTTTTATTACAAAAGCTGACAACAAATCGCTAACTGATAAAAACCACGATCGATTTATTGAGATTGAAATATCTACATTCAACATGGAATTTGCAATACACACATTTATCTACTGCAATTAAAAGAGTTTTGTGCGATTGCGGCCTTCGATATTTTTTGATTGATTTACCGTGAATGATTTTGACATCAAAGAAAAATAGTATCTTTGTATAATCTTTGTCACATGTGATTTTTTTACTTGAATTTTCGGTGACAGAATATAAATAGTTTAAACCTTATAATATTGATAAATTTATTGATTTATTAATGTTAGCTTGATCATATTTATCGTTCATACATTTTTCTGTAAAGTGTTGATAATACATAAAATTATTATCAGCTAAATCTTAATCTTAACATTTTGGTAAATCCAGTATTGGCTTGGCTTAGCACTCAGATTAAAAATTAATGCCGCTAATATTTTGTTTTAAGTAAAAACCTATAATCTGAAAAATGTCAACCTATAAATTTGACGGGTTTAAATATTTGTCATTTGGCTAAAATTTGAAGTTTTGGATTTTTAATCTGATTGGCATGCGAAGTGGGACGAATGACCGGAAACTATATAATCTCTGGTATAACGTAATCTCGTTTCATAAAAACTTCGATTACATAGTAAATCTCGCAAACACAGTAAATCCATTTCATTATCAAAGTAATATTCAAATATTTGAGTCTCCAGAAATTTGAATGTAATTGAAGATTCATTCAAACAAATATTCTTATTACAAAGTAATACATTATACATATAGTAGGATTTTTCTTCCTTGTGAGAATATGATATATCACTATTCATTAATATATTTCATTTAAATGTAACGGGTGATTTTTTAAGAGGTTTAGAACTTTTTTTTAAAAAAAAACACAAAAAATTCGAAAAAATGAATGAAATATTTATTTGAATCGATAGTTTGAACCTTGCAATTTAATGTTTAAAGATAATTTCATGCAAATGTTGACCGCGGCTGCGTCTCAGGTAGCCCATCCGCTGAGTCCAATTTTGGCATACTCTTTCACACATATCGGCCGGTATCTCACGAATGAATGCATGGATGTTGGCTTCCAGTGCGTCAATCGAAGCGGGCTTGTCCCTATAGACATTAGCCTTGACATACCCCCACAAAAAATAGTCTAATGGTGTCAAATCGCACGATCTAGGCGGCCAATTGACCGGCCCGAAACGTGAAATTAAATGTTCACCAAACTCGCCTCGCAATTGCGCCATTGTTTCGCGTGCTGTGTGGCATGTGGCACCGTCTTGTTGAAACCACATATCATGCAAGTCAAGAACTTCCATTTCGGGCAAAAAAAAGTTTGTTATCATCGCTCGGTAGCGTTCACCATTGACAGTAACGCTGCGATTCGCATCATCTTTGAAGAAATATGGCCCAATAATGCCGCCGGCCCATAAACCGCACCAAACAGTGGCTTTTTCGGGATGCATTGGTAGCTGTTGCAATGCTTCTGGCTGATCTTCACTCCAAATGCGGCAATTGTGCTTATTTACGTACCCATTCAACCAAAAATGAGCCTCATCGCTGAACACAATTTTTCGATAAAAAAGCGGATCCTCGGCCAGCTTTCCAAGAGCGAATTTTGATAGTAAAATTCAATAATTTGCAAGCGTTGTTCATTTGTAAGACGATCCATGGTTAAATTGCAAACCAAACTGAAGCTGTTTGACAGTGACACAAGGTACTAAACACACGTTAGCTGTCAAAACCAGTGTTGCCAAAACCAAACCAGCTAAAAAATCACCCGTTATAACCCCCAATTTCACAGTGCGAAGTTTAAACTTAAGTTCAGCTGAAGCTGAACTTGGGTTTAAATTTGAAGTCCAACTTGTCCGTTTTCACAGCGTAATCCGAACGTAAGTTCAATAGAACGTAGTTTAAATAAATTGTATGAATAGGAGTTGGCAGCATTTTACGTCGTTCTTGTCATGAGACGTAATGTAAACAGTACGTAGTTTTTTTGCAGCTTTTTCAAAATCTTTCCTTGTCTTCTTTTTTTGTCTTTGAAACAAAAAAACACGCGAAACGGCAAATATTTTCTGTTGTTGATAATCGGGAAATTTTGTTTTGTTTACAAAATGACAATTTATAAAAATGGAAATAGTTATATCAAGAAAACGATATGTGCAAAAAAACAGGAGTAATAACTTTTCAAAAGCAGACGTAGATATGCTTACGGAATTGGTGATTTTTCGTGAAATCAAAAAACAAAACTGAAGCCACGGCATGGGAGTCCATGCGAAAGATTTCAACTCCAAGAGTGGCTCCCATTACCGATAATCGGATGTCTTGAATACCAAATACGAAAATTTCACCGTGATTTCAGGTGGTTGTAAACGTTGGGCTGAGGATTAAACCGCAGAATACTGTCGTTCAATTTAATCTATAAAATGAACACAGTTCAAGGTTTAAACAAAACTGCGAAACCGAATTAATTATTGAACTGAAGTTTAAACCAAAAGTGAAGTTTAAAATACAACTGTGAAACTGGGGGTAAGTCATTTGTATTGGAAATATTATACGCGAACAGTGCTACCAAATTGAAAAAACTCATAAATGTTTGCATCGATTGAATGTGAAAATAAAGTAATCAGAAACAAATTATATATTTGTTAAATTCACGCTGCAAATTTCAGAAGTCATCCTAAGTTACCTTTGTATTTTCTTGTATATAAGCTTGAAAAAGTGTGAAAATTGTGAAAAAATTAATGCATAATAGTTGAACATTTATTTGATTTTCAACAATTTTTACACGTAAAGACCAAAAATTATTATTTATTTTTAATACAAACAATTACAAAGTACATAATTTATAATCACTTTTTTTGTTATTTTTTACGCGTAAGAAATTTGTTGAGCTCGCTACACCACTCTCACTAAAACACGACTAATATTACGAAATCTACACAAACAGAAATCTAAAACAAGAGAACCAATTCAACCAGTAAGAACTTCTTTTATAATATAATGTGTAAAGTTCTGATTAGTTACTCGACATGTAAATATTTGATCAAAGTCATAAGCCCACGTCAAAAAATTATTTTTAGATGTGTAATCTATTCAGGTTGGTCAAATGACAACTGTTATTTTTTCTTCTGTGGACTTATGATCCTATATGTAGAGTAACTAATCATAATTTTAATCATACATTGTGAAACAGGCCCTTAATAAAATTTTAATTGTTAAAGATATATCTATAAGTCACTAAGACTTCAAATAAAAATAAAAAAGGTATAATAATCCCTTTTAGAATTGGTCTCTTATGCTAGCGAATTTGAGTTTTAAAAACGGTTTAAAAAATAATTTAAATAATATCACTCACCAAAATGTGAACGCAATGTGTACACAGGAATCCAACTACCAAAGTTCCAATCGTTCCAAATAATAAACCTGCATTTTTGAAAGCCATTGGCATTGCCAAAATTCCAGAACCTAAGGAACTTTTAAGCAAATGTGCCAAAGATCCACTTGTTGATGCCCCATTTATTTGATCTCGATGTTCAAATGGATCGTAATCTAGTTGATCCTTTTCCGTTAGAACAGTTCTGCAATTTTAAAAATTGCAAGGTTTTGAAATTTTAGATTATTTCTGCTCCTGACATAATATTATGACGTATATGCTTTATCTTACCTTGAGCTAAAATCAGTAAGTGTAAATACCGATTTGGATTTTTCCTTCGACGTTGAGTTAATCTCTGCCATCTGAAAGTCAGTAAAAAACAGTTATAACAATTACATAAAAAAAACGATCATTTAAGTGTAATCAGAAATCGATTATTTTCAGACATTGTTTGAGCAAGTATAATGCTTCTGCTTCTTGAATGAATCCACGCTCTATTTATAAAATTGAATTTTAAGTGTATTGTTAAAAAGTCATCATAAAAACATAAATAAGCTGATATAGAAAAACTAAAACGCAAAATAATTAAAAATAAATGGTATGAAATAAAATTAATTTATAATTGAGCATGAACAATGAACATTTTTATGTCATTGTAAAACCCCGAAATGGGGTTACCGCGGCAAACTTAGAATTTTTCAGAACAATTGGTTTGGTTTTAGTTTCATAATTTAATAATCATTCCTGATTCAAATCTGCCTAATGGGTTAAAAAAATGTTACGTAGAATAATCACATGAAGATTTAATTCCAAGATTTAATACATTCAATCTCTAATAAAATGAAATTCAAGTACTTGCTCTTATGTTCGATCACACAGGGATAAAAAACTCTGAGTAACCAAAATTGATACGCTAATTTTAAGTATGTATTTACTAATTTGTAATTTAAAGTTAAATTTTCAAACAAATTGTTAACTTATTTTAGAAACATCAAATTTTCAAAAGATGATTTCAAAATATTTTTTATAAAAATCCAATTTTTTTTTTTTTAAAGGAAATGTAGGTATAATACTATCTATAAATACTCATTAGAAGTGCCTGTATATATTTTTTATTTAAATTGTTTGAGCTGATAATAGCCGTTTTTTATTATCAGAGTTGATCTATATGGATCATCAAATAACATACATAACAACAACAACACATGAACCTGCTCTTTATCGGGTTCACGTTTCATGATCCGAAAACAGGCTAATGATTCTCGCCACTGTGAGGTTGTTTTATTTTCGCAGGATGATCCATATGGATCATGGGTTATAATAAAAAACGGCTAATGACAATTTGTAACAGTGTTGTTTGGAAGGTACTGCACTTTTATTTAATTATTCAGTATAGTGCTTAGAAGGTATAAACTCTCATAAAAATCTATCGTGTATCCATCTCGAATCTAAAAAGTTTTACTTCAAAAAAATTTCAAAATGTTGGTTTTAAGTAATAAAAACTTTTCTAAAAGAATCTGCAGAAAATAAAATATAAAAATATGTACAACTTATGTCACGATTTTACTCTTGCAGTTAAAAAAATAAAAACTATAATGTAGCTAAACATTAAGGGTTCAATAATTTAATGATATCTTTAACCAAAAAATGTCAAAAAAGTCAAAAGTACTAACAAAAATTATTTGTTTGATTTCTTTTTTTGTTTAAAAAAAAATATTTTCAAAGTTTTTAAATATCTGGAATATTAGTTGGATTGGAACTGTTGAAATGTTAAAAAGCACAGTCCATTAATTATAATAATATTATTAGCAATTTCATTTATGTTCAATTATAAGCATCTGTCAAAATCGAGAAAAATGTTGGTTCCATTGTCCCTCTAATTCCAATATTTTATTTTTGTTTCTTATGTTGCGGTGAGTAAATCCTGTGGACAGCCGCATTTTTAATTTCTGACATTTTCAACTTTAACAATCAATATATACCCAGAATTACCGAATTGCAAAGTTATAGCCAAGTCGGTAACACCATTAAGAAGCTATACTGCTATACTGGCAATTCTGTCCACAAAGTGTGTATTGTACTTCAAGGTTGAACAAGTATAATTTCATTTTTTATTAAATTTTTATAGAATAAGAAAATTGTTAATATTATAGAATTTTGTGAAATATTGTTAATCGAAATGAAATAATAGATCTTAATCTAAATTTAATATAAATATAGGGCTATTTTCTCAAAAAACTTTATTTCTGTTATTCGAATTTTTTTGCAAAATCCTGAAACGCAGTTTTCTTACAATCACTTTTGTCATTACAGGTACGAAGATTAATAAAAATCGTTAGAACAGTTTTCGAGAAAATTAAAATAAACCGAAATCGTTGTATGACAGTCACCTGTTTTAAACGACCTGAACAAAAATGAACATTTCCCCTCCAGTGAATTACACAAAAATTGAAGCAAATTGGTCAACCCGTTTAAGTTTTAGCTCAATTCACAGTAGACGGAAAGATGGACAGACGCACCAAAAACTTACTTCTTCGGACTTCTTTATCATCAATTTTTGTACAACCTTGTAATTTTTTATTAAATGAAACCAATAGCTACTTGCCCTATAGTGCAAGTAGGTACAAATTTATAAAAATCTGTGAACTTTTTTTGAAAAAAAAAAGATTTAAAAAAAATTTCTTTTAAATTTTTTTTTACAGAATATTTGCGAGACCCAATTTATTAATTTATTCATCTTCCCTTGTTAAGTCATCTGGATCGGAATCTCAGGTTCAATTATTTTTCGAATGTATTTTGGGTTAAGGTTGCCCAATAGGAAATGAAATTAGATGATAGTTGATATCTATAGCTAGTTGATAACAACTTTTAGTTATAGCTTGTGTGCGTCGCTTTCATAAAGTTTTGTTATTTTAATATACACTTTGAATTAAAACCAATAAATATCATCAAAAAGGGTTAAAAGTATGTATTTAAGTTTAATAAAATATTAATTAATTAAATAAACAATAAATTTTCAAAACGATAAATTTTTATTATTGTGATATGGTCTGTGCGACCACTACTTTGATTCATAACTGTCTATATTTCATTGCACAGGACAAAAAAAAAACACACACCCTGATAATTTAAAGGGTGATCCACTTCTAGTTCCTGATGTAACAACATTGTAAAGAACATTAAATAGCCGTTAGTAAAAACGCGCGCTTAAGAATTGAACTCTAGAATTGGTTTGCCTCAATTTTTCCCCTTTTTATTTATTCCGCTATCCGCACAAGGAACAGAAAAGATAGAAAAGGAAATGTTTAAAAGTCACTTGAGCTATGACCAAGGACATATGACCCAGTCGATTCTTTTTTGTATAACCACCGAGTCACTCAAAAGTCCATGTATTTCGATATTTATTCCAATTTTTTGGAAATTTTTGCTAGATATAAAAAATTTGGAAAACTCTTGTAACCAAGTTTTAAATAAAAATGTCGAAAAATTTACTTTAGACAATGTTTAAGACGTTTTGTTGTAAATTTAAATACTTAAAAAAAATGAAAATGTCTCAATTATAAATTATTAACAATAAAATAACTCACACATTGAACGAAAGAACGAGAGATAGTATTAAAAATAAAAACAAGCACGAAGTAGATTAGATTGAATCTCAACCTGTATATATCTTTACCTTTGTATAAAATTCTTTAACCAAGAGAAATAGTTCCGAACGAAATAAACGACAGTAGAAGACTAAATTATACTTCTTAAACAATATCCACATTTTTTTTTAAATTATATAGAGAATATATTTTAACCACCATGACAAATACAGGCTCAGAATATGTTCATAATAAATCTATTATATCTAAAGATAGGTATAGGAAATACGTTTTGGTTGACGACTTTAAAAAGCTATTTAATTTTGATAAGTCGATTTAGATTAAATATAAGTAAGTTGGTAAATATATAAGTGATATTTATTGGCCACATTTTTATCTTTCAGTATATTAAGTTTTCATTGAGAAGAAAATTCAATTGTTGTCATTTTTAATAATCGATTTTCAATATACAATTGTACACAATATGTACATATCTATAAGCTTCTGAATATTACAATAAACAAATTATCAAACATAAATCAGAAGATTAAACTTTGGACTAACAATCAGACATAGATAGATATTTTAAGATGATTCTTATCATTATTATTTCTTTAATAATTGTTCTACTTAAATTTTTTCATGAAATGCAAACCTTCTAGTGTGTACTATTAGCATCATGTCTATCATTTTGGAAGTCTTCTGTTCCAAATACTCTAATGAACTGAAGACGTCCAAATATGGAAGTTTCTCTAAGCTTTGCATAAATTCAACAGTTAACTCTGAGACAAGGATCTCGAACTGAAAAACTGATTCTTGGTGTCTTAAAAGCTGACCTCATTCTAAAATACGTTGGTAACATTCATTATTCATAATCCATTAATGAAGGAGATCAATAAATATGTATCAAAGTGGAATAATTCTAATTTTAAAACATTTCAGATATTGAATTTTTTTCTTTTAAATCCATTTTTCTCCCGACAATTTACACAGTTACAGATAAAAGGTTTAAATAATTTTTTTTTCAAAAATAACAAACAATAAGTATTTTTCTACCTCCCAGTACGCTTAAAAATTTAATGCATTTTTCTTAAAAGAACTGAATACTGATAATTATCTTGATTACAAAACTATTAAAGTAGTTTTTGAAATCAAAAATAAGTTTTATTTAACTAAAGTTCTTATTTTCTTATTTTCTTAGTTTATATTTATTTTTACATTAAAATCCTTAAGACCGATATCATCCCAGTTTGCAGTTAATTTAGATCAACAAATTCTGTGAGTTAACTCTGGATTAAGGTGCTAGTTATAGCTTTCATTGAAAACAATCATTGAAAGTTTTAATTGTTAATTTTGAGGCTCTTAAAAAGCGAAATCTGTGATTATTTTGATTCCAATGTATAACTTATGACTCAATTAATAATTCTTGCTAAAAAAACATTTCATATCGGCGCAACCTTCTACATTAAATGAATTTATTTATTTCAGTGATTGAACTACCTTACCAATGATCATTGAAATTATTGTATGTGAAAGAAAATTATTGTATCGATAGATTTTTGAAAACTAAAAGTTAAAGTTAATCCTCTTATGAAAAACTCCTTCTTCTTCAGAGTTAAATCAGGCCCTATTTCTAAAAGTCTTGGTCTCATATAATGTGGAAGAAATATTGATCAAGAGTTTCAATCTAGAAGCTACTTAATATTGACAGTAAGTAACTTATTACATAAAGTTGATTGACATGCTTACAGATCAGTGGTTTCCGAATGCAAATAAAAAGACTATTTCATTCTTTCCCGACGTTTCGTTGGCTTTTTAACTTAATTAACTTAGTAATTTATTCAATTATATAAGTAACTAGTAGACCCGTGCTCGCCTTGCTTCGCAAAAATTCAAGAATTAATATTAACATACCAACATATATACCGATAGTACTAAATAGGGCTACCGCTACCCGTACCTAATTTTTATTTCATCTTATTAACAAAAAGTTTATACATTATACACTTACGTTTTCATAAAAGTGAGTTCTTAAAAAATGGTTTAAATATTTGTATGTTAAGTAGGTTCATGTTTGACACATAAACAGAATCTTTATCTCCCGTTGATTTTCTTATTGCATATACAAATATACACAAATATACTTCGCACCCAAGTAAACATCTTCTTCTTGCCTGACTACCTGCAACCAGGGTTGGCCGAATTAACTACACTTCATTTTCTACATGATTAACTACGCGTAGCTAATTTAATAAACTACACGCCTTATATACTACAAAATGTTCGTTTGCTACATACATAGTAAAGCTAGGTAAATAATAAAATTTCAATAAAAACAGTTCAACTCAAATTCAATCTTCAAAGTTTACTACATATCTAAACTACGTAGCAAATGTAAAAAATGTAGTTTATTCCAAAAAGCGTTAGTTCGGCCATCCCTGCCTGCAGCGTTATACTCAAAATGTTCCATTGTGGAAAAAGAGTAAACAAAGAGAAACCTGCACAACATAATTTCATAAATAAAAAAACATAAGGGAGGTAGAGAAAATGCAAAAGGGTGGAAATGATATGAAATGAAACAAAGCAGCGACCCCGTGAATGCGATTGAATTAAATTTCTGGATTTAAAAAAGTAGAAAAAGTTAATGACTTAGACATTTGTTTATATTTATTTCTCAGGTTGTATGCATAATTAAGAAAAGATTTAGGGCTTAAAATTCGCATACAAAAATTGACTTTTGGAAATAATTTTTGTTTTTTTTTAATTATCAATTAGTTTGGTATTTATAAATGAATATGTGGGTCAATATCAAGAAAAAAGTAGACCAAAAATTTTCGTAATAAACAAACGAATTAGATAAACAAAAACTTGCTATTTACAACCTTCTAAACATTAAGAATATTGTAAAAAAAATTCAAGTTAATCAGGTAAATAGTTTCTGAGATTTCGCGTGACAAACTAAATAATCGTTTCGTCTTTATATAATGTTAAAGAAAAGATTAAAGATTTAAAAATACAATATTTTGTCTCATCTCCGATCCTTTGTTGGTAGTATAGTCTCACCTTGTCCAGTGCAAAGACTTGCATTTAGACCTTCTATAATTTATATAACTGCACTAAGGGTTGAGCCAGTGTAGTACATAGGTACACAATTTGTGTTTTTTTGGTCGCAAGATGTAGCTCGATACCTATTTGTTTTCAAAGAAAATGTATTGTTTTCGACCAATAACAGTCTTGGTCCGTAAAAGAATATTCTAGAGGATTTGGTGAGTGCTATGATTTTTTGTTGACGATTGAATTCCTCAACAATATAATTTATCGCTGTCCCACAAAAAAAATGTGTCTGCGATTGCATATGTAAGTATGTACATATGTTTCTCGAAAGTTATAAAGTTTAGGACTGTAAAATGGTCATAAGTGAGTAACTGACTATAAAAATTATTTACAGTCCTTTTTGTGATAAATATCTACTGAATGAAAAAGCAAACAAATTTTGTTTAATGTGCAGATAATAATCAAAGTTGGGAAATTTTCTTATATTTACATTAAAAGCTTTTTTCAATTTTTAGATTAATGTTAGACGTAGTTTTAACTGTATGGACGAAACTAGGAAATGCCAATTTATATCAGTTATAACAGTTTATCGCCATTAAAAGTGTGCATGGGCATTAACGCGATTTGCGCGACTTGAAAAAATAACTCGGTGCTTTGTATATAAAGTATGTATATAAAGCTCGCAAGCAAAATGATCCAAAGAATTTATTTCGTCAAATATTGCCAATGGCGCCGCTGTATTAGTGAACCCGTTTGTCGGTCTTTTCAAGAAGAAAATATGTAACATCAAACCAAATTGTATACCTACATAATTGGAAATTAAAATCTAAAATGCACCATGGATTTCACTCTAGAAAACTGAATTTTAACATTAGAAATGTTTAAGCGGAGCCATACCTACTAACAATGTGAAAAAATCAACGGAATTTCAAAAAAGTGTAACGCCGAGTAGAGAAAGAGGGCGAAACGTCAGTGGAATAGACAAAATTATTGCGTTCATGCTATGTTCTTACTGGTCTGAGGAAACAGAATACGAAGAAGAAGATAAAACGGAACCAAAAAAAGGAGAAGTGTTCGTAGGCAGGAATGGCCACTACATTTTTCACATTTGCTACGTAGTTTATGTAGTTAAACGTAGTTAAATGTAGTTAATGAAACAAATTGTAGCAAACTTAGTTTCAAATATCAAAAGATCTGTCAGTTGTAACTTTGAAGCTTGAATTTTGAGTTAAATTGTTCAAATTTTTATTGAAATTTTATTGAACATTTATTTAAAATGTTCAAATTTTTATTGAAATTTTATTATTTCCTTAATTTACGTTGTATGTATATAAAAACGTAACAATTTGTAGAAAATAAGACGTGTAGTTTATTAAATTAACTACGCATAGTTGATGATGTAGAAAATGTAGTGTAGTTAATTCGGCCAACACTGTTCGTAGGCTTTCCAGATTTGTACATATTTTTTTAAGAAGAGCAAATTTAAAAAAGAATTTATTCAAAGTTTTAAAATACATAAATGCTTTTTTCATTTCTAATGAACTATGCTGGAATGGCAAATCAGGTAAATTTTTAAAATTCGTATTTTCAATTTTGTATCGAATTTTCGTTATAAAGCACTTTCAGAAAAATGAGATCTCAGAGATTTTTCTCCGTCAAAAAGTAAGAAAGCAAATCTGAGGTTTACTGATAATGTAAATGATATTGCTGAGAACCCCGAGATCTAATTTTCCTGAAGTTGTCTATGGAATTCAAGACTATCATCCTTATTTCGAAGATCAACTATCAACCGATTGACGGTAGATAGAATTTATCAATTGAATTAAAAATCGGTATTGTGAAAATGAATTGATAAAATATTGTGCTTTTGTGAATGCCTTCGAAATATTTCTATTATTGTGAATGTGCGTCTGACAGATGTTTGTTTTTTTAGGAAGGTACAAAGAAAATCATTTATCAGAAAATCAATAAAATTAAAAACAAAATTATGTTGACAAAAAAAGGTTACGTAAAAGGAAATATATTAAAAACAAAATGACTTCAACTGAATTTTTTTTTAATGAAGAAGAGGAGTTGGATGATCCTGCTCCGCAAGAATTCGAAGAAGTTGAGTGGCTGTGACTTTTATTTTGTTTTCTGTTTTCTTCTTTTTTTATTTTACATTTTAGACCGATCCATACTCTCTGCCACTTTTCTGAAGTTCGTTCTGGAGGCCTTAGGCTATTTAGCTTTACAGCAATTTTTTCCCACTTTGTATTTGCAGCAGCTTTGGAACAAAATCCCTTGACGAGTTCCACGTTCTCTTCCATCATCTGCAAAACTGTTACTTACTACTTTTTGAAACCTTTGGAAATAAAAAAATTAAAAATTTTGTCACTTATTTAATTCAAAACTCAAATTTTTTTAGTTATTTTTCTAACCAGCATGAACTCAATAACTGCAAATTTACGATTGAAAAAAAAAATTGACAGCTGACAAGAAAATCGATGAAAACTGTTGTTCACAATACCGATTTTTTCATTCACAATAAATTATTAAAAAAAATCACAATGGATCAATAATATTGACAGTTGACAGTCACAATACTAAGTAATAAAATTGATTGATAAGTGTCAATTATTTCAATTTTTAAGTTCAAGTCACCTCAACTCAAAAAATTGCGTTTCGCCCAGGTACGACATTTGGGCTCATCAGTTAGATGCTGTCGTACCCTTCTAAGACGCGAATTATGGTCGATGCTTACCGACTCTTATAAAACTCACAGCATGACCATAATTTGCTTCTGAGAAGGGTACGACAGCATCTAACTGATGAGCCCAACTGTGCAAGTGCTCTTGGGAATGTGTCTGTTCTGTTTCATCGAGTAGAAAATAAATTACGAGTATGAGCATATTTCAGTAAATCTATACTAAGCCATGGGAAGTTATAAACTTAAAACACTAAGATGGCCTCTGAGCTAAGATTGATGACAGCATTTCATTTGAATTTGAATTTTGTGATGGTTTATACAATATACAGCTTAAGATTGCCTCTGAGCTATTGTGGAAACTGATTTGAAAAAAAAACTACTTCACTTGTATATGTATTTGGTTTGAACAATAGACAAGCTTAAAATTGCCTCTGAGTTATTGTGGAGATTGTGGAGATTTTTAGAACCAGATTCAATTGTGTATTTGGTTTTTACAATAGACAAGCTTAAGATTGCCTCTGATCTATTGTGGAGATTAATTCTAGAACTAACTTCACTTTTATATTTGGTTTGAGTAATAGAGATTATAAGGATTGTTAGTATCATTTGATTTTTTTTAATTGATTTAATTGAATTTGCGTAACAACATAAGTATTTTCAATATTTAATGGCTAGTTGAGTTATTTACAAAACTGGTTTCGTTTTAGATTCTGATAAGAATTAAAAAATAAATTGGAAGAATTTTTGTATCATTATATAAAAAAAATGTTCATGAATTTAATGCTTGTTCAATTTTTATCGTTATTGGTTTTATTTAACTTCATGACTTGTAAAAAAAAGATAATTCCAACAAAATATTTATGCTTTAAATGGATTTGTTGCCAAATTAAAACAAGTATAATAAAGAAGCGTCAAACAAAGTATTATGACTATGCATCGAGAGCGATGAATGTTGCAGGATGGCCGTGATAGATAAAGATATTTTATTGATATCTACTGTACAAATATAAACTTAAAGCGTTAAGAAACAAACGTTTTGATTGTTTGGAATCAGTGCATACAGATTTGTCTAGAGGAAAGTAAAACGATGAGAAAAGGACATTCTCATCGTAGACTTCCTGAGAGCTAGTTGTGAGATACAAACCAGGCAAATAATTCTACCTATTCTAACACTTATTTATTTATTCAATTATTTATTTTTATAAAATACTAGCCTTTGCTTGTTGTCCAACGCTGCACAGAATTTAAATTATGATATTTTATAGTTTTATGTTTTGTGATATCTATCGGAAGACTGGAAAACATTTAATCTACATGCACTTTTCAATTTATAACCAAAAATACTGTGAAAGTTTTAAGTATCAATTTTTATACATACAACATAATATGTATATTATGTACAAATAATATATATTTAGAAAAAAATGCCAGAAATGAATCTATGTTTTCCTGAAACACAAACGAAATTGTTAAATAATGTAGGTATTTAAATTCCTTATATTTTTAAATTGAATTTTTATATTTTTTCTGCTGCATGTACTGTGGTAACATTTGTAATTTAATCACACAAAAACAACGAAGTTAAAGTGGAGAGCTTAGAGATCGATCTCAAGTTCAACGAGTCAGAGCTGTTGAGACCGATCTCATTTTTTTGCATTCAAAACTGAGTCCGACTTCCACGCTGCTAGATCAATCTCACATGTGAGTTTAAGCTCGAAAGCTCGGACTCAGAGATCGAACTCATCATCGCAGTTAAAAATGGATTGTATGGGTTTGTTTTTGTTGGTTTCTTGTCATGGCCGTAGCTAAGGGGGGAGGGGGGCATTAGGGGCAATGCCCTACCTACATATTTCATTTTTACGGATTTTGATATTTTTCTGAACCCGCGAAGCGGGCCATTCAAGGTATCTATAAAACTATTGACAAAGTCAAAAAAATTTTCGTTTTAAAATCATTAATGGAAAAATATTTTAAAGCAAAGTATGAAAAGATACTTTAAGTGTGGGTCTTAATGCCAATTCAGAAAGACAAAATCCATAACGGGTTTTAATGCTTTTTTGTGGTGGGTCTTATTGCTACTTCAGTAAGAAAAAATAGCCTGCAGGTGTTATTTACATTTTTTTGGAAATGTGACCCATGGGCTTTATTTCCGCGGGTCTTATTGAACTGTACATAGAAAAAACTCTTTCTGCAGAAGTATTTAACAAAATAAAATTGTGCTAGATGTCTTGTTCGTTCTTTCAAGTGGTTATAGGATACGTTAGCATCTTTATTTTATATTTTAATTGCCATTGAATTTTGCTTTAATATTTATGTTATTGGTTTTAGGAATTTGTACTAAATACAGAAAAAATAATGAACAACTTCTGAAATACTGAACATTTATGTGTTTTTGTTCAACAAATAATTCATAATGAACATTGTCTTCAAATACTGAACTGTTCATTATTATAATGAACGGATGGTCACCGTACCCATACTTTACTTTTTGTAAAGTATTGAATGAAATCATTCTACCAAAAAAAAAAAAACAACCTCGTTCATACTTCATAGCTGATTTGAACGAAATATATGTAACAGATACGATGCGCAGCCTACTATTTTTTTTTTCTTGTGTGTGTTTTCTTTCACCCTTTCAGTACCTACACATTAATTTCATTCCCAAATGCAAATATTAACAGTTTTGATGAGTTGAGTGTAATTGGTAGGAATTGGTAGCTGTGGGAAACAGTTAGAATTTGTTGGTTACGATTAAATTGGATGCACAAAAATTGTTGTAAGAGTAAGAGACTCAAAATAGAATAGAGTATCTATGAATACTTTGAGTGCGGTTAAATTGGTGGATAAATTATACTAATATGCATGTCTGAGAGTTGTGCCGTCTGTCCACGTATTGCAGTCTTTGATTAATTTAAAATAGGCAAATTAGAGTTTATTCGTCTCTAGTGAAGGTGTTTTATAAGATTAAAAGATTTTGTGGATATATGGATATGCGTACTTTCTTTAGAAAAAAAACGAAGAGTTGAAGAGGAAATCGACCACGAAGAACCTCATTCCTCAAAACATATGGAAGCAAAAGATACAAATGCTACAAATGATTCAATAGACCTCAGAGGCTATCAATGAGTCACGAAAGAATGGCAGGCATGGCATTTCTGGCCTTTGAAAAGAAAAGAACCAAGTCATTAGATCTAGATGAAGACCTTCGTATTTTTAATAACATGGCGAATCGAAGAATTCAGTTATTTTAATGAAAGAGCTTGATATTGTTATCTATGTAGGTATACTAAATATAATATCTATGTTAAGAGACATAATAATAAAAACCAATACATATGTATATGAATGTTTTGCACTTATCTATCACCCCCTCCCGACTATTCAGTAGGTAGGTACCACTTTTACCAGATCAGATTATATTTCATAAAAAAATTTACTTCTGCCCTACCTGTTATCACCGATGCCCTACCTTAAATTCAACTCTAGCTACGGCCCTGTTTCTTGTACAAATTCAGTGAATAGCCCAAATATTTTCTCGAAAAATTTTAAACTCCTATTTGCGTCAAGGCTCCCCCAAGGGTTGGGGTCATTATTCTGTAAGTGCCAAAATTCAAGTTCCAAAATTCTGTATTTCAAAATTCTGTATTTCAAAATTCTGTTATTAAAAATTCTGTGAATCTAAAATTCTGTATTTCAAAATTCTTGAAATCTAAAATATTGTTTTTCAAAATTCTGTAAAACCATTATTCTGTATTTCAAGATTCTGTATCCCAAAATTCTGTATTTCAAAAATTCTGTAAATTATAAAAGAAAAATTGTTTTGATAATGAAAAAAAGTGCGCACTTTTTTTCATTATCAAAACAATTTTAATTTTACAATTTATAGAATTTTTGAAATTCACCATTTTGGAGTAAAGAATATACAGTATTTATAATTTTCCAGAATTTTGTATTTACAGAATTTTGATATACAGAATTCTAGATTTACAGAATTTTGGTATACAGAATTCTGGATTTACAGAATTTTGGAATACAGAATTAAAGATTTACAGAATAATGAAATACAGAATTATGATCATACAGAATTTTCAATCCATTTCCAGAATTTTGGTCATACAGAATTTTGTAATACAGAATAACGACCCGTTCCCCTCCCCCAAACCAACACGAAACATTCAAAACGACGACGAAACTTTCAGCTATCAAAATATATTTACAGGGCTATAAATGAGAGCACCCACACCAACGTGACGATGCTATCAAGCGAATCTCATATAAAATATATTGACAGCCGAAAGTTTCGTCGTCGTTGCGAATGTTTCGCGTTGGTTTGGGGGAGCCTTTATGCTAAATTTTTGTTTGGAAAAACTTGAAATGTATAGCTTTATTTCAATTAATTCTCAAGAAAATTTGACAGAAATCGTAATATGGAACTCTAATCCCTTCTAGATGAGCTTTTCAAAAATTCGAATTTTTGCTCTAGCGAATCAAAAAAAAAGTGCTCTCTATCAAATTTCAAGCAAATACTGTAGATCAGTTTACACTTGGAAACATGGACACAGACAAAGAGTCAAAAACTTCTTTTTTGACTTATCCATCAACGTAATTTTAGTTTTGATTAAATCCTTAAAGTTTTGAGAAAAAAAATATGTAGCTATATAAATAGTATGGTATTACCCTGTGGTGGGAAGTGTAAGCAAAAATGGTTTTAAACTTCTTTGCAATTGGTAGGGCTTCCAACGAGAAGAGACGAGACAAGACGAGTTTTTTAAATCGTGTCAGGTTTTTTTTGGAAAAATATCAACTTTAGATTTTTTGACACATACTCACTATGTTACAAAGTTTTAAGTCATATCAAAAATTTGTGAAAAATCATATAAAGGGTGTTTTTTTTAGACGTGTGGTTTTCAATCTGGCAATGCTTTTTTCGGAGTTGGTCTTTTTGACAGCTGTCACTTGATTTATGCTCAGTTTGGTTTGCCATTTCATAATGAATAGACTTACTCCTGAACAACGTTTGCAAATCGTGCAAATTTATTGTTCGGTTCGCGCGACGCATCGCGCGCTGCGTTCAATATTCGGTCGACATAATCGCCCAGCAGAGTAATTCGAGCAACCATGGATCAGTTTCGGACACCGTTTACTCTAGTGGATAATGCGCATCTTGAGAGATGCCGTACAGTGCGCACCGAAGACGCTATTGCTGCTGTGGAGCAGAGTATCGAAGAAGACCCGAGTGAGTCCATCCGCCATCGCGCTCTACAATTGAAGCTGGGACCTCTTTTGCCTCTCTGGCTGGAATTTATTCGAGCCAGCCGCGGCGATCACTTGCTCGAAATCATTTTTAAAACATAATGGCAAACCCTTATCTTTATAATAAAACAAAATTCTTGGCCATAACATTAAATTATATGCATTTTATTTCTTCTTGGAAACCACACGTCTAAAAACACCCTTTATAATAGTATGTCTCTTTGGTAACTTTTTTTTAATCAAATTTTACAAAACTGAGTTTCTTTTATGGATTTTAACAGCAAATTTCGAAATTTTGTGCAAATTCCACACATTCTATTACATTTGAATGTTTGAGGTTGAATGAATGAATGAATATTTGGGGTATTGTTTGCACTGCGACCTTAAGATCTATTGTGCCCCCCTTTATGAGCTAGATGAGAGTGCTTATTTGCCTCTTCCTCTAAATTAGTTCCTTAGAGGAACTTTAGTATTTGGGGTATTTTAAGAGAGGGTAATTCGCTCTGTTCTATCTGGTGACGCCCCAGATATCTATGTCTTTGATGCACAAGTGCTTCACAACTACCTAAGATGTGGTCTGGTGTCTCCTCGTGGGTATTGCAGAATCTGCAAATGTCATTGCTCACCAAGCCGAGGATGCTGAGGTGTCTTTTAAGATTGCAACGGCCAGTGAGGAGACCCGTTATTTTCCTTAAGTTGTCCCTACTTAAACAGATGCAGGATGTAAACCGTTCTTGTTGTAATTCCCAAGTAGCAGTTTTTCCTGTCTCAGCCTAGGAAGTTCATCCCAAATTCTTTGTCTTTTGGTCTCCTCTATGGTTTTGATTTTGTTTTTAATCACGTTTTCTCCTATTCCACAATAGGGCTCTGGAGTCTGGACCCGTTGAGGGTGTTCTTGCCCCTATTTTTGCTAAGGAGTCTGCCTCTTCATTGCCCTGGACACCAATGTGGCCTGGTATCCAATAGAGTGTTACATTATTATTTAATTTGCCCACATACTCCTATACCAGTTTAAAACTGATAGTGTATGAATTTAGGCTTGGCTATCTGACATGATGGCAATGTTTTTATTTCGGTATTTCCTTTCGAGATTTTATTCCGCACATTTTCCTATGGCGTTAACCCATATCCAGGGAAAGTTTGGTTCCCAAAGATAACTGCCCCATGTCCCCTCTATTGTTCTCGATCCATCAGTGTACCACTTGATTTTGTTTTCCTTAAGGGTGTAGTTCACCGAATCGCCTACCCACTACTTAACTCTGTTTGGAAGTTTTTTACGAAGTTATATTTTTTGATCATACCATCTCTTGGGATGTCAAGGAGGTTCGTTACTGTGGACTTGCAAAACGAGTTTCTCTCTCTGAGACTAATGCATTTACCTGTCCCAGTTCCCTCCATGGCGAATCTCATGAAGGCAGTACTTTCTATGACTACATGTAATGGAGTCAAATGAAGGATTACCTCCATTGCTGCTGTAGGGTATGTTCTCATTGCTCCAGTTATGCATATGCATGGGAGCCTTTGAACTTTTTCTATTGATTTCCTAGTTGCAGTTAGTTCGGTTCTTTTGTGCCATGCGATCGCACCATAGGTAAAGATGGGTCTTACCATCATGATGTACATCCACCTTGTGTGGTTTACAACCCCATGATTTACGTGCAACCCTCGTGCATATCATGAGGGCCTTTGTGGCTTTCCCGACAGAAAACTCGACATGTTTGTTCCAGAGTAGTTTACTATCTAGTGTAATTCCTAGATATTTAACCTCCCTCTGGATGTCGATTACTTCGCCAGCTAACCGAATAGGTTTCATACGAGGCAGAACCCTCTTCTTTGTAAATGGTCCTATCGTTGTCTTGGTAGGGTTGATATTTAGTCCTACTGAAAGACACCATTTCCTTGTTATTGTCGCAAAGTTCTTCGAACTTACCCAAGGCTGTCATCAGCAAAGCCGATACATCTTATGCCTTGAGAAGTGAGACTTTCTAGTAGTTCATCCACTACAAGACTCCACAGCAGGGGTGAAAGAACACTTCCCTGAGGGCAGCCTCTTGTTGTGAAGACTTTCTGGACACTTTGTCATGCGTGTACTTCTGCCGTTCTTGTGCCTAGCATTTAACTTATCCATCTGATTATAGGGATGGGTACACACTTCCTTGTAAGAGCTTTGTTTACAGTCTGATGATAGGTGTTGTCAAATGCCCCTCAATATTTAAGAAGGCCCATAAAGCCGTTTCTTTGGAATCTAAAGCAATTTGTAGGGTGTTCGTGAGTTCAAACAGGGCAGTTTCTGTAGATCTTCCTGCCCTATAAGCATGCTGGCGGTAGTTTAGAGGCATGTTTGAGGTTATGGTAGAACTGATTTTTTCGATGCTATAATGTGGAAATAAAAAAAAATCACTTTGTTCACACAAATTTGACATTTCATTCTTTCAATTTCACATGTGTTAATATACTTAGGGAGATAATATGGAAGGGCCCTAATTATTCAAATATGGCAATAATGGTAAAAATTCGAAAAAAGGCAATTATAGTAAAATAATGAATAAAAAAGATTACATATATGGATGTATTTATAGAATCAAGAAGATATAAAACGTGTTTCCTGTGATTAAACAAAAAAAAACCCTGGTGACGACATAGTTAATGTATCCATGCAAAAATTTAATGTATCGAGTAATTCTTGGAAATATCCCAGAAATAAGTTATGTATTCTTTCATAAACAGGCAGGTGCGGACTGGGCATTCCTAATCGGGATGTTTGGGGGAACAAAAGATGAAAGTCCCTGTAGTACTTTCTGTTCTTAACAAAATTAATATAAAGCTTTTATGGCCCCAAAGGACTCTCAGGAAGCTCACACAGCTGTGTTAGGGGCTTATACAATGAGCATAAATGCTCATTTTAACGAAAATTATAGTTAAGCTGATGGGTCCTCCACAGTAATTATTATTGAGATAATGTAGGCCCAAGGAAACTGTAATTGGGGCTCCCCTACTAAACATTGTAGGCTGTTGTCCCATTGGTTACGTAGGGAGGCCGATAAATATCTCTTAGTAAAGCTTTCACACAAAATTTCAGGGCCGCAGAAGTAGAATAGAAAAGATCAACAATGCTATTTCAATTGCTGTAGGTATTTTCGAAGTTTTGGTAGAAGTAGGATACATCAATAATAAAATTGGTATTGCATTTATGTTTTCAAAAATCAAGTTATCTACATTTTTTTTAGTCAAATGAATAATCGAAATTTCGGAGCAGACTGTTTATGGCTTCAGTTACACAACGATAAATTTTTTATCATCGATTCCGGAGCTTATTTTTTCATTTCTTCTACTCATTTTACTATTTTGTGGGCCTTTTTTTTAAAGTCCCGGGAGGCCCTTAGACTCCCAGTCCACCCCTGTAAACAGGTACCGATTTAATTATGAAATAGAAATAAAATTTCGACGACTCTCTTGGGCATAATATTGATGCGTCTAAAACTAAACTTGTTTTTTTTTTTTATTCATATTTTGTATTTTAGCTATTTTATTAACTAGAAAATAACACACAGAGAAAAATGATAATTTCAACAAAACTAAAGAACATTAGATAGTATAAAAATGAAAATGTATCGTTTATAAACTAAGTTCATTATAGATATATAACCTCAACCTCTACAACATTACCTTTGCGTAAAGTTTTATTCGAAGATAAGTTGATTTTAACGAAATAACCGACAACAGAAGACTAAATTATTGTCTTTGACAATATAATTCATTATTTTAATAAAAAATAAAAAGTATTTAAAAATCATACAAGTATAACGACGAATACAAACTCAAATTGTGTTGGTAACAAATCATATCTGCAGATAGGAATTTTATATACATAGATAAATACCTATTTTTTTTACACTATCAAAAATCAAATATAATTTTTGCGTTTTTGCTAAAAACTATAAGCTATTCAGTCAATTTAGATTAAAATAAGTAACTGTTAACCTTTATTTATTGATTTATTTTATTGTTCAATATAAATTTTCATTGATGAAAATTTAATTGTGTGTCACTGGGAATTTTGAATCTTAAGTAGTCCCTATAAAAGCTATTATATTTACTATCTGCTATAACACGTTGACTCTTGAGTTTTAACGTCATCACGACATTTTCCGAAAATTATATCAGTTAAATACAACATCACATTATTTTATTTGAACGTCTTTCTGCTGCGAATCAATATTGTTTAACTTAATATATACAAACAAAATTCAAACAAAAAATACACAGTCTCAGTTAAACTGGCCTAGTCATATCATACTTTATCGTGATATACGTAATATGCTACATATTATATGTAGATTCGGATATGAGTCCCAGACCTTTTTCGTCCTACGCTCTAACTATTTACTACGTCATGGTTTTAGCATGTCACATTTTAAAAAATATGAATCTGAAAACCGAAAAAAATCGAGATCAAATGCTGCTAATTTTTCTGTTTTCGTGGAAGAATTTCTGAGAAAAAAAAATAAAATGACGCATGAACTGGATTATGTAAGTGTGTGCAAAATAAATGCAAAACAATACCCAAATCTAAAAATCCCCCAATTTGATCTTAGCTCTTTTTAGATCTTTTTCTTACAATTAATTAATTTAAAATATTAGGAATCTGATTCTTTTTATGAAAATTATATTCATATATGTATTATATATTTTTTGTTAAATGTTAAATAAATTCAAGTTTTATTTTTTTTGATCGCCGATTCTTTAACAGCTTGCACTACCTTTGAGGTCTGAAGAGTGAAGATGATTCATTCGATAATTTATTTTGGTTATATGTATAGCTTTGCGAACGGTTATACTTATAGGGATCATAACTTATTCAAAAGGTCAAAAGAAATAAGAAACACGATTATAACTGGTTTCAAATTATAAATATTGCAAATCCTAATAATAAAAAAATAATAACTTAGTTTAGCAAGAATCATAAATTAAGAACTTCCTCTTGTTATTCGCAATCAACTAGTATTTTTTTTAAATCACTGGTTGTATGACGTTTATAATAATATTTTCAATAATCTTTGTTATTTATTAACGGTTGAAATCGTTTAATTTATCCGATTAACAGAATTTAAGATACACGCTTTTTTAAAAACTATTCAAGGTAACAATAAAAAAGTCTCCAAAAAAGCAGATTCGTTCTTTAAAAAAAATTGTTTAAATTATAGGCAATACTTTTTTTTAACCCTCTCATCCGTACCAGAGTTGTAGAAATGAATCTACCATACTTTTGAATTCAATATCGCGTTGCATGCAACTTTAAAGCCTTATACATATATTTTGGTTATACTTCTACTCCTAAAATTTGTTGTCGGCTCTAGACTAAACTCAAATGATTATTTAGATAATTTTTTTCAGAATATTTTTTTTATTTTTTTTTTTAGTAATGCAATAAATAAAGTTTGTAAGTTTGTATTTTTCAAGTTAAAATCTTTTTACTATTTGGGTAACATGTGCCATAAAAAAACATCAATTTTATTAATATCTCGGGACAACTGGGATCTGAGCAAAATCAATGACTTCCATACATATAATTTGTCACTTGTCATTTCCAAAACTTAAGACAAAAATTAAAAATCCATGATGAACGTTTCGGTTTGTTTTGTGACTTTGTATTAATAATAGACATTTTCAGTGACTCATAAGCCTGATGTGAAAATGCAAAATTCATTGCATAAAATTTTGTCGAATTTTCAATTAAAAAATTGAAACTTTTTTACTTACTTACTTTACTCTTGACGCTGTGGGTCGCAATTAATATGCTTCTCCCTTCGACTCAATCTCTAGCTTTTAAAAGAGAGATCCAACAAATTTTTTTGTGAAAATTTTGGTATACAATATTGATTGGCATACAATATTCCTTTTCCATACAAAAATTGTTGAAATGTTTTCGAGAAAAGTTCACTGAATTATTATATTTTTATAAAAAAATCTTTTTTACATCTTCGCATATCCTTGTTTTATCATGCTTGACCAAAATCGCAAATTTTATATTATTTATTTATTGTATTTAATTAATTAAAACTTAAAATCTTTTTTGAGTTCTGATTTATAAAACATTTTAGGACCTCTTTGCCCCCCTTCCAATCTACGCCACTGAACCTTATTTTGCTTATTGCAAAAAATAAAAAAATTACAACAAATAAAAACAAAAGATTAAGTTTTTTAAATGATTCATAGCCAAAATATAACATTTTAACTATATATAAAGATTCGCAACCATGAAACCAAAAACGTATGTATGGGATTTACTTTTGTGTGTATATGACTCAGACTTATCTATACTGAATATCATAATAATGTTGTCCTATTTGTGAGTTGAATAAATTATAATGTTAAATGAATCTTGAATTTCTTCGTTTTTAAACTAAAACCTTCTCATTTTCTTCCGGCTTTTGCTTTTTCCTCTAAAAAAAAAAAAAACAAAATAAAAAAAAGTCTGTGACCAACAAACCGGTTTAACAATGTTCTTGTCACGTTTTGTATGTAAACATTTGTCATTTGCATGCAATGCGTCTCTTATTGTTTTATAAATGGTTGCAAGGTGAGTTTGTGGGATCAATGGCTCAGTAAGTGATTACGAAACTTTTAATGATAGGTAGATACAATTAATTGACAAAGCCTTTATATTATATTTATTTCCGACCTTAGATTAATCAAAAGATAGGGTGACTTATCGAAACCTAGCTCTTTCCGGATCTGGGCCATATGTCATTATTTTTTAAAAATATAAATGAGTATTTAATTTTGGTAATAAAGGTTCAGAATAAGAAATCCTTTCATCCTTATAGAAGTAGGTATAGTGTATACCTATTGTGTTTATTATTAAAAATATTGTAATGCAGATACTTTGGGTGTATAAACCAATTTTTTAAATTATTAGATATAAAATTGATATGATAATTTAAACGGACCAACTAAATATTAAACTACATTAGTATACACACTTTCTGATACTCTTCGCCCCCACTCCGCAACCCCCTTTTATTTTACTATTTAATATGTCTGAAATTGAAGCCCTTGATTTCATGGTTCCAAAAACACGGCGTTATTTGCACACAGGCGGTGGCTTTTCAACTTTACTACATAATTGGTCAAATATCACACAAAATACTCGAAAACGTCATAGAAAATGGGAACGTTAAAAAAGATGCAGTTAGGCGCAGTTACCGGTCAACACTTTATAGAATAAATAAATGTTAAGAATGTTTTGTGTTTATAATTTTTGAAAAAAGTACCTCCAAATGAATCACCCTTTATGATTGAATACATATGTTTAAGACAATAAATATTAATTTATTTTATTACAGTCCACAAGAAGATCATTATCTTATAATAAAAAGATCACTAAGAAAAGAAGGAAACATTTATTCATTTAATTAATCTACTGTTCAATTTGATTTGGAATTTTTCAAAAGAACTTCAAACAAAGTTAACGTGATTCACAACGTTACCTTATTATTATGACGTTTATACCGACTTAAAAGCTTGCACACAATTTTTGGTAGTTTACTTATTAACTTTAAATTCGCTTGTGATTTACATTTGTACATACTTACATATATATAGGTGTAACATCTTTGTTTTTATTTTAATAAAACTTGTTTTTAAAACAAAAAAGTTTACTGTGGAGAATATTGTTTAAGTTGAAGCGTACAACAATAAATTAGAAAGAAGAACAACTGAACGAGGTGACAATTAATTTTTTGTTCTGAAGAAGAGACACGCATCTTCAGAATACAAATATTGACAATTTCTCTCAAGCCACTCACGAGAGCAAACACGCAAGTGGACATAGGCTTCAAAGTAGCTCATCGCGGATAGTTGACTTTTTTGCACGCGACATTCGAACTTTTTGATAGTTACTCGCAAGTGGACACTTGTTTTGATCACTATCGGAAATTATCTTGCAGAATTCCAATACTGTTTGTATTTTTCGAGTAGCTGTAAATAGTTTGTATGCCGAAAATGTGGTCTTCGTAGGAAACAGTTCAATCAATACAGAATTAATAGTCGCTTTTAGAATAAAGCCGGTTGAACTGAACAAATTTAAATGATCCAGCTTTTTTGATTTTGGAAAATTTTTCCGCGCTGTGATTTCGCAAGCATTTTGTCATCCTATTGGAAATCATAGAAAAATTCCATTTCACATTAGCTTAGCGTTTGTTTCTACCAAAGTTTTTTGGTCTAAAGGAAAATTATATAATTAATTATCTATATCCATCTATTCAGGTTGTAGCGTACAGATGGACAAACAGGCCAACGACGCAGAGTGGGGCGACCTGTATGGCAGTATTGGAATTAATTCAAAAAATAGAACAAAAGAGTTTAGTATGTTTTGATGTTTTTCCGTTATAAAATATTTGAATGCATCTAAACCTCACTCATTTTACTTCGTTACATGAGTTCCCACTCCCAAACGTGTATTTCACGTCACCACTTTGGTTCTCTCATAATTGTGATTTAAAAAGTTGAAAAAATGTTGCGGTTTAAATAGCTGTAACTTCCTTAAAAAAAAACGGTAAAATTAAATTTTAACTTGAAATCGACAGCGTCACGTGTGTTACTTAATATTTTAATAAGAAATTAAAAATCGTGAAAGTAATTTGTTCAATTTTGTATCAAAAGTTGGGTGTGTAAAACATATAAGTCCTAGTTAAGTTTTAAAAGCTTAACCTTAAAGTTAATTTCCACATCCTTCCACATCCAGATTTTAGTATTTTTATGTAATTTGACATATTTTCTATGAAGTTCCTAAAAGAACAGGTGCTCATAATATGTGCTCCATTTTTTATTATAATTTTTTTTTACTACCACCTTAAAGTCCAATAAAATGTTACAAAATTCCAAAATAGGAAAAGTTCTTTTTTCTTTGTTGGAGTGTGAAATCAATATGAGTATACAAAATGATTTAGGGGTTGTAACCCCTCCCCCCATTTGGCGGATAGGGGTGTAAAAAGATATTCGCCATGTCTAGAGAACCATAAGTCCCACAAACAAAATTTTACTTTGGTTTTGTAAATAATTAAAATTCTCTACAATTTTGGTATACAAATTTTAAGCGAGAATTCGAAAATAAAAAAGTTATAAAGGGTGTTTTTTTTAGACGTGTATAAACGCATATAATTAAATGATATGTCCAAGAATTTAGCTTTTTTATAAAGATAAGGGTTCGCCATTATGTTTTAACATGATTTCGGGCAAGTGGCTGGCTCGAATAAATTCCAGCCGAGAGGCCCAATTTTCGACCACTTTTTGCAGCAATTGGGGCCGTAAGCAATAACGCGCCGAATATTCTCTTCCAAGGCGTCAATCGTCTCGGGCTTAGCTGCGTAGACAAGCGACTTCACATAACCTCACAAAAAATAGTCCAGCGGTGTTAAATCACACGGTCTTGGAGGCCACACAATTTTCTTGTGAAAATCGGGATCGGTGCCCATTATTTTGGTAATAAATTTGTACGATTTGCAAACGTTGTTCAGGAGTAAGTCTATTCATTACGAAATGGCAAACCAAACTGAGCATAAATCAAGTGACAGCTGTCAAAAAGACCAACTCCGAAAAAAGTATTGCCAGATTGAAAACCACACGTCTAATAAAACACCCGGTAGTTAAAAATATACAAACGTTTCATCATTTAATCAATCAAAAAAGTTAAATGATATTTTTTTTGAAAACGATAGTCTATTTTTAGTCATATCTTTTCTATTTGCCATTTCTCGGTAAAAGGTATATAGACCAAAATTTTAGACAATTTAATTTTCAAAACCGAGGTAAAATATTGTTTGTGGGACTTATGGTTCTCTAGATATGTCGAATACCCTTTTACACCCCACCTGCCAAATGGGGAGGGATACAACCCCGGAAATCATTTTGTATACTCAAACTGATATGCACCTTACACATTGCAACAAAAAAAACATGTGTTTTACTAAATGCGAGGTTTGGACAAAATTTTTAATCAATTTATACAATTTAACAATTTCGTCGAGATTCAAAGAAAAATGGACCAAATCGTGATTAAATAAGAATAATGATAAATATAAAAGTGGAAATATGTTTCTTTCAGTATTCGCAATCGGTTCTTAAATTAAAAAAAATAATTCAACACTCACAATCCAACAAATGAATTAATTCCAGTTTTTGGAGTATCTTGCCCCATTGTGCGACGGACGGTATAAAAAAAACACAATTTTAACTTCTTCAATATCTTAATATTCGATTTGATTCAAACAATTTTTTTTACAAACAAAAAATCATTTAGAAAACATAACATTTATGTATTTTATAATTGGGGATCTAATTTCTAAGTTATTTTGCGCAACATAACTTTCAGTGTGTTCGTATAAAAACGATTTATACATATTAAGGGTATTCACGCAACGTCGTCGTAAGTTTACAAATTGTGTAAAATGATAAGTTTACACAAAAGTTTGCGTGAACGCCCTTTTAATTCATTTGGTTAAATGCAGTACTTGTAATTGAATCAGCTGTTCGTTAAACGTCAAATATGTATACAAATAAGCGTGTTCAGATTTCGAAGTTATTTTTAAATGTAGAACCTCTCCCAAACTAACTTGAAATCGGAGCAGAATGTCTCGAAACGGAAAAAAAATGTAACACCCCTATTACGGTTGTCAATCATCAATACGATATTTGATGTTTATCAACAAAATTAATGAATCGGTATTATCGTTGTCAAAAATCAAAATTTTTGATGAAGTGAACGCTTTTTGATCAATTGTGAATGATTCAATTGACAATCTTAGTATTATCGTTGTCAAAATTATTGTTTGTTATCAAATTTTAAGTCAATTACAAATTCGACGTTGATAAATTATTTTGCTGGGATCGTGTAAGCTCAAAATTTAATAGTTCATCTTTAGTCTTCAATCGGACTTTTTTCCTGGTGAATATGATGTTGAAAAAGAAAACACTTTGGTGCAAACCAACATTCGAAGAGGGCTTTCAGATGCGACCAATTTCAAGATGTTACTCAAAATTCTAAAAACGTCAAAAAAACGTATTTTTGGTGATGCACGTCTGTCGGGGTTTTTATAAAATATAAAGGCTCTCCCAAACCAACGCGAAACATTCGCCGACGACAGATTTTTGTTTTTGTTTGGCGTTGTGTATTTGTCATATTTTGTGTTATTGTGAATGATTCGCTACGATTTCGCGTTGGTTTGAGAGAGCCTTAAAGCAGATAATTTACTACTGAAATAACAGTATGTATTCAGCTTTTGCACTTTATAAAACAATGAATCAAATTGAAATGTTGGTTATTCACAATATGTCAAAAATTTATCAATTGTTGTTCATAATACCGAATAATCAATTGATTGACAAAAACTATCAATCATCAAATAATCGATCTTTGACAATCGTAATATGGGTGTAAGTTTCACAAAAAAAACAGATTTTTTTTTCAAGCCTGACGGGAAATATATGACTTATGAGAAAACGATTTCGGGGTTAAATGTAGAACTGTAATAGTCGCAAACTCATGGCAGTGATCAAACGAAAATGAGCGAATACAAGAAAAATCATATGGCACAGCCATAATGGTGGATATCTACTTTTCCTTCAGTTTAGTTCACTTTCGTTTTCGGCAGTAAAAGTTGTCCTGAGCTCAACTCAACTGAAATTTGACGAAAGAAGAATAAAAAAAAGTAAATGGTTCCTTTCATTTTGATGACAGTTCGGAAACCATAACAAATACAAGTAAAGCATTTACTTTTGTACATACATATAACTCATTATATAACAGTCAGGAAATGTGGATATCCTAATTTTTTTTTTTTTTGTATAAACAACGTTTTTATTCAAAACTTTTATAGCCAACTAATCTCAATGCGATAGTGACAGAACAAGGGCAGAGTTTTTTTTTAGTTCTCTGAGATATCTTATTATCATATTTCTGAACACACCTAATTCTAAAAGTCACAATGACGTTTGGTTAAGTTTACGAAAAAAGTTTAGTTAATTTTATCCAGCAAAATCCTTGGAGAATTTTAACCAAATTGTGTAAATCATTTCTCATACAAAATTTGACAGTTCATTAACCAAATGGTAAACTTAACCAAATGGTAAACTTAACCAAATGGTAAACTTATCCAGTGTTTGACATAATTGCGTGAATACCCTTATTATAACTTTTGAACTTAAAACATATTTATTTTGCTATGATTTTTAAGTTTTTTATTTTTTTAACCTCTTAACGATTAATGATCAGTTAAGCATTTTAAATCCTGAAAGGATTTTAAGGATAACAATAAAAAAATATGAAAAGACAATAAAAGATCATACTTAAATTTTTTGAACATACATATTTACCAAAAACAATTTAATTTTTGACAACTAAACAAATATTTTTTTATCTGGAGATTTACATACAAAAATTGGAGCAACGAAAGCATAAACGAAAATTTTCGATTTCATTTTTGTTCTGCAGTACGCTGTTTAACGAGCGAAATTGATAATTATAGCAGCTTATTTGGAGAAGTCTCCACTCTTTTTCGCACTGAATTAATTGCACGAACCATTAATTGTCTGCGGAAAGGTGACAATCCAGTTTTTATTTGTATTTTTATTTGTTGTTTCTTTGATTACAGCAAAGGCTTGTTTGATTTTTTTTGTTTATTTATTTTTTTTTTATTTTTTTTTTACAATTAGTGACATTTATTTTTTACGTAGTCGTTTCGTTTACGTTTCCGTTATCGATTTGGACACCAGAGAAAATTTTCGTTTCGCTTCAGCTGCATACTATACTTTAACTACAAACTATGTAGCTATGTTTTTTTAATTTAATTTTATTTAAAAATATTGTAATAAAGAGTATTAAAATAAAAATAAAAACCGACAATAATTGAAATGTGTTTTGTAAACGTCAAAAATGAATAACTTATACAAAATTAACTAGAATTTCTAAATCATAAGAAAGTATGAATTTCACATAATCTTTGACATAAATTTCCCAATATTAACGGAAACGCAATATGTATATTAAAAGCGAATCACATCTTTAATTTCTGGTAGTTTTTCGCCACACTGGCCCTTTATATTTAATAATTATATTTCATAAAATTACAATTTACATCCACAAACTAAAAACAACTAGCCAAAAAAAGGCAAAGCAATAGCAAATTATAAAAGATTAAAAAGTACGCATACGCCCGAGTGCACCGATGATAAAATAAAATAAAATAAAATAAAATAAAATAAAATAAAATAAAATAAAATAAATTAAAATAAAATAAAATAAAATAAAATAAAATAAAATAAAATAAAATAAAATAAAATAATATAAAATAAAATAAAATAAAATAAAATAAAATAAAATAAAATAAAATAAAATAAAATAAAATAAAATAAAATAAAATAAAATAAAATAAAATAGAATAGAGAATAGAATAGAATAGAATAGAATAGAATAGAATAGAATAGAATAGAATAGAATAGAATAGAATAGAATAGAATAGAATAGAATAGAATAGAATAGAATAGAATAGAATAGAATAGAATAGAATAGAATAGAATAGAATAGAATAGAATAGAATAGAATAGAATAAAATAAAATAAAATAAAATAAAATAAAATAAAATAAAATAAAATAAAATAAAATAAAATAAAATAAAATAAAATAAAATAAAATAAAATAAAATAAAATAAAATAAAATAAAATAAAATAAAATAAAATAAAATAAAATAAAATAAAATAAAATAAAATAAAATAAAATAAAATAAAATAAAATAAAATAAAATAAAATAAAATAAAATAAAATAAAATAAAATAAAATAAAATAAAATAAAATAAAATAAAATAAAATAAAATAAAATAAAATAAAATAAAATAAAATAAAATAAAATAAAATAAAATAAAATAAAATAAAATAAAATAAAATAAAATAAAATAAAATAAAATAAAATAAAATAAAATAAAATAAAATAAAATAAATTAAAATAAAATAAAATAAAATAAAATAAAATAATATAAAATAAAATAAAATAAAATAAAATAAAATAAAATAAAATAAAATAAAATAAAATAAAATAAAATAAAATAAAATAAAATAAAATAAAATAAAATAAAATAAAATAAAATAAAATAAAATAAAACAAAACAAAATAAAAAAAAATAGCGAGTACTTCGCCACTTATCAACATAATTCAAATAAATAATATAATATTTTGTGCTGAAAATTCTGTTTTAATCACATGTTGCAGTTGCCCATTAATTTTACCATAACAGAAGTTTGATTTTTTGGGTTGGTTTGACAACACACACAATTTACTTGTCTTGAATATTGTTGACAAGTTAAATTCAGTAAGTGTGTTTGGAGGTAATTGGAGATAATGAGGTTTTAATGGATCATTTAGTATTAAAATTCTATTTGATAAGAATGAAATTTAAAAATCTGAAACTGGAATTTTTGATCGTTTAATGGACATTAAGTTCATACAATATCTGTTATATACAATAATTTTAGCTCAAATTTGGACTTAATGAGTTTTACCTATCAAACGACGATAATTTATGCCTCTTAAAATTATCGCTTGACACTCATATGAGAGTTCTTGTTCTAAAAGACGAAAAAATTGTTTTTTGGTTCAGTTTCAACATCGATGCAAACCAACTAAGATATTAGCTTGTAGTAGATTCAATACAAGCTATTAATTGCCTTTTATAATAACAGAACAGGCATTATGCTTATCATTTTGGAGAAGCTATTCAACAAGACAAAATAAAGAGAACTTAACTTTGTTTGCCATGTTCCACCAAACAATCTACATATGTGACTCTTATACTTGCAGTCTCTATGAAACAAAATAAATAGGCCGAAATATGAAAATAATGCTTTTCTACGAAACGCATTTGCTCCCAGCACTTGAGTTATCAGAAAATCATTTGAAGAAAGATATTGCTTTGCTATGGCGCAAAAACCTCTCATTATATGCTCCATTCCAAAAGGCACTCAATAAAGTTGTATCGTAAAAAAAAGAATTTCTTTCATTTTAAAATTTTTGTTTATGTACTCAATTACGTGAAGCATTTTAAGCATTTAATTTTATTTGAAAAAGTCTACTTTTACTTTCATGATTTTTCGGGGATTCGAAATCAGGTCCTGGATTTACTGACCAAGCATGCAACCCATAGGCCAATTAGCAATATAGATGAAATCGAAGCCGAGAAAGGTGTTATTGACCGTAAGATTACTTACATCATCGCATCAATTGAAAAAGTGATCACTAACCGATGAATTAAGTCATTATGTAGAGATAAGATACAAAAAAAAATAATTAAAATGAACTTGGCAAGAAATACTGTTTTTCTTATCAAACATTCTTCAGTTGCTTTTTTGTAAGGACTTATTGAAACATCCAATGAGAGCAATTATTGCTTCCATAGTAAAGCCATATCTTTCACAAATGATTTACTGATAACTCATAGACTGGAGTAATAGCATTTTGCATTGAAAGATATTAATTCTTTTACCTTATTAATTTAAAAGTTTCACTTTTCACACCAACTCAAAATAATGCAAAATGAAGATTCCGCTATAAATGTTTAATATTAAAAAATTAATGGCCACCGCAACGTGTGATGAAAAAAGAACTTTGAACTCGACTTATGCGGGTGATAAGTCGCGAATGTTTTTGGTCCTTAAATGTGTATAACTACTATTATAGCTAATCAACCTAAGGTCCTTTAATCACAACTAAGTGGAGTGTGACCAACACTTTTAATAAAGAAAAAAATTCTTCACCATCTTGGTTTTTTGCCGGCAATTTATTTATGTATTTTGCATTTGCCGGCAATTTATTTATGTATTTTGCATCGTTTTTTACTTTTTAATTTAATTCAATTTAATTTTTTTATTTTATTTCATTTTTTTTATTTTACCATACACAGTTTTTTTGTTTTGTTTTATTTTATTTTATTTTATCTATTTTACTTTACTTTATTTTAATTTATTTTATTTTATTTTATTTTATTTTGTTTTGTTTTGTTTTGTTTTGTTTTGTTTTGTTTTGTTTTGTTTTGTTTTGTTTTGTTTTGTTTTGTTTTGTTTTGTTTTGTTTTGTTTTGTTTTGTTTTGTTTTGTTTTGTTTTGTTTTGTTTTGTTTTGTTTTGTTTTGTTTTGTTTTGTTTTGTTTTGTTTTGTTTTGTTTTGTTTTGTTTTGTTTTGTTTTGTTTTGTTTTGTTTTGTTTTGTTTTGTTTTGTTTTGTTTTGTTTTGTTTTGTTTTGTTTTGTTTTGTTTTGTTTTGTTTTGTTTTGTTTTGTTTTGTTTTGTTTTGTTTTGTTTTGTTTTGTTTTGTTTTGTTTTGTTTTGTTTTGTTTTGTTTTGTTTTGTTTTGTTTTGTTTTGTTTTGTTTTGTTTTGTTTTGTTTTGTTTTGTTTTGTTTTGTTTTGTTTTGTTTTGTTTTGTTTTGTTTTGTTTTGTTTTGTTTTGTTTTGTTTTGTTTTGTTTTGTTTTGTTTTGTTTTGTTTTGTTTTGTTTTGTTTTGTTTTGTTTTGTTTTGTTTTGTTTTGTTTTGTTTTGTTTTGTTTTGTTTTGTTTTGTTTTGTTTTGTTTTGTTTTGTTTTGTTTTGTTTTGTTTTGTTTTGTTTTGTTTTGTTTTGTTTTGTTTTGTTTTGTTTTGTTTTGTTTTGTTTTGTTTTGTTTTGTTTTGTTTTGTTTTGTTTTGTTTTGTTTTGTTTTGTTTTGTTTTGTTTTGTTTTGTTTTGTTTTGTTTTGTTTTGTTTTGTTTTGTTTTGTTTTGTTTTGTTTTGTTTTGTTTTGTTTTGTTTTGTTTTGTTTTGTTTTGTTTTGTTTTGTTTTGTTTTGTTTTGTTTTGTTTTGTTTTGTTTTGTTTTGTTTTGTTTTGTTTTGTTTTGTTTTGTTTTGTTTTGTTTTGTTTTGTTTTGTTTTGTTTTGTTTTGTTTTGTTTTGTTTTGTTTTGTTTTGTTTTGTTTTGTTTTGTTTTGTTTTGTTTTGTTTTGTTTTGTTTTGTTTTGTTTTGTTTTGTTTTGTTTTGTTTTGTTTTGTTTTGTTTTGTTTTGTTTTGTTTTGTTTTGTTTTGTTTTGTTTTGTTTTGTTTTGTTTTGTTTTGTTTTGTTTTGTTTTGTTTTGTTTTGTTTTGTTTTGTTTTGTTTTGTTTTGTTTTGTTTTGTTTTGTTTTGTTTTGTTTTGTTTTGTTTTGTTTTGTTTTGTTTTGTTTTGTTTTGTTTTGTTTTGTTTTGTTTTGTTTTGTTTTGTTTTGTTTTGTTTTGTTTTGTTTTGTTTTGTTTTGTTTTGTTTTGTTTTGTTTTGTTTTGTTTTGTTTTGTTTTGTTTTGTTTTGTTTTGTTTTGTTTTATTTTATTTTATTTTATTTTATTTCATTTTATTTTGTTTTATTTTATTTAATTTTATTTAATTTTATTTAATTTTATTTTATTTTATTTTATTTTATTTTATTTTATTTTATTTTATTATTGTAATAGTGGGTACACTAAGGCTTAAACGTACTTTTTTCATACTTTAATAGTTTTTTCTCATTTTCCCTCTATGCGTATATATTTTTTATGTGCATGTTAAGTTTAAAAACATAAATTTGCTTTCAAGTGGCCTGGTGACGCGTCCTAGAAGTTCTAATGCGGATAAACCTTCAGAAATGAAAGTTGTATTTTGCTTTTATTATATTGTGTTTTCGGTAATAGTTGAAAATGTGTGTCATATATTATGCAAAACACCAGGTTCTAAAATCTGAGGTCATTCTTTTTTATTATTTTTAAAGATACAAATTTTTTAAAATTAATTTTGACTCGAAAAACAAATTTCAAAAATTATGTCTCATCGATTACTGTCCAAAATTGCGTATTTCTACGAGTGTTATTGCTTCATTTGAATTTTTAAGGACTTGGGGCTAAAATGTGTAGTTTTGCACAGGCCGCGGACAGACATATTATTGTCGGTTGAAGTTTTATTTTTTATTTGAATACCGATTGATTTTTAAATAAAATGAAATAAAGAAACAAACAAAGCTGGATCAAAACAGACCTGTTTTGTGCACTGGCTCAATGCACTGTTTGGGAAAATGAATAAACCCAAACCGAGTACACACTTAAAAAAAATTCTAAAAGTGTACTTCGATTACATTTGAATTCTTATGGTGGTCTTATATTTTGATCGAGATATCAATTCAGATTCCATTCGATGTTCAAATCCACTTATGTAAACAGGGAAACAGAGATATACGGTCCGATAGATGCAGTTTCAGGAACTACTTGGTTCGTATTCTCTGTCATCGCAATATTATTTTTGATTAAAATATCGTGTTTGACTTTGGTTTTACAAATCCCAAACTTGCTTATATCGCAATTAAAAATTTGAATTCATTCAATCTATTTGCACTTTTTTTTGTCATATACAAGTACCAACTAAATGTGCCGCATTAAGTGTACCGGCATCGATATAGGGTCTACGCTCTGCGTGTCTGCATCCAAAGCTGTGGTTAAAGGATAAACAAAGAGATTTTTTGAGCGTTTAGGACTAAAATTCAGTACCGAAATTTCAGAATATCAAAAATATATTTGCAAATAAATAAGATTTTTTACCCAGCTTTCAAAATTTCACTTTAAAAATTTAAGTTGAAAAATACATTTAACAAACAAAAACAATACACTTTAGAATGTACTTACTTTAGTGTCTTTATTTAATCTTATATAATATTAAATTGCGGTGGGATATTTAACCTGGATTTTTAATTTTAACGTTCTAAAACTTGCAAGAATTTTTTTGTGTCTAAAATCCGTATTTAGACAAATTGATCATGAATATTAAAAAAATGTTTTCATAGATACTTTTATGCACTCATGTTTTTTTTTTAATTTATAATTATTATCTTTTGGTTTTTTTTTTGTTATTTTCAGTGGTGAAGTTTGTTCGTCTTTGCGCGGCGGTCGATTGATGACTGCCTGAAGTTATGAATTAAAAACCTGAAGCCAGCACAATCAACTATTATTTTGATTGTATTTCAGTTAAAGTTGTTAAAAGTCGCGATTTTTTTTTATTTTGAGAATGTTTTATGCTGTTAGGCTCACAGGTACTTGCATCACCTGGCTGGTTTTTGCTGGCCGCATTATTAAGCTTACCTTAGATTATTTATTGTAACAAAAAAAAATCTCTAAGTTTTAAAATGGCATACGGTTTCGATTGATGTCAGTGGATAGGGTGTGGAATCATTTATGCCTCGAGGAGGCCAGATTGCCTCCTGGTTATGGTATAGTTTACTTTGTATTATGGCTTTTTCACAACTTACATTCGTCATTGTCTTTCAGAAAGAGATACAAAAAAGTATCGATACCTAAAAGTTCGGCTTAGTATATATTGTGTTGAAGTATCCGCATCTTTAAACTTAAATTAAAATATTGAGATAAGTTCACAGTTAGTATAGGAACGATCAGATTGAATGGCAAAAAAAAAACTCAGTGTGCTCGCAGTGATCTCAGTTCTCAGAAAATAATATGTTGTCACTAACTTTTGTAAGGCCATTTAACTAGCAATTTTTTTTATTGTCGTTGTTTAATTTTTCTTAATTTTAACTTGTTTGTTGAGTTGTTTAGACAAAGAAAGTGGATACTTATATTTATCGATTTATTATCCATAATTTAGTTAAAAAATAATATTTTTTTAATTGTGAGGTAAAAATGATACTTTTTTTAAATTACAATGTACATAATATTAAAAATATGGTACAACCTAGTTCCGTAGATAGCATTTTTTGGAAACAGACAGCTTAATTGAAGGTTAGGTTAGGTTTATGTGGTTGTCAGCAGAACGCTGGACACACTTAGACCATTGGTTGGCCCATTGTGATACCACAGGAATCTAGGAAACTTCTTCCTGCTTGGCTATCCGAGAAAATACGGATATCTGTGGTTGATATCACGTTTTCTTTGAGCCAAGACAGGACTTCTTTTATCGCCAAAAGTTCCGCCTGGAACACGCTACCTCCTCCAACCCCGTCCTCAGTTTTAGAACCGTCAGTATAGAAGTGGATCGATTCATCTTCCAGGAAAGCCAGGTCCTCCCAGAGATATCTGGAAGGAATGGTAACCTGAAAGTTTTTATGGAACTGTAGCTGTGGGGTGGTATAATCTGTGATACTTGGGAGTGATCTGAATGAGTTCAGAATGCTCTTGTGGCCAATATCATTGTTGGACCATTGTGAGGAGGCTTTAAGACGTATAGCTGTGCTTGCCGCCGTTTGTTTGCAAAATATATCGAGAGGTGTGAGATGGAACAGAATAACCAATGCAGCGGCAGGGGTCGTACGGAGTACTCCACCCATGCATCGGCAAGCTGAAAGTTGGACCTTGCTTAGTTTGCCAACATTTGTTGTTTTATCTAGAGCGGTCCACCATACTGACACACCGTATGTTAGGATCGGTCTTACTACCGAGGTATATAGCCAGTGAGCAATGCGGGGTTGGAGACCCCATTTATTGCCGATGGCCTTTTTACGTGAGAAGAGTGCCACAGTGGCTTTTTTAACTCTTTCGTTTATATTAGGTTTCCAGCTTAACTTCTTGTCAAGAATAAGACCCAAATATTTTGCTTCATTCGAGAAAGTTAAAGGTACACCTTTGATGGTAGGAGGGTCTATATGGGGAATTTTGTATTTTCTAGAAAAGAGAACAAGATCAGTTTTATGAGGGTTGACACCCAGTCCACAGCGATCTGCCCAGTTTGTTAGCTTATTTAGCGCGTTTTGTAAGAGTTCACTCAAGGTATTGGGATGTTTTCTTGATACGGCAATAGCAACGTCATCCGCATAAGCAATCACACTGTACCTCTCCTCCTCAAGGCATATCAGGAGTTCATTAACGACCAAATTCCAGAGAAGGGGAGATAGCACACCGCCTTGCGGCGTACCTCTACTGACAAATCTTCTGGCAGAAAAGCCGCCCAGTTTTGAATTGATAACTCTGCTGGTCAGCATTTGATTAATCAATTCACCAAGCGAACCATCTACTTTCAGAGATGACAGCGCAGATTTAATTGCAGATGTGTCGACGTTGTTAACGGCGCCTTCAATATCTAGGAATGCGACCATAGTGTACTTTTTATGGTGGAGGGATTGTTCGATGGTTCGCACTAGTGTGTGCAGAGCCGTATCTACTGATTTCCCTTTGCAGTAAGCATGTTGAGCTGAAGACAAGAGTCTTGAGTCAATGCTTTTTCTTAAGTGGATATCAATCAGTCGTTCAAAAGTTTTAAGAAGGAATGATGATAGGCTAATAGGTCTGAGATCTTTCGGATTTACATGGGAACATTTGCCGGCTTTGGGGATAAAAACAACTCTTACTTCTCTCCATAACAAGGGAATGTGAGCCATCTTCAAACAACCGATGAAAAGTACCTCCATGATTGGCACAATGATGTCAGAAGTCATCTGAAGTTCGGCTGGTATTATACCGTCTGGCCCAGCTGACTTGTAAGGTGCAAAGCTATTGATAGCCCATTTTAGCTTGTCCCTTGTAATCAGACCGTGTGGATAAGTTAATATATTTCTGGACCTAACGTGGTCGCTATTATTAACAGTTTGGGAGCTACCTGGAAAATGAGTGTCTAGTAGCAGGCTGAGGGATTCTTCGCCTGAGTGGGTCCATGTGCCGTCAACGTTTTTTAAGAAACTGGGCATCACTGGATTAGTTGAGAGGATTTTTCGTAGTCTTGATGCTTCGGATGTTTCTTCTATTTTAGTACAGAAGGTCCTCCAAGAAGATCTTTTACATTTCCTCAATTCTTTCTTATAAATTTTTAGGGATTCCTTATATGAGTCCCAGTCTAAAGCTAATCTTGTGCTTTTTGCTCGATTGAATAGTTTCCTACAACTTTTTCTAATCGGCTCGAGCCCTGAGTTCCACCAATGCGGTTTCTTTTTACCCCTTACGTGAGTAAGAGGGCAAGCGATTGACATTGAATTGTTAAGGGCTAGGGTGAGATCTTTGACTTTGTTATCAAGATCATTTATATTAGAGGGAGGGCTTAAAAGATTAGGTTTAACTAAACTTTCCAGCGCCATCCTATATTTGGGCCAGTCAGTTTTCCTATAATTTCGAAAAGTAAAATGGCTAGGGGATTCAACATCAAGACTAAATTGGATGTATCGGTGATCAGAGAAAGAATGTTCCTCAGATACTTTCCAATCTTTAATCATATGATGAATGGTGTCGGAGACAAGAGTTATATCAAGAACTCCCTGTCGATTTCTGGTAACGAATGTAGGTTCATTTCCTATGTTACTTACTATGAGGTTAGTACTTAAAATGAAATCAAAAAGAGATTCGCCTCTATCGTTGATATCAGTACTGCCCCATACTGTATGATGGGAGTTAGAATCACACCCAATTATGAGGCTGACCTTCTGCCGTTCTGCTTCAGCAATGATTCTCTCCAGAGTACGACCAGGGAGAGGGCCAAGTTGGTCGTGGTCTAGATACGCCGATACCAGCCAGTACGATCCTTTGGACGAATCAAGTCTGGCAGCGGTGATATCTTTATCGCTGAAGTTAGGGAGTAAGTATACATTAGTGCTACTTTTCACTAATATGCAGGATCTAGGTTCACCTTTATCCGTCGCATATAGTGTGTAGTATCCAGGAGTCCTTAGTCCCTTCACCATGGATTTTACAATCCACGGCTCTTGGATAAGAACAATATCAACTGCGTGTCTGGTTAGACGGAGCAGAAGTGAGGCCGAGGCCTTGATGGAGTGTTGAAGGTTAATCTGGCCTAACTGCAGCATTTTGACTACAATTAGGCAGATCAATCTCCACCACGGCTTGGAGAGTTTTTAACTCATTTATAGTGGAAGGATCATGATGCACAACCCTACCACTACTGAAATTAGGTATTTCTACCATTGTACTTCGCTGACTGCGTACTGCGTTAGCCAGGGGGCCATGATTAGCCACAACCACCCTACTGATACACAACACAGGAGAAGCGGCAAACAGCGTTGACGCCGTGCTGCCGCCCGGTTTGGAAGATGAACCGGTCTTTATTAAGTCTGTCTGTGTAGTCTGGTTTGTCTGTTTGTTTTCGTTCATTATTGTTCCCACGAGTAGCGAATAAAAGAGGTCCATCTGTACAGAGATTCGCATATACAGATAAGGCTAGTTAATCCGGAGGTCGCCAGGTATCCGGATACTCCGTTAACGACTGAGCTATTTTTAAAATTGGGCCCCCAGCCTGGCTGATCATCGGCACGGGTCGTTTAACACCACTGATCCTGCCCAATTGGAGTTGGGAAAGGGGAGGAGGGTTGAGGTTAGGAAGGTCAGACAGCTTCATCGCCGTACTGCCGAGAGAGGAAGTAAGGAATGTAGGACAGCGTCATCGCCGTATCGTACATAGGGAGGAAAGAACGATAGACAGCGTCATCGCCATTCTGTCGAGAGGGGAGTGTTACTACACAGGGTGAGGGAATGTTGAACAGCGTCATCGCCGTGCCAACAAGGAGGGGTATGGGGGAGAAGTGGTATCGACGAACAGCTGCATCGCCGTGCCGCCGAGGGATAAGGATAAGGAAAGGGAATAAAGGAAGGGTAGGGTGAGGGGATAGAGGAGCGACCTTTGGTTTCAGGACTCATCTGGAGATTAAATCTCGAGAATCTTTGACCTTACTCAGCTTCTACAACTCGACAAGTTCGACGCTCGGGTAGAAGAGCTTAATTGAATGTCTGTTAAATAATATATAAGGTAGTTCCAATGCATAAGACAGAAGTACTTTTTAAGAAGTAATAGCAAATAATATAACTTATAGTAAAAGGTTAGATTTACATCATTATTCACTTTATACTTGCTAGTAAATACTTCCAGTAGATAATAGATTCATCCCAGTAAGTAGTTACTAGAATTTTTAATTTGTAAGCATCTGTTTGGGCTATTTCTTCAATCATTAACTTTTTAAATCAATTCTTGTATTCCTTTAACTAGCGCCAGGTAGGTAATTCAGGTTGCATTTATACATAGCAAAGCTATGTATATTCTATATCTACTGGGTTAATTTGCATAGTTGCGCTAAACCAAAAATGGTGACGATGATATCAAATGGTGCGATTTATGAGAATATAATATTTCCACGAAATAATGGAAGCGTTAACAGTAATAAGTGATGCCATGTATAAAAATCAAAATACAAGCTTCTAGTTGTCTTCAGCAATTGCAGCGCATGGAAATAGCCATTAACATTCGATTTTATATAAAATTAGCTATAAGTAAAATTCTTCTACCCGTAACCCGAGTGTCATACTGCTCGAGTTGTAGAAGCTAAGTAAGGTCAAATTTTCTCGAGATATAATCTTCAGATGAATTCTGAAACTAAAGGTCGCTCCCCTGTCCTCTTACCTTTCCTTTTGACCTCCAATTCCGCGACGGTACGGCGATGCAGCTGTCCGACGTTACCACTTCCCCCTCAAAATCCTCCTCGACAGTACGGCGATGACGCTGTCCTCACCCTCTTTATTTTCTCCTGAAGATGGCTGGTGATGAGATCCTCTGCAATTCGTGTGAAAGATTATTCCACAAACGAACCGCAGCCACAAAAAATGATCGCTCTGAAATCGTATGTGAGCATCTAGGGAAACTAATGGTAAGACCTCTTCTCGATTCAGCAAATTGCAATGTTTCGCTAAGATAGTCAGGGCATCTTCGATAGATTATATTATGGAGTAAAATAATATTTCTAAAGCTGACATAATTATCTAAACTCATACTAACAAGAGAATTTTCCAAACGTTTTACACTGGAGTACCTTGGAATGTTATGTATAATAAAAGCAACATTCAGTTTGTGCTTACACTCATAATCCAACAATGGGTAAATCGAGCAATTGAAAGTAAAAAACGGCAATAGAAGACTCTTCACAAGTCGCTTTTTCATTTCCGGCCGCAACAAACTAGATGATGTTCGTAATGAACGAAGCCCAAAGTATATTCTCCGGACAGAATCTGATACAGCATCACAACATGTTATTCGACTATTAATATGAAAGCCCAGATAATTTACCCGTGGAACATAAACAATGGTTTCATTTCCCAGTTCAACAGAAGGGAAACCAACCGAATTAAGTTCTCTTCTAGAACAGAGCAGATTTCGATGGGTTAAACTTTAGTCTATTTAGGTTAGCCCAATTCAGTACATAGGCGAGTCTTCATTTATTCTTGCTATGAAATCTTCTATAAGACCTATCGCTCGAAAAAAATATAATAACACATCATCCGCATACAAGTGAATAAGACAATAACGGACAACTTCTGGGAGGTCATTTTTAAATAATGAAAATAAGATTGGTCCCAAAATAGAGCCTTGAGGTACACCGCAATTGATGACCAACGATCCAGAAGTACCTACTTCTGTTTTGACCTTTTGAGCTCTATCTTTAAGATAATCACCTAAAAGCTTTATTGCTGAAATAGAAAACATAAATTTAGTTTTGAGCTTGGTAAGTAAAATTGAGTGGTCAATGCTATCAAAAGCTTTGGAAAAGTCCAAAAGTACCATAATGCCAACGTTATCTGAATCTAAAGCTACGCGGAAGTCAGAGGTAACCTTTAATAAAGCTGATTGACAACTATGTTTATCGCGAAAACCAGATTGCTACTTTGAGAGCTTGTTGTTAATATTAACGTAAGTTTGAATTTGATCATTCATAATTCTTTCGAAAACTTTTCCAAAAATGATAGCTTAATCTAAAGTATTTGATGCATTCGATTTCTTCGGCATTGGAATTAAAATGTGTAGCTATAAATGCATACATTTACTATCCCAACTAACATTTCAGTTTCTTTTAGCTTAGAAATATTGATATTCCGCAGGCTTTACCTTATATAAGGGCTCTATACGGCCGTCTGTGGAAAAAAATTTCTTATAGATGTCATGAATTCGATAACAAACTCTGTTAAGCCGTTTGGAAATAAAAAAAAGAAAACTAACATAGGTTAAGAGCTGACACTCTGATAAGGCTCTAAAAATGATATAATAGAGGGATAAAGTAGCTGCCACTTTATAAAAGCTCCATAGGTGTTTTTATAGAGGTTGCTGGCAAAAGGTATTAACAAGGGTTCTATAAAATTTTTATTGAGGCTTAATCGAGTACTTCGGTGAAACCTGACAGGTCAGACTATGTGTTATGACTATGTGTTATGAAAAAAGCCTCACTTTTTCCTCGATATGCCCGTTCTTATATTTCTTTTTCTAGATGCGAAGTTGCGGAACTTAGAATATCAAACCTTGCTAGTCTGAGACTAGCAAGGTTTGATATTCCAAGTTAGTAGTCTGTCTGTTTTTTTCCACAAACAATGGTCGCGTTCGAGTAAAATTTAAAAGCAATCCGGATTGGTTGGTGTTTTTGTTATCCTATAGGAAAAACCAGCTGATAAACAAACCAGCTGTTTTCCAAAATAAATGTAAAAGGTATCCTAAATTTTTTTGGATTTTTGTGAAAAAAAACAGCTGACATCTGAAATATGTTTCAGCTGTTTTCAGCTGCCTAGTCTCTCACTTTCTGTGGCAATGGATTAAAGAACACGCGGGATTTCTAGTTTGTGGTTTTTTTTTCACAGATTTTCATTTATTTCTTTGGGTTAGTTCACAGTTTGATAAAAAAATTTTAAACGTCCAAATTTTGCTTAAAAATCACCTCATATATGTATATAATATGCATGTATTTTTTCAATTGAGGAACTGTATACTAGACTAAGATTAGCAAAATGTATTTATGTTTTTTTTTACAAAAATAATTTAGAAAAAAATTTTTAAAGAATGAAATCTTTTGTTGAAAGAAATTCCACATTAGAAAATGATGGGTTTTCGATTGGTAAATTCAGTTCATTCTAAAAATTGATTTTTTTTTCTTGCCCATAATTTAACACTTTTCAGATTGATTTATTTTTTTTTAATTTATTGGGCTTTTTTAATGAAGCTTTTTGAAGTACTCAAAAAGAAAAGTATGATCAAGTTCTTGCATCTTCCAAAATATATCTAAGATAGCGCAGTGGGTTTTTACACAGGAGGTTCCGGTTCGATCTCCAAGAGGTAAAAAATGTTTGTGTTTTAAAATTATTTCCAATACATTAATTAATAAATAATCTCATGTGATATATACTTTCAGATAAAAAATAGATTAAATACAGGAAAAAACACTTCGAAAAAATTGGAAATAAAATATATAATTTTTATTTTATTTTTGTATTTCCTCGGTAAGAGCTGTATTATCTGCCTTCGATAAGACCTCATATAGATCTAACAAACACTTGTTATAGAATCTCAAACTTTTAAAAGAACTGCTCATGGTACCTGTACGAAGCTGTACCGAAGTCGCTTTAGAAGTTTAAAAAAGGTTCTTTGAGCCTCTATAATGTTCTCCTTCTTATGTTTAACGAGGTTTTACAGATTTCTTACAGAAGTTAGAAAGCATTTTCAGTTAAATCTAATCGAAGCTGAAATGTTAGTTGGGATGTGCAATAAATATTGCAGAATAATTGGCAAAATAAGTTTAATGAACTTTGGTGAGACATCATCAGGTCCAATAGTATTCGATTTGATAGAATTAATAGCTTTTATAACCGTATTAGGATCAACACACTCAAACGAAAATGAGCTAACATTTTCAAAGTCTGCAGAGCTAATGGAGGGCACCCTCGTGTTTGACACTGGTTGAGGGAGGATGGAGCACATAATATCAGGATTTAATGAACACTTTGAACTGGTTCTGTCAGAAGTAACACCGACTTGTTTTAAATTTTTCCCTAGTTCCTTCGAGTTGAGTGCAGGATCTAGCTTTTGGAGTAGGTAGGAACGCTTCGAAGAACGGATGAGGGATGTAACTTTATTGCGAGCGAAATTATATTGATTTCTATTATAATCAAAAGGATTACGCCTAAATCTTTGATAGAAACACTCCCTTTAACGAATGAGAATCTTAATTTGGTTACTGTACCAAAGGCACGTTTTCGGTTTAACTTCTTTTGTTATCAGGGGAACATATTCATTGTACAAGCTAACCACTAAGAAATTGTTTAGATTAACTTTTTCTTCAACTTCAGGTGTGAGGTAAATTTCCCTCCAGTTAAAACTGCAAGCTTTATTTAAAATATCTTCATAATTGAAATTACGGTAAGATCTAAATCTAAATCTAAATCTTATTAACACTCCTCTCTCGGCAGAACGGCGATGACGCTGTCTATCATTGCTTCCTCCGTATGACGGTTTACTTCCTTCCTCAACAGTACGTCGACGACGTTGTCTGACGTTCCTAACCTCAACCCAACTTCTACTGGGCTAGACCAGTGGTGTTACATGACCCGTGCCGATGATCAGCCGGAGGGCCCAATTTCAAAACTAGCTCAGTTGCTAACGGAGTATCCGGATACCTGGCAAACTCCGGATTAACTACTAACTACTAACTAGCCTTATCTGTATATGCGAATCTCTTTACAGACGGACCTCTCTTCTTCGCTATTCACAACAATGAACGAGAACAAACAACTTAACAGAATGACTTAACAAAGACCGATTCATCTTTTAAACCGGGCGGCAGTACGGCGTCAACACTGTTTGCCGTTTTTCCTGTGTTGCGTATCAGTGGGGAGGTTGTAGCTAATCATGGCTCCCCGGCTAATGCAGGACGCAGCAAGGGAAGTAAAATGGTAGAAATACCTAAATTCAGTAGTGGTAGGGTTGTGCATCATTATCATTCCACTATACAAATGAGTTAAAAACTATCGTATTGGCTGGTATCGGCTTACCTAGGCCACGACCAACTTGACCCTCTCCTTTATCACATGATGTAAGGATTGGAAAGTATCTGAGGAACATTGCGTTCTCTGCTCACCGATACAATCAATTCAGTCTAAATGATGAACCTCCTAACCATTTTACTTAATCTAGCCTTAAACAATTCCATGTCAATCTCTTGCCCTCTTACTCAGATAAGGGGGAAAAAGAAACCACACTGGTGGAACTCAGGGCTTGAGCCGATTAATAAAAAGTAGGAAACTATTCAATCAAGATAAAAGCACAAGGTTAGCTTCAGACTGGGACTCTTACCAGGAATCCTTAAAAATTTATAAGAAAGAATTGAGGAAATGCAAAAGATCTTCTTGGAGGACCTTCTGTACCAAAATAGAAGAAACCTCTTAAGCATCTAGTTTAAGAAAAATCTTATCAATTAGTCCAGTTAAGCCTAGTTTCCTAAAAAATGTTGACGGCACATGCCACATGGACCAACTCTGTCGAAGAATCGCTCAACCTGCTACTAGACACTCATTTCCCAGGTACCTCCTAAACTGTTAATAATGCCAATTCTGAAAGTACTCTTTATTAGTTGTTTGAAATTGTTCCACTCTCCCTTGTCATGGATAGAAGTAAGGGTTGTTTTTATTTCCACAGTTGGCTTAAATGCTCCTATGCTAGCCCGAAAGATCAGAGACCTATTAGCCTATCATCATTCCTGACCTTCTTAAAACTTTCGAACGACTGATTGGTATCAATTTAAGAACAAGCATTGCCACAAGACTTTTGTCTTCGGCTCAACGAGCTTACTGCAAAGGGAAATCGGTAGATACGGCTCTGCACACACTGGTGCGAATATCTCTCCATCATAAAGAGTATATCATGGTTGCATTCCTAGATATAGAAGGCGCTTTCAACAACGTCGGCACATCTGCAATCACATCTGCGCTGCTATCAATTCAAAACAGTGCTAGAAACCTTGTAATTGTTTTCAATCCTTCCCTCACATGAAACGACCACCTAATTAAAGCAATTGATAAAGTCTATGGTAGTCTCCGTGTTCTCCAGGTCACTCGAAGTTTCGTTTCTACAAAAACCAAAGTACTTTTTGCCAAAACGCTATTACTACCTATTGTGTTGTAACAAAGCGTTACACATCTTCACATACCCTAATTAATATCATACGATCTCTATGTATCAAAATGCACAATTATTGTGCAACGAACCAATAAAACCGAAATTCGAAGTAAAACCTTGCGACACCTACACGGACCCTAATAACATACGTGGTATATTGTGCACGGGAGAGTAACGAAATCCCGAATCACGAAATTCCGACAAAAAAATAAATAAAAAAATCCCGCCGAAATATTTTTTTTATAAATATTTGACAAGATTTTCACTACTCTTTTTAAAGTATTATTTTGTACTTTTAAAAAAATATTTCTTAGGCCTGTATTCACCGAGCGCTCATATGAGCCTCATAAGTTTATGAGGCTCATAACTTTGGGGTATTCACCAACCACTCATAAATATGTTTCGAATTTCGAAAAAGAGAGCCACTCTCTGTCAACCAAGCACTCCCAAACTTTAAAATCAAACTTTTTTCGGTCAGCTATTTGTCAAACGTCAAATCGATAGATATTTTTATTGGTCGCTGGTCGGTGTTTTATAATTAAATAGAAAATATTACATTAATATCTTTAATTATTCATAAATAGTGCTCATAATATTCACAAAATTTTTGCTTCGATCCGAAAAATCATACGGGTGAATTAAATAAAGTAGCAGCTGATGATTGTGATATAGATCGGGTGGTAGCGATGCAGATGTTTGTGTTTGTGGTGGTGGTGTTTGTGGAAGTAGTTTCGAAATTGTCGGAATATTTTTCGAAGAGAGCGCTCATAAGTTATGATTGGTCGGGACCACTCATAACTTTTATGAGCGCTCATAAATATCCACTTATTATTGCTTGGTGAATAGGTTTATGAATAAGGCTCATAAGTTATGAGTTCTCGGTGAATACCGGCCTAAATTAATATTTTTTGACAAAGTATTTATTTTATTTAAGTATTTTTTAATTATTCTTAGCCAATCAGAAGAAATGAACTGGACGACGGCAAAAATTTCAAGAAAACACATTTTAAGCTAGAATTTTGTTTTTAATTCTGCAAAATGCCTTAATGCATAAAAAAATGAAATGAATTTTTAGAAGAAAAATATTTATTTTTTTGAAAATATTTTTGACCTGAAAATATTTTTGACCAATTGGGCGCCGCACAGTGGTTCATGGGCGGACAAAAATCATTTTATCGACTTTTAAATATATAAGTTTTTGATATTGTAGTTTGATTAAGTAATAGCATTGAATAAATACAAATAGAAGTGACACCCAATAAAAACAGCGCTGTTCCTTTGACGGCTTTTTTGAGAAACCAAAAATTATGATGTCGAATTTCCGTCTACACAAACCAATTTAAGAGGGACATTTATTTATTAATAGTTCCCTTTTTGTTTTGGTAACCATGACGACAATAATTCAATATTTTGTTTACTTTGAAATATGTATACATGAAATTTGCGGTGGGAAAAATATTTGTTTGTGTTTATCTTTAATGGTTGTTGTTGTGCTTGTTTTTGAGTATATTGTAATATAGAACAAAACTTTCTGAGAATAGTTTGATTATTTTATTTCTGAAAATGAAAAAAGTCAGCAATTTAGAGATTTATAAAAATTTGTTGATGTTTTTTACTTCTGTCAAGTGAGGGTCTGTTTTGTAAAGTTTCTGCAAAAAGATATTATTTATATAAGAGGTTTTTTTAATAATACAAATTCTATATACTATTCTACTGAAATACATCAGCCAAGTAGAAGACTTAGCACTATTTTATTGTTTTATTATTTATTGTAAATATATACATATATTATACCTATATATGGTACAATGTACATTCAGAGTTATTCGCATAAGATACCGCAAAAAGCCAATTATAGCTTTAATCATAGAGTACCTATATTATCTGGAGAACCGACTTAAAGCGGCATATACACAGTTCAAAATCTCATCAAGCATGGGAGAGTGTATTAGTAAAATTGCCACACGTATACGTTGTGTGTATGCTTGAAGTAAAATCAAAACTTTTTGATTTTTGGTCAATCAAGTAGTCAATATTGACGTAGTGTATATTTGTGATTGAATGCTTGATCATGCATGTGCTCATTTTCATATTGAACAGCGATGAGGCAACATATTATCAAATCGCGGATTTTTATGCAAACTATGCAAGATGGATGATAAAAATTTTCTTCTAGAATTTATAGAAGTATATCGTTCTTTGCCAGCCGTGTGGAACATAAAATCAAAAGACTACGCCAACCGTGACTTAAAAAAGAAGCAATATGAAACGCTCCTTAAATATATACTGGCAGCGGATAAAAATCCTCACATGTCTTCTCATCTGAACAAGTACGTATAAATGAGTGATTGAAAACTCATGCTTGATGTGTGTATATTCAATGTGAAACTTGTTTTACTAACACACTCTTCCATGCTTGATGAGATTTTGATGTGTGTATATGCCGCTTAAGGGGTTTGTTCTCTTTCGACCTACAAGCTGCTAGAACACTGAAATCTACTTTTTCATAAGCATGTATTAGTGGTCCCGTGCATTTTAAATGGGAGCCCATCCCAACACTTCTTTGAGCAAAAGTAGACACGCTCAGTTTGAAATATGGAGGATTATGCGCTCAGATATTCAAAATAAGAGTCCATTAAATTCAAAAAATAAAAATTAAATTAATTTTTTGCTTTTTGATTTTTATCTTTTTGACGGATGCTTAAAAAAATCTCAAAATCATACAGATGATAGATATTGGTTATCTTATTGTTTTGTAAAATTTTTAGATTTTTCAATTTTTTTTTAACCGAGATATAGACATACTTCTGTTGTTTTATTTATCACCTCATAACTCTTAAGTTATTGCATCCATAGGATTAGTTTTTTTTAATTCGCATCTAGAAAAATAGACAATTAATTTGATATATAATACATAACTGTACACCCTACACGACCTTCACAATAGTTAAATAGGAAACCAAAAAAACCTCGGAAAAATTGAAAAAAAAATGGGGTTGTTGTTCATTGCCAACCGACGTGTTTCAGTGGGAATTGCCCAATTTTTGCTAAAATTGAAAAACACCCGATTTGCGGTCACTTAAAAGCTTATATCTTTGGATCCAATTGTCGGATTTTCAAAATTTAAAATTCAAATTAAAGCCAGAATGACACTCGAGTACCAGCTATAAAAAAAATTTTAAAACCGTTAAAAATTTCTTAGTAAAAAAATTTAATTAATTTTTGGAGAATAATTTTCGTCGAGGCAAACGTAACGAAGAAGAGGAATACACAAGAAAAAAAAGAAAAAAAAGTTTGCTACTCATAATATACTGGTTGGAGGGAGATAGTAATTCTAAAGACGGTGGAGTGCGTGAAACAAAACAGCATAACCTTGGCAAATTGGGTTCGCATCGGGAAAAAATTTGCTATACATATGTAAGTATGCACGTTTGTGGTAGGTATTTTTCATTGTTAAGGTGCCTTCATATGCTTAGTTTGGTTGGCTGATAACTTTTATTCTAATAAACGGATCGTTAAGGTTGAGGTCTTAAAATTTAGGTTGAATATCAGGCTACATATTTTTTACAAAATCATTGCAGAGTAACATAAAAGTACATATGTTTACAATACAATATGTGTAAGATAGGTACAATATATTAATAATTATCATTAATCAATAATTTTGTCTATTAAGGTAGCCATTTCTTTTTCTTTCTTTTACAATCTTTAAAGCTATTGACTATAGTTAATAATCAATTGTATCTTACACATACTGTATGTGTATTGTAAACATACTTTTATGTCACTCTGCAATGATTTTGTAAAAAATATGTAGCCTGATATTCAACCTGAATTTTTAGACAAAATTAATGATTAATGATAATTATATATTGTATCTTACACATATTGTATTGTAAACATACTTTTGTGTTACTCTGCAATGATTTTGTAAGAAATATGTAGCCTGATATTCAACCTGAATTTTAAGACCTCAACCTTAACGATCCGACTATTAGAATAAAAGTTATCAGCCAACCAAACTAAGCATATGAAGGCACCTTAACAAATAATGAATGAAAAATACCTACCACAAACATGGATACCTACATATGTATAGCAAATTTTTTCCCGATGCGAACCCAATTTGCCAAGGTTATGCTGTTTTGTTGCACACACTCCACCGTCTTTAGAATAACTATCTCCCTCCAACCAGTATATTCTTAATAGCAAACTTTTTTTTTATTTTTTTTCTTGTTTATTCCTCTTCTTCGTTACGTTTGACTCGATGAAAATTATTCTCCAAAAATTAATTAAATTTTTTTAGTAAAGAATTTTTGACGGTTTTGAAAATTTTTTTATAGCTGGTACTCAACTATCATTCTGGCTTTAATTTGAATTTTAAATTTTGAAAATCCAACCATTGGATCCAAAGATATAAGCATTTAAATGATCGCAAATCGGGTGTTTTTCAATTTTTCAACTTTTTGAGCTACTGGTACCAATTGTTGTTGTATCAACAATTCACACGTATTCACGGACAGGGAATTTAAGAGAGTTTTCTCTCATTGAGCTAAAATAAATTTTGAGGGTTTTTCTGGCAAGGGGGGTACGAGTCGGTTCTCTAGATAATATAGGTACTCTATGGCTTTAATTGAGAATAATTATTGTAAAATTTTTGTTTTTGAGGTAGGTACTTGCTGATAATTTGCATGAAAAGTTAATCTGTAACTAATGAAGATAATAATTATAATGCAAATATAAATCTGATAATTTTAATACATATTAATTCTTGGCAAAAAAAAATATGTTGATTCAATTTTCCACACTAAATAGTAGTTGTCCTTAATTAATATGATCGTAAAAGCAAGTAATAGAACTTTTCATTGTAACAGGACCAGCAGAAGATATAGAAATAAAAATTTCAAAGAAATCAAAAATTTTTTTTAATTTTTGGAAGCCGTAGCAATATTGTTTTTTTTATAGCTTTTGATTTAAGGTGAATTGTGATAAGTTGTATACCTTTTAAGAAACAGGGACAAGTGAATTTCTTAAGAAAATCATTTAAAATTCATTTTGACGCACCCTGTACAATATGATAGGAGTTTTTCTACATCATGGTTATAGTGATTTTTTTTGAAAATACATAGGTACACTAAAACTATTGTACACGTTCTTATTTCTTTTTCTGATACTCGGATGTCTCTTAAATTGTATACCAATTTACTCTTCTTTAAAATTGGAAACCACATCTCCAAACTCTTTTTCTTTCTGTATCCCTCTTGAGGTAAGATTGATACCAACTGACGAAAAACTCTACTTATTCTTGACGAAATCATCGAGCAATCATGCAGGGATATCTCATATACCAAAAATGCTATAATAAAAAACCTTATGTGAGCAAAACTTTACGAAAATCGATACCTATACAGGGTGTCCCATAATCACCATAGTTACCATTTACATAATAGATTTTTCTTTTATGTAAATTTTGTCACTTTAATTAATTAATTGTATGATGCATTAAAATTTTTTTGATATCGTGCACCATTTTGTTGAAAAGTAAAGTGAACAATTTTAGAAAAAATAAAGTCAATTATGGACATGTGGAACAAACACCTGGGGTGCAATCGCGTAAGGCGAAATTTTATGTCAATCTGAATATGTATAGTAATAAATTTAAACAAGGAAATCGACTATGTGCAATATTTTTGTATCGAGAGAATAATCAGAAATTTATTTTAAAAAAATCTCGCTTGATATTTCGAAATGCTTTTTGTCTTGACATTTAAAAAAATAAAACTCAACAGCAACAATAATAACAGCCCGTTCAATATAAACCCCGAAAAAAACAAGAAATCATTAATTTATTATATTACTAAAAATGACACGACCCAATTAGATCATAATCATAACCCCAATATAAAGTAGCTGTGCAAGAGAGTAACTGTATCAGTTTTTAGCTTTCATAATTGTTTGTGACTTTATAATCTTTTATATACCTATGTATTAAAAGAATAAGTGAATATCAATCACTTAATCTTTTCTCTTTATTCAATTATTTAATCAATAAACAGTTTGCATACCTTCTCCAAGAGCATTTTTTTTCAGGATTAAGTGCCTCATCCACGCCACTGTTCGGATTCAGCAGGCAAATATTATTTGAGAGTTAATCAATAAAGGCCCTGATACCTACTTTACGAACTATCGCACCACCAAATTTATTTATCCAAAGGTTTCCAATAATTTAAGTAATTTTCTTTTTTAGTTCCCCCCGTGCGTTTGGAAATTCTGCCCACTCCCCTCCTTCCCACACTACAAGAATGTCCCCTGTTTTATCACCGGCATTTTAAAACCTTCACCTTAAAGATTAAGTCAGTAGAACTCAAATTATTTATACCTTATTAATCTAACTTTCGTTTCATGAACATCAATAATAAAGATAAATATATCTAGGTATACCTACATGGATATATCCTTTGTTATTTATGATTGAATTCAAAATGTAACAAAATTATTTTTAATTTCAAATAAAACACAACTATCATGTGTACATTCGTTTCCATATTAATACACACAAATATTGAATATTAGAAAAGTAAACAAAATAATCGTTTCCATAGTAACTGCAATATACAAAAACAACAACCTTGCAAAATATTAAAAAAAATCCCATTCGAATACATGACTCTTTTATAAAAAAGAAATTTATTTTATTAAATACACCATCCCTTTGCGACACAAACGCTCTCTGGGACGCGACAGTAACGCCATCCTCTTTTTCGAGCGGCGTTTTTCTGGGTGTCTACTTCTATTTGTATTTATTCAATGCTAATATGCCATAGAATATATTTATATACATAAAATTACGTGTTATAGAGCGAGAGCGCTCTATGTAGAATTTTCAAATTTAATGAAATCACTTTTGTATGAATAGGTATTAGGTACATTGAATAATTTAAGACAATTCTATTTTAACAAAAATTCACTTCTACGAATTGTTATAAATGATTTTAAAACAAATTTTAGCGGCAATAGATTGCATGATATTAATACTGAATTATTTAAAGACAGTTTCGATTTTTACATAATTTCACTTCTTACGAGTTATTTTAGTTGATTTTAGATCAAACGTTAGTGGCAAAAGAAAATGAATAATATAGAATATGTATGAGGATATAACTTAGTAGAAACACTAAAAACAGTAATAATTGAACAGAAAAGATAATTCACTGACTTGATTAGCAGTTATAAAGAGATTCATTTTAGCGTTTATTTTGTTGATTTGGTATGATGCAGGGCGATCATCCTTTGTCCATTGTTGTGGTGAGGTTTAGTCATCTGTTTTAAGCACAAGGTTATGTGGTGCTGGTAGCCAGGGGGCTAGGTTGGCAGTTGCTGGTGTGTATGATCACCTCCGGATTTGATCCACTTGGAATACTTCCCCCAGAGGAGTTCCATGCTAGGTTTTCATGTGGGCAACACGTCGGTCACGGTCACATGATACAGTTGCTAGCGGGTAATGTGATACCACGCCAGAGTCCCGTTTAAATGGGATAGGCTCAAAGTCTAGTTCAAGCGGCATAGCTTGGAAACTAGCTTTTCAGTTGCTGGAGTGTGTGTACAACTCCTGTTACCATCCAGATGGACACCGCTCCCCACAGAGTACCAACTTTCGATGTGGAAATATATATTTAAAAATAATTTACTTTGCTGTTTTTTTTTTTTTTAAGAAAAACTGAATTTGCAAGGTTGTGCCACTCGACACAACCTGCTTCGTTGCCTCCTCTCCATCCTATCGAGCACTCTTTCACAGAACCAGAATCGGCCCCCATAAGTGTTGTATACTTTTAGGTGAGCACATTTTATTTTAGGTTAGTATTTAATTTGTCAATTGCATCTAATTTTACTTCTTTAATTTTGTTAATTGTTTTTAACTTTTATATTGTTTTATGATTGTTTTTAATTATTTATTATTTACTTATTTTTACTTATCAATAACATATTAAAATATACTAATAATAACTAGATTAATAAGAGCACTAGCAGCAAAATACTATCGGCTCTTAGGTAAAAGGGATTGAAATTACAACTTAATTTTAAGTATGTGTATATAATATTTTGTTTATAATAACAATATTGTATTGAATAGGTTGTTTTAACAATTCAATAATGTTTGCTTTAACATTTATTTTTCTAAATATGGCTGTTGAGGAGAGGAGGCAAGGACCAAGCAGATGGCTGATGGTGAGGTTGCTGTTGCAAATGGGGCAGATCGGTGGTGATTCTTTTATCAGTAGATTATATATTGGTGTGTTAGATTGGTGGGACCTAGTCGAAGCCGGACAAAGTTAGCTGTCATTTCCTTTGAGTTTTGTGTTGGGTATATGGCATGTATTTTATTGGGATTGATTGAAGCGTAGTGATGTCAGTATTCATTCTATTCCAAAATTTCGGATTCATATAATTTGATTTTTATAAATCTTTGTAAATCACGTTGGGAGTATTGTTCGAATGTGTATACCGAGGCAGAACAAATCTCGTTGGCGGCTTTATCAGCCAGTTCGTTGCCCTGTATTCCAACATGTCCAGGGGTCCACATTAGCTTTAACTTGGAAGGTTTTGTAATAATTATAACTCTAATTTTGGATATAATTTCAGAGTTATGATTAGGATTTGAAATGCCTTTCAGGACTGAGAGGTTATCGGAACAGATTGTCCATTTGCCTGATGTGTTAAATCACTTTTTTATGGCTTCAAATACCGCCACAGCTTCCCCGGTAAAAATAGATGCCATGTTTAGTAAAATTCCGTGTGTGAGTATGTTGCCTTCTTTTGAAACAACTGAAAATGAGGTGTTACGTTGATTTTTAGAACCGTCTGTGTATACAAAATTTCCAACCTTTATTGGAAAGTCGTGATGCAGTTTCATAAAATTTACTGGAAATTGTTCTACACAGAAAATCCCAAATAACCAATTTGCAGTGGATTTATTAAGTAAATTAAGGTGTTTTCATAAAGCTACTTTGCAAACTTTAATTTTCGCACTAAACAAATTTTTTTCTTGTTTTATATGCTATTTCACAACAACTAAAAAAAATAATTTTTTTCCTTCACTGTTCCTGATGGAAACCAGTCCCAATTTTTCTTCAACAAATTTCCCAAAACTTTGTTTTTTCTATAGGTTTTGACAGGAAATTCGCAGTAAATTTCACGTTACCAAACAGACATATTACGCGGCCATGTTTCCATTAGGAACATTTTTTTTTAAATGTTGTGAAATACCGTATAAAACAAGAAACACATTTTTTTTAGTGCGGAAAATGTTATTAACAAAGATATAAACAATTAAAGTTTGCACCAAGCTGCATAAAAACAGCTTAATTTACTTAATAAATGCACTGCAAAACGGTTATGTGTAGAACAATTTCCAGTTAGTTAAAAACAATCATAAAACAATATAAAAGTTTTAAACAATTAACAAAATTAAAGAAGTAAAAGTAGATGCAATTGACAGATTAAAAATACCTACCTAAAAGCAAATGTGCTATTCACCTAAAAGTATACTACACTCCTGATATAATTGTATCAGTGAAAATGTTTTTTTATAAAATCAAATGTTTTGTAATAAACAGTACCGTATTTAGCCCGAAAAAAAAACTCCTAGTATACAGTTCCTCCTCGAAAAAAAATACATGTACTTTTTATGGGAGTGATTTTATCGCAAAAAAAATTTTTGACGTTTAAAATTTTATTATCGAACTCTGAACCAAACGCGTTGAAAAAAATTTATATTCACCACGGAAACTTTTTCGAGCAAAACAATGTTGGTGACATTGTTTTGTGGAAAAAAAGAAGACAACGAATACAATTTTTTTATTTCAACTCAGATTTTTTTTCTTCCGAAGAAAAAAAATTCTTACCACTTATGTTTTTTTTTTTTTGTTCAAAAAAACTGTATACTCTCGGCTTTAAGTGAAAAAAAATTGAATCGAACAGAATACAAAATTTGCTAATGTCGAATTCCTTTCAAAAAAAGAATCGAATTTTTTTCCAAAAGAATCGAATTTTGTCTGTCAAAACGAATCTTGCTACACTAGAAAAATTCATTTTGACAGAAAAAATTCGATTCTTTTGGAAAAAAATTCGATTTTTTTTTGAAAAGAATTCGACATAAACGCTTTCATTTCTTTCTTTTTTTTCACCTCCAACAAATTTTCACCACGAAAATGACATTTGTATGTTTGATATGTCACAACCTTTTTCTTATTTTAAATCCGCTTAAGCCGAGTATACAGTTCTTTTGAAAAAAAAAAAAAAAATAAGTGGTAAGAATTTTTTTTTTTTTCGGAAGAAAAAAAATCTGATTTGAAATAAAAAATTTGTATTCGTTGTCCTCTTTTTTCCACAAAACAATGTCACTAACATTGTTTTGCGCGAAAAAGTTTCCGTGGTGTATATAAATTTTTTCAACAGGTTTGGTTCACAGTTCGATAGTAAAATTCTAAACGTCAAAAATTTTGTTTGCGATAAAATCACTCCCATAAGAAGTACATGTATTTTTTTTTCGAGGAGGAACTTATACTAGGCTTTAAGTGAAATTTTTTTTCACTTATCCGGACTCCACTTAAGTGAAATTTTTTGTTCACTTAAGAGGGGTTCGTTTAAGTGAAAACCCACTTAAGTGAAAGAAAGACTGTGACCTTGCCGTTTCTCTTAAGCGGGTTTTACATTACATATTTGATCTTTAAAATATTTCATATTTTAACAAAAATGTTCACGCATATAGCAATATTTATTTAAATATAAATAAATAAATCAAAATAAGATGAATTTGAGCCGAATTTTAAATTTTATTTTCCATACGCTGTCGCATTCAATATAAAATACCTTCTCGAGCTATATGGTTAAATAACTATAACAAAAATAGTAAAAAAAAAAAAACGGATTAAGAACGTCGTGTTGAGGAATAAATATGTATGTACGTCTAATTAGTAATAACAATTAATACTTGAACGATCAACTTTGTAGTAACCAATTAAAAATGTTGTTGTTTAACATAGATTAGTAGTAGAACAATTCTGGAAAACTTATTTCATAAATTGGTTTTTGAGCCTGTTGTTGCTGTTGATTTTTAATATCACTCTGAGAGATTTGACGCTCCATTGCAAGGGAATTAAATAGATCATTAAGCCGGTTCTGAATGACGTCATGCTAAAAAAGAAAAATTCAAAAATTACAAATTTGATTAATTTTTTTTTTTAATTAAATTTTTTTTGGTATTATCTTCATACCAGAGCGTTACGTGCCCTACAATATTTTTTTATTTTAAATAGGAGAAATATTTGTTTGAATAAAAAAAATCAAATCAATTTAGAGCAAACATCTTTTCAGAATAAAAAAAAAAAGAAGTTGATTTTATTTGGTCATACATAGGTGACATCATATTTCATATTTATAATTCATTTGTACATGTAATGAAAACTACAGAGCACGAGGAGTAAATGAAAAAAAAATACAAAACAATTTAGAAGTAGAAAATGAATCTCGAGTAAAACTTTGGGGAATCACGGGCAAATACAAATTTCACATCTTTTGCGTTCGTGTTCACAATGCGACAATGAATAACAACAAATGGATAGCCGGGTTAATAGAAAACCTGGAGGTTGTACAGGGAAACCCGTAATGATGCGGTACGGACAAGTTACTAAATTCTGCGTGGTCATGACCTGGTTTCAGTTTGGATCATTGTTTATGGGACACCCTGTATATACGCGTACTCAAGGGATTATGACTACCCTTAACGTGTAAAAACACATTGAAAGCGCGCGCGTTAGGAAAATAGGAAAGGGGTTTAGAAAATTGATGCCATGTCAGTCATATACACACAAGACAAAAATGTACAGGAAGCTTTACATATTAAGAACTTGAACTAAAACCTTGTTATACAAAAAAAAAGAGAAATGGATGATTACCTTTGGCTCTGTGCGCCTAACAAGATCATCAAAATCACTTTCCCGGAATGTTTTTCCAATTTGAAGTTGCTTTTCCCGTTGTTCTTTCTTAACAGCATCTGATGGCTCAGCCAATGCTCTTTTCATTGCTTCAAAGTTATACTCTGGAGCAAGGATTTTCTAACAAAAAATAAATAAATAAATATAAAAAATTTTGAAAGCTAAATATTTTCTCTCCTTACCTTTGAAACACCCGGTGAACTACTAACACTATCAGCATCATTATTATAAGCAGCAAGATCAGCTGAACTATTTCTTGTAGGCATATTACTAGGCGCTTCAACCCATGAATGTCTATGGGCTGAGTTGTCTATTTGGTTGAGTGAATATGGATTTCCTGTTTGCAACCGGTTATAATCCATTCCAGCATTTTGTAGATTTTCAGCCAGAGCTATTTTGTCAATGGCTAAATGGGGAAAGTTTACATTGTAAATTTTGCCACTTTGTTTTTTGGAATCTAGTAGAGGTGGCAAGAAGTGTGACGCTTCTTCCTTTCTGGCATCTATAATTTTCTCTGCGTATTCCATAAGATTGTTTATACCGGTCACTCTGGCTATGAGACAAAGTAGAGAAATTGCAATAGAGTGCAAGTTGCACTTGTGCACGTTATCCAGATCTTCAGCTGTTACTGTGACTTGTTGAATTCTAAAAAAAAAGAGTTATTAAAACACGACTTCCAAAAGAATAATTGAACGTCTCACCCTAAGATGAATAGTAGGAACTCTTGCACTGTTTCACTGCTTGCCATTTCGACAACCAAAAGAGCAGCTGTGTTGTAGCTAGCCGCCAGGGCTTCAATGCGGTCTGATAATGCCATGCTTTCAATCAAAGCCTGCATGATATTAGCCCCGTATTTGTGGGTAAATATAATGTCAGATCGTGAAGGGGGCTCTTGCGATAAGGCATTATACGATTTAACCGTAACACTGCTTAATACAATTTGATTTTGATGACGATCTAGCAACGCCTGGAGGATCTGCATAACAATAATTCTTGTTGGGTCGTGAGGAGCACGAGCCATCTTCAACAATGGCTGTAAGAACGAAGCTGGGAATGCCTTTTCGAAAGACACAGTACTATATTGGGTGCCGACCTTTAACAAACTCTTCAACAGAATATTTTGCAACATTTGATCTCCTTTGCTTTTCTTGCTCAAATCCGGCACCGTGTTCATTATGAAAAGCATAATTTCGATTTTTTGATAATCGGGATGATGATTCGCAAACTCACCGAGTGCATTGATTAGTGCCTCTTGGTATTGCGATTCTTCAGGCGTGATTTCAGTGGTGGTGCTGACACTTGTCCTCAGATGTGTTAGAAGATTGTTTATAATATCCAAAGCAGACGGGCCGACACTTTCTCCGGCAGCTATTGCGATAATTTTTGAAAGTACAACAGCTAGAGATGTTCTAGTACGGGGAGAGGACTTGAAGTTATTATCAAGATGCTTCATTAGAGTCTCCACAACAGTATATGAGTACTGTGGCTGAATTGAAATCATCACAATGCGGAACGTATGGATAGCAAAGGTATTTGGCACCCAGTGATCATGACGATCTAAATGACTGTAGAAAGTTAATTGTATTTATTAATTAAAATGTGATTCGAGAAATCGTTTTGAAGTTTTCTGGCGGATGAGTCTATTTTAAAAAACAAAAAAATACCATATTTAAGCTATCAAAAACTCCTCTCCTCATTTAGACTGTAAAGATTTTTGTTCTTATGCTAGAATGGTATATTAGAAATAGCAATTTACACTGTGACTTTCACATAAAAAAAAGGAGAACCCTTCCACACCCTGTCAATGAATATTAACATATAATTTACAAATTTTAAGTGTAAAAGAACTCTATGTGACAAGCAAATTTGGGTCAGCTAAAATAATTTTTTATATAATTATTTTGTTCCATTTAAAAACGGCTACCAAATTACACATGAGTACTTCGCCACCTCTTAAGGAAAACATCAATTATATACCTAATCCGATTCTATCCCTCAATTATAAGTTCGTTTAATTAATGAATTTAGAAGGTTAACTTACGTTAAAAGTGGCTTTAGCACTGATCGAATGTGTCCAAACGATGCTCGGCCAACTAATTCTCTTAAAACTTCTTCTGCTAGCACTGGTGGCGTTATTACTGTTTGATCTTCGCTCGGAGTCAAATCGCCAAACTAAAATGAACACAATAATCTGCGTATATTTTCATATTGATTATCCTGATGAAATTTACCTGCATATTAAAAAGCAATGACGGTACAATTTTTTCCATGTGTTGTTTCTCCCAAATGTTTTCTACCAAATCGTCTGAGACAGTTTTTCGAATGACTCCTTGCAACCCTTTTATCCCGGCTAATCGAATACTATCCCTTAGTTCTATGTTGTCATGATTTCCATGGCACATCGACGAGAATTTTGAAATAAAGAAGTCATAACGCCGATGGTACGATGGAGTATCCTCCTCAATATTGGCAAACTTTACAAACTGAATGTCGAAATAAAATTACCAATTTGTTTTCTCTAGATTCGCAGTTAATTTTACCGAATTTGTAGCCATAATTTGTAGACTAGGATTTGAATCCTCAAGCAACTTCTGCACCATTCGTAAGAATGACTCAACAAAGAGATTCAATGTTTGTGCATGACATGCGACTAGGAGCAGATCCATAGCCTCCATTGCAATTTCAACAAACCTACAATCAAAATTATGAGTCACCTTCGATGTCACGTCGTCTGCATTCTACATACTTGTATCTTTTCCGATTGATGTCCTTGGTCGCTTTCTGGTACAGATACTCTCCAATCCGATCTAATTTGTCTGGTGAGCTTAGCGAATAGAAGGTTAGCTTCTCCATGTTGGACTTAACCAATCCATCCTCGGGATTTTCCGGGAATATATTGTCGACGAGTCGTTTATAACGAGGTCGCAGTGCTGAACAACATCCGCAGCAACCTGAAGTGAAAAATATTGATAAATATTTGTATTCCAACATAGGCGACGAATGAGCACTGAAGAAATGTTATCTTGAAAATTATATTTTGTTATAGAACTATTACCTGACATAATTGCTTCTTAGCAAATGGCAATTAATCAGAAATATCTCACAAAGATAAGCAATTTTATCCTATCCACAAATCGAAAAATCAAAAACTAAAAAAAAAATAAATATGTCAATGTCAAAATAAATCAGAAACAACATCAGAAGAAAGAAACCTTTCCATTTCGATTGGAAGTACAGATACTGACTTCCAATGAAGCTAAAGATGGGCCTTTCACCAAATGAGAATATATGCTCCTCTCATTAGCCTAGTTCCTTTACTTTGAAACTCTGTGCATTTCTGTGATTTTCTACACCAAAGTCTGTCAAAGTTCATATAAAAAAAATAAAATGACGTAGAAATTCAAACAAATGCACAGAGTTTTAAAGTAAAGAAACACACATTTATTCACATACATCAACCTATTCACCATGGACGTATTATATATGGACTGCTATACTTCATCCAACAAAAATAGGCAGTGTGGCCTGTGGGCAATATAGGACGTTTGCCTCGCATTCGGCTACAGTGGATTGTATAAATCTGTCCTTCATTAAAGCTCTCACAGGGTTGTCGTAAATTGACTCAAATATGAAAGAATAGTATGTAGGGTTACCGCCCTTTTTTTTAGACAGAAATTTTCATTTTATGGAGGAGTTCTTTCAATTTAGTTTGGTGTAAAAATATGGCGCGCTACTGATTTTGAAAAAGTTCTTCCATAAGACGTGTACTGCCTATTTTTGTTGGATGAAATATAGTTGCCAATCTCAGGTTGGTTCCATTTTAGCCTCGGCGACACTAGCCCTCCTCACTGCAATAAGCGGAAAAAATGAAACCTCAATTTTGACATTTGCACAGAAGGAAAAAAAATGGCCGTGTTCGAGTGATAGGCCGATAGGATATTTAAGATTGTTTTGCATCGGACATGTTTTCGAACGACCAAAATCGGATTCTTTTACCTGATGAGCGTAGTTGAAATTACCAAGTGATTAAAAAGTGAAATATTTAAGGCAAAAGACTTTAAAACATTTTAAACAAAATGCAAAAGCAATTTTACATTCTTTTTGGGGGATTCCTGTTGAAATCTTATTTTCGGCAATTTCTTCATCATCACTGGTCGCGTTCGAGTAAAATTTAAACGCAATCCGGATTGATTTGTTGTTGTATTCCTATAAGAAAAAACGGTTGTTTTCCTAAATAAATCTGAAAGGTATTCTAAAATTTTTGGGATTTTTGTGAAAAAAAAACAGCTGACATCTGAAATACGTGAAGCTGATTTTCAGCGTCTAGTCTCTAAAGTCTCTCACATTCTGTGGCAATGAATTAAAGAACACGAGGGATTTATAGTTTTTGGTTTTTTTTTATATGGATTTTGATTTTACCGAACAAAATAAAATATAAAATATATATTAAATACAAAATATATATAAAATATAAAATGCCAGACATTTTTTTCTAAAAAGAATTAAATTTTTTCTGTCGTTGAAAGGAATACGAAAGAATCGATTTTTATTTGTGATTGTGTGTGTGGTCCTTGACAGCAGCAATTTTTAAGTAAAACTTCAAAAAACTATTCAATTTGGAAATTAATTATTATAATTAATTGAAAAACAACGCATAATTATATTTAATATAAAATTCACCGAAAATTCGTTGCAACATTGGGGTAAGGTGTGTTTGCAAATCGGTGTAAAATATTTGTTTTCATAGACAAAATTCAAATTGTTCAGAAAAAAATCGATTCTTTTGTTGAAAGGAATTCGACATTAGATACCTCATCGGCCTATTATTCGAACGCGGCCAATTACATTATTTTTGGTGAATTGTTTCATTTTGAATATCCAACTTCCAAACCAACACAAAGAAATAAGGAGCAAAATACCATAGATGTCGCACATTTCTATTTAGCAAATTTAAAAATGTCAGTTATGGTTTATCGCTAAATACGACTTTTTGAATTTTTAAAAACAGATGTCGCGGCATCTATGTCAAAATGTTTTAAGTTCAATTTTTTTCCTGAAGTGGCGTGCATCGCGATCTCTTATTTAAAAGCCCTTCCACGCTATCCCACTGAGTATTAATACAAAGTGGAAAAGAATTCCATGCTACTGCCAAATTTGTAAGAGAGAAATTTCTTTTCATTTTTTGACCACACACAACAGTTTAATCTAACCTCAATAAAAATGTGATGAAATGTGTGACAGAATTAGAACCATTTCTCAAAATTCTCATGTATTAACACATGTTAAATCGTGTAGGCTGGGAATATCATATTTTGTTTCCACACTATTATACATGATTTGTTTCACACTTTTTTGACATGTATTAATACTCAGTGGGATAGTGTGGAAGGGCTTTAAGCGACATTTTGTTGACAATTATTGTATGAAACTGACTAGCAGTCCATATATATATGCTTGTTTGGTAACTTTTATTCCAACAAATTTCCCAAAAACTGCGTTTTTTTTCTGTGGGTTTTGACAGAAAATTGTGAAATTTTGTGAAAAAATTGTGCAAATTCGCAAGAAATTTCAGAAAAAACAGACCATATACGTCCATGTTTATTTGTATTCGGTATTTAGGGTCGCTTGGTGGTTTTTAAAATCACAAGAAGAACAACCAGTTTCTATTTCTATTATGGTTGTGGTTTTTTTTTTTAAATTTATTTTAGAGGATTGTTATGTATTGTTTTTGTAGGTATGATGGTAGAAGGTTTAATTATGCAACCAATGATCAATAAAAGCGACAAATGCATTTATGCGGATTACATTTTCATAATATAAACTACACACGACAAAGGAAAGTTTGGGACAGTGCAGTTTTTGGACAATTGTTTTAAAAAGGATGTATCTTTTGTTTTTAACTCGAAAACAGCTCCCTTGAAAAAATAAAGTTTAAAACGGTCATCAAAATTATTTCAATGCGGGAAAAATTGGTATGCGTATTGCGTTGACATATTATGTAGGTATGTATACCTATTATCTACCTACTATGTACATATATTGTAGGTACCTAATTTTTTTATCAATTAAGTTTTTTTAAGGATTGGGTTGAATTCTGCAAAAACAGATTTCTGTATTACCGCAATTATGCAATACCATGATCTTCAATATCCGTGACAAGTTATGTACATAATACAGGTAGGTAATACTACGTATTCATTGGGCCAAATGAGGTAATTTCGTTGAAAGTTTCCAAATTCGATGCCAAATTATCTCATTTCCCATACAAATTCACATTTCGATTCAGAGGTAATTGCAACCAAATTTGCACGAAATGAGGTTGGAAATTACGTAAAAACCTTATGAACACACCCAAGTGGAATACATCCACAGTAGAAACCCAGTGGAAACATTGAAAATGTCAAAATTTTATGATAAAGAAGCTATTAACTGCCAAATCAAATTCAAAATGAAGTTATCTGTCAAACGAAATTAGCAAATTTGCAATGAAAACACCTTTTCTGTAATTTACGAAATTAGCTCATTTCGGTTCCAATGAAAACGTAGTATAAGGTACATATATCACTTTGTGGTCGCAAATTCAAATTTGAAGATAAATCCTATTTCATTGGATGATGACGACGTTATATAATAACAATACAAATTAAAAAAAAAATATTTCACGTATACCTACTTATAAACATTTGAATAATTATTAATTTATGATTTATTTGTAAGTTATACATATGTATACTTTTTTTTTAACTTAATCCTATTTATTTTTGTTCATTTACTTTTATTCCATTTTGTTTTAATATCATGTTCCTAGTTCCTACTTAATTTGATATATTCAATGTAAACACAAATTGAATAGGTACCTATTTTTATTTATCTTAAAGGATCATAATCCAGAAACTCACTGCTGCTTAAGTCGTAACGCTGGAAAAGGCAATTGAAAATCACAAAAACCAACCATCAAATTTCGCACAACAAAGACCCTGTTTAGATTGTGACCACTGAATGCTCAGTGCTCACTACGTAGTGACGGCATTTTGTAGGTGAAATCGGTGAGGTAGAAAGGGAGGCGACAGTCAGGAAGAAAACATAAAGATTGTAGTGAGCAGTCATGTTTCATATCCTACATGTTCCATTTAATGGCATTTTTTTATTTTTGGCATGTTCGTTGAAGGGTAAGGTAGATGAGAATAAAAATTAAAAACTTGTAATTAGTCAAGCTAAGACGCAAAAAATGCTTATTGAATTGGTGGATTGATAACAGCAAAGAAGCTGAAGCAGATTTAATTATTAAAATTGCAATTTCTGCTGTATTTTGCAACTACTTATTTATTTAATATTAAATGCATGGTTCATGGTGCTCAGAATCAAATGTTTCAATTCAGAGATATTCCATCAGAGTTCGGCGATACTCATGACTGAGAAATTTCGAGTGTAGACACGACATGACTATTCACTACGTAGTGAGCATTAGGGTGGAGCGTCAAATTTTTTTTCCGATTTAGCTATTCGAATAGCACTAAAAAGTTGCGTAGTTACGTAAGCTACCCGTAAAAAATAGAAAAAAAATAAGAATTGTTTTTCTTAGCCCTCTACCACAGGTCAAAGTTTTGCAAAATTGGAAAAAAAGTCGTAAATTTGTTTGCTTTATTCTGTATTTCCGAAAGTATAAATCCTACAAAATAATATTTGTAATAAAAAGAAAGATAATTAAATTTCCTATAAAAAATATACAACAACTTATATTGTATGATTAGCCGTTCTCGAGATATATGTTAAAAGGCGCTACATAAATTCAAATTTTTCATATATTTGCGCTATGGAAATCTTTTTTAGCTGGAGCGAGTCACAAGTTACATCAACCCCTTTGTTGGATAGAACTAGCGATCAGGATTTGGAAGAATTTCTAAAAAAAAAAATACTTATTGGCATGTCATTTTCGGACTTCCTTTGTCACACTCAAGCTGTTGAGCGCTGTGTGAAGATGGTGACCGAAGCTTCAATAACAGTAGCTGGTGAAAAGGCCAGAGACGGGCTAATAAAAATTAGATATGTTCTCGAAATATATTGCCATTTTTCCACACAAAAAAAAATTACAACTTGAAAAATAAAAAGTTTAATTGGGTTAGTTTCTGAATGGCGTATTTTGAATTTTTAAGTTTTTATTTTCAAGTTTGTGTTAATTTATTTGTCAAAATAAAGTTAATATATTATAATTTGTGTTTTCTTTTTTCATGAATTATCATATAATTTATTTCGAAATTGTGAAATAATTTTAACGTTTCCGAAAAAAAAATTTTTTTGTTCCAAAAAGTCGAAACTTTGAGCTAAGGTAGAGGGCTAAAGACTTAATCCAAACTTTTTTTTTTAGTGTCAAATTATTCTACTCATCGAAACGCAAAAAAATGCTGGTATTCGAAATTGATACAACAACTTTTATTTTTCTCCATACATCGACGCTCCACCCTAGTGAGCATGTCACAATCTAAAAAGGGTCAAAGTTTAGCTTATCCAATACTCATTAACCGTCAAGCTCGAATTGGGCTTTTCCAAAAACTATCTTTGTCTTTTCTCTTTCTAATTTTGACAGTTCAAAACAACAAAAACAAAACATGTGATATCGAACTTGGAGAAATGTAAACAAATGCTTTTTCAATGCAATGTGGATTTTTAATATTTTCTGTCTATGGCATAGATAACAAAATTTCCAAATGTGTACTTATTCTTAATTTTTACGGTACTCTTAGCCAACCCAAAAATAAAGACCAGGAATCGCCACTTTGAACTCGCTTTTTTCGAGTAAGTATTCGATGTTCGTGAACATTGCTCGGATCGTTTTATTCCATGGTCACCACCGCAACGTCTGTCCCTTATATTATAATTTAAATTTTATGAAGTCAATATCTTTCATTTGAGATACATGTCAAGTGGTTTCCTATAAAATAGTCCAGTCAATAAAGCATTTGAAGGCCCCCCAAAATGGTTTTTCAGGAATAACTCCCAAATGGTAAGTTGTACAAAAAAAAGTGTCAAAGACTAATTCGTGTATGTAAATAGAATAATAAAACTTTAATTTTATAAATAAATAAATTTATTAACTTTATCACAACTTTGTTTTGTAAATTAATTTTACAACGCGTTTCGGAATCACTGTTCCATCATCAGGTTTTCAATTTTGATTTTATTTTAACTTTTGTTTTTTGCCACTTGTTGTTGTTTATTCAATATTGTTGTCATCTTTGCTGTCTGCGTTTGTTTTAGCGTTTTTTAACGCGTGTTAAAGTTCAGGGCAGTGTCATATAATGCGTTTGTCTTAAATAGTAGTTTGTCGTTGAGAAGTTTGTCCTGTTCCGATTTGTTAGAATTGTATATTTCGAATTCCTCTAATGCATCTAACAATCTTCCTTTTTTGCAAAAGTGTATTGGGGTGAGGTTCGTGTCGAAGTTTGTGTAGTTGTGGTTGTTGTCGATTAGGTGCAAGGCATAGTTAGACTTTGTTTTTTGCTTTGGTAAATGTTCTGAAAAACGTTCGTTGAATGTTCTGCCTGTTTGTCCGATGTAATAATATTTGTCACAATCGTCGCATTTGATTTTGTAGACGCCCGTGCATGATTTTATGTTGATTGTGCTTTTTGGTTGTAGTAGTTTTTGTATGTTGTTATTAGTTTTAAATGTTACGTTTATATCATGTTTTTTGAATTCGTTTTTAATTTTGTTTGGTAGAATGCTTGTATATTCAACCGATATGAATTTCACGTCAGTTTTATTAGTTTCGTTGTTTTTGGGGGGCCTTCAACCCCCCGTAAAATTGTTAGCGGCGCTCATTTTGACAGTTTCTTAAGAACACCATGAGGAAGCTATATACCAAAATCCAGCTTCCCGGCGATTATTTCCGAATTTGGCTGTTTTTTGGCTTCATTGACTTGACTAAAAGCCCATTAAAAAAATTAGATTTAAAAAATCTGCAATTTATATCGCGCTTTCCAGGTGTTGGGTGGAACCCAAAACGTATTTATTTTACATATTTATACTCCTGTTGGTGTATTTTACCAGTTATTTAAAAATTTCGTCGCGGGTTTGCGGCCACTTAGATGTCTGTCGTGTATATATTTGCACTAAGGGGGTCAACCCCTTTCATTTGAGATACATTTCAGGTGGTTTCCCAAAATTCTGAACATGCAAAAAAAAAAAAATGCATTTTCGACGACGTCTGTCGAGGGTCTGGCGGCCACTTAGACGTGCGTCTGTCGCGGCCATATCCGCACTCAGGGAATCGACGACTTTCGGATGCTATCGATTTCAAAGTCTAAAAACGCAAAAAAAATGCATTTTCGGCGACGCACGTCTGCCGGTAGTTTTGCGGCTAATTTGACGTCTGTCGAAACCATATTTGTAATCAGGGAATCGAGGGCGTTGGGATGCGATGCATTTTGAAGTGGTTTCCCTCACTATTTCTATTTACAGAAAAGTTGTACTTTTGATGCACTTTTTTTGGAAACGCTACCACTACGTACTGGCAGACGAACGTTATCCTTATCACCTTCCTCAGGACTACATAGTATGGTATTTGTTTCCTTTCACGCCAAAAATCAACTGCCAGCTCTCGGTCTATAAGAGAAAACTCTCTTAAATTCCTTGTCCGTGAATACGTGTGAATTGTTGATACAATTGTTGTGTTTAGAAAAATGAGATCTCAGAGATTTTCCTCACTCAAAAAGTGAGCAAGCGAATCCAATATTTTTTTTCCTCAGAGTTTTGACAGCAAAGCTGAGAAATTTTGCTAAGGAATCCTGTTCAGGTAATTGAGATTGCTGAGATCTCCGAGATCTCATTTTCCTGAACATGCCTAATAACAAATTGGCGCCATCCCTTCAAGCAAACGAGTCCGCTTTGGATCCGCGCACGTAGTAAACAACGTATGGATGACTCCGTATACGGATCCAAACATGGATCCGCAAAACTGCGTTTGTCGGCTCAAATTAGTATGGAAATTATAATCACCACGGACTCATTTTGTGCTTGTATTGTGAGAGAGAGAGCTTCCCATTTCCCCATACTCAGCGAGACAGTATAAGCCGCAATGCACTGTTTTTGAAGCTCAAAAGGATTGGCTTGTCTTCCAAGTTTCTGACCGCAATTAAGGATTTATATGCAAATACAACGAGTGCAGTATGGGACGGAACAAAGCTGTCAGAATGGTTCAACACAGAAATGGGGGTTAAACAAGGATGTCTCCTGAGTCCCTTGTTGTTTGCTCTCTTGTTCAATGACATTCACGATTTCATCGGAGGTGGGATAATGATAGAGGGACTTGCCATTAGACTGTTGCTTTATGCAGACGATATTGTGTTATTCGCAGACACTCCGAAAGGCTTGCAATTAATGATTGACAAAATCGAGGATTACTGTCGCATGTGGAACCTTTATATAAACCTTGAAAAGTCAAAAATAATTATCTTTAGAAAAAATGGTGGCAGAAGAAGCATAGTAGAAAAATGGAGACTTGGGAGCGAAGAAATAGAGGTAGTTAATAAATACAAATATCTGGGAGTGTGGGTTACGCCCAGCCTTTGCTTGACAGAGCATTTTAAAAACAGAGCTGAGCAGGCAAAAACAAGCTTGAATCTGACTTGGCATTCTTTTGTGACAAAGAAAGATATCGATTTATCCACGAAATCAGAACTTTTTAATGCAGTTGCAAGATCAATCTTGGGGTATGGAGCACAAGTCTGGGGACATCAGCAGTACGATGAAGTAGAAAAGGTACAACGGTTTTTTACAAAAAAAATTCTAAGAGTCCCACAAACTTCACCAAACTACATGCTTACTTTAGAATGCAAGATAAACCCTCTGTTTATGTATACAATGTCATGTCATATGAGCTACATTAAAAAAGTATTGATAACGTATCAAGAAAATCGACTTCCACATTTACTGGCAAATAAAATTATTGACAGAAATATGTACTGGCACAGAGATTGGATGGGTTACTCCTGCCTAGAAGGAAGACAACTTCGAGATATTGTTGGGCAAAGTAGATGTTTTCAGGAAGCAACTCAACTTATATCTTCAGAAATTATGAATAGGGAATGGGAAACAGCATTACATAGAGCTCAGGCATCAACATCGCATGGACTTTATAATAGACTTAACTACAACGAGCAAATCACATACCTACAAAATGAAAAAGACCTTTCTAAAATAGGCTGGATTTTTAAAGCTAGGGATGGGCTAATATTTTTGAATGGAACTTTTTGTATAGCTAACAGAAACACCCAATGTACGATGTGCAACTTAAGAGAAGATGAAACTTTTGTTCATTTCCTAGGTGTTTGTCCAATTCTTAAGGAATTGCGTCTGCAATGTTTTGGAATGAGAACCCTCATCACTGAAGATATGGTGAACATTTTAAATGGTGAATGGGGATGGAGCTCACTGATAAAGTTTTTACCACTGGCATTGCAATATCGATTGGAGCTTATAAGAGAATTTAATGGTTAACTCTTCAAAAGGAGCTTGGAGATGCTTTTTTTAAGGTCTTCCAATTTACTATTTGAACAACATTATTTTTTGTACAACAACCAAAACAACTTTAATTGAAATTATAACTACTTTAACACTGATTTAGGAACATAAAATGGAACTTTAATCGCAACAGACGGCTTAGTAAGCCATTGATGCATACAATTAATTGTTTAATGATATTTGTTATAAATCTGTATTAATTATAAGATTTACAAGTACATTTTTTGTAATGTATATTGTATGATTAATTGAAGATGATAGTAATTTCAAAGATAAATTTATTTGGTATTGTTATGAATTTCTGAAATAAACAAATTTACTTACTTACTTACTTACTTACTTTTACTACTCAGCGAGAACCGAAACAAAATGGAATCCAGAACGGATCCAAAAAAATGAACGAACGAGACAGGCCTTTTGTGGTTGAAGAATATTATGCAATTTATTTTCTTCTATCGTTTGTATATAAATGAAACATCACGATGTATTTTGTAATTAATAATTAAATAATTAACTTTTGATTTTAAATTGATTTTCTTTCTCGAGGGAATTTATATTAAACTGTTGCGCTGGGCACGAACGTGAACACATTGAAAAAAGTTAATTGTTTTTGTTGTCTTCTCCTTTGTTTTCAGTCCATAAAAAAATACTCACCATTAGGGTATTGCATACATTCTCTCTTTCTCAGTAAAAAAAAATAGTACTCTCGATTTTCGTTCTTTTTTTTGCATACATATACAAAAAATGTGCTAAACTTTGTATGACACTCCGTTTTGAAATGATCCAAGAAAGACCGAAAAAGTTGGGTCAGTGAATTTGCTTGAAGGGATGTAGCTCAAAAAGATGAAAAATAGAAAACACCCGATTTGCGTTCTTTCAAATGCTTATATGTATCTTTAGATCCATTGTTCGGATTTTCAAAATTCAAATTACAGCCAGAATGATGGGCTTGTACCAGCTACAAATCCATAACAGTGTCATTTGTGTTGATGCGGTTCCATTTAAAGTGCATTGGACAACTAATAGTAAACAGTGTAATAAATGAAAGCCGTACGTCTGTTCTATACTTTATTCTTATAAGTGTCTTGTGATATGATGACAATGTTCAGTGATGTGTCAAAGATGAAAGGTGTGTTTGATTCATATACTACACCTCCCCCCTTTTGCAAAAACATTATAAATATAATATGATCAATACATGGTTCACATTCAATATTCATAGATATACATATGTATAAAAATAAATGTTTACATAATATGTGCCTATATTGTTATTCAATTTAATTTTCTTTTTTATATCTTTATATGTGTAAATAGATATAAGGTATGACTCTAAATAATAAAAAAAAATTAAATACAATTACAATTTGTAAAAAAAAAATAAAAATATCCAAAGAAAGAAAAGTAAAAAATAAAAGTAATTCAATTTTAATTGTTTTTTTTTTTTTTTTTTTCTTTAGTAAATACATAATTTTTTGGTTTTTTCTTTAAGTGCCAAGCTTACGAGGGTATACTACGCGGCCGTAAGAATTTTTCATTTCGCCTTAATGTTGTCCCATCTTCCCTTTCCACCCAAAATGAGCGAGGAGAATTGTGCTTAGACACCACTTTGCGTTAAAGTTTTAACCCATTGCTTATTATTAGCCAAACTGTGTGAAGTTCTTTGCTTGATTCCCATCAATATTTGGTACAGTTTTTTATAGGCGAGTTATTGTATTCTAATAACATGAGCCAAAACTCTTGCTTCGAATCATCTCCTTTCTTTAACAGATTTTTTGCTATTTGTACAGATTTTTCCGCTAACCCATTCGATTGTGGATAGTATGGGCTTGTTGTAATTACTTCAATATAAAATTTTTTTGTGAATTCACTAAAAGTAAAAGACCCAAATGGTTGGTTATCTGCAATTATCTGATTTGGTACCCCGTGTTTAGCGAAAACTGTTTTTAATTTGTCGACTACTTCAAAAGCTGTTTTGTTTCTTAAATTTAAAACGTTTATATAATTTGAAAAATAATCCGTAACTACTAAATAATTTTTCGATTTGTATTCAAAAATATCCATACAAATTTTAGAAAATGGTATTTCTGACACTTCATGCAAAATTAATGGTTGCTTTGTATTTTGAATTCTGTATTTTTGACAAATTTCACATGCTGCTATTTTGTTTTCAATTGCTTCTGATATACCTGCCCAGTAAACTAACGACCTTGCTCGGGATTTGGTTTTTTCAATACCTAAATGCGGAAGATGTAGTTTATCTAAAATTTCGGGTCTCATATTCATTGGAACTAGTTATAATTCTTTCATTCAAAAATATAATCTCGTCTTGCAAGTAAGTATCGTTTCTCAATTTCCAATAAATTTTTAAATCATCATACAACTTGTATTTATTGATTGGCCAACCACTTTTCAAAATATTTTTTAATTCTTTAAGCATGCATCCTTATCGGTCTGATCTATGAAACGTTGTTTTCATGTTTTCAGAAATATTAAGGCTATGTACAACTAAATTTAAATCTTGTATTTCTGGACTCGTGTCATTTTTATTGAAATTTCTTGATAAGAAATCTGCTACATGCATAAATTTTCCGGGCAAAAAGTTTGTTTGAAATTTGTATTTTAACAGGTAAATTCTCATTCTTTGCAACTTTGCATTGGAATGTTTGAAATTTCTTTATTAAAAACTCCTAATAGCGGCTTATAATGTGAAATGACTTGAAAATGTCTTCCGCATATGAAATAATGAAATTTTTTGCATGCAAAAACTATCGTGAGTAGTTCCTTTTCTATTTGCGAATATCTTTCTTCAGTATCCGATAAGCTTCGTGAAGCAAAATAAACAGGTCGGTTTTCTTGTAGCAAACATGCCCCTAGCCCATATTTTGAAGCATCTGCCTGAACAACGATTGGTTTATTTTCATTGAACGGAACTAATACAGGAGCTTTGGTTATTAGATCTTTTATGTTACTTAAGCACATCTAGAAACTGGAAAACAGTATCTTTTTTTAAAAGCTCTCTTAAAGGTTTCTCTAAGTTTGATAAATTTGGAATGTACTCTCGAACAAAATTAACCATTCCCATCAGTTTTAAAAGATCATTTTTAGTTTTTGGTTCATCAATATTTTGTATAGCTTTAATTCTCTCGTTGTCTATTGAAATTCCTTCATCTGAAATAAGGTATTCAAGAAATTTAACTACCTTTTGTTTATACTGGATTTTGTTTGCGTTGAATTTAATATAACATTCCCTTGCCCTTTTTAATACTTTCTCTACGATCCGATCATGCTTTTCTTCTGACTCAGCGGCTATCAAAAAGTCATCAATACAAATAAAAAGTCCCTCAATGTCTGCGAAAATTTCCTCGTTTAGTTTTTGGAATAATTCCGGTGCTACACAAACTCCTAGTGGTAAACGCAAATACCTGTAACAACCAAATGGTGTGCTAAATGTGAAATTCTGACTGGTTGCAGCATCCAAGTGAATTTGGAAATGACCATCCTTTAAGTCAAATATTGAAAAAAACATTTTTATTGTTTCCTAGTTTTGATATAATTTCATAGAATGTTGGTATTGGATGTCTAAAGGGTTTAATAGCGTTGTTTAAATCTTTCGGATCCCCACAAATACGAACAGATTTATCTCCTCCCTCATCATAGGCACCATCTTCAGAATTCTTTTCCCCCATTAATGTTTGTAGGTTATGCACGTGTCTTTTTTGTCTGCATGCTATAGCAAAATGATTTCGTTTATTGCATATTCTGCAATACTTCCCATAAGCTGGACACTTTAACATTTCATGCCTTTGCATGCAATATGAACAAGAATATAATTTTTCATTAATATTTCTATTATTATTATTATATGCTAATTGTCTATTATAATCCATAGTACTATTACTACTTTTGTTAATACCTTTGTTAGAATTTGGTAAGCTACTGTCATAAATTTTTTTTTTCTCATTATTAGAACTACTTAAATACTTGTAGTTGATCGCATTTACTGCTACTAATCCTTGGCGTTGTTGCATCTCCTGATGTTGATTCTGCGTCGCTTCTACTGATCTGCATATCTCAATGGCTTTATCCATGCCAAGGTTTTCCATTTCTTATAACTTTTTCTGTACTCCTTTGTTGCATGTGCCCATAACAATTCTGTCCCTGATCATACGGTTTTCTTGTGTCTCGAGCCGCAATTGCGGACTAACTTTTTTAAATCCATTAAAAAGTTGTCAAATGGTTCGCCTTGTGCTTGATTACGATTGAAAAAAAGAAAACTCTCATAAACTTCATTTTTCTTCGGCTTACAAAAATCATCGAAAGCTTTAGTAACTTCATCAAATTTTGTCTTTTGCTCAGCCGACAAATTAGATGAATTGAAAATTTCTATGGCTTTTGGTCCAATTGCATTTAGAAATGTTGCAATTCTCACTGGTTCTGGTTTACCATCTACACTAGCAGCAGTCTCAAAAATTTTATAATTCTGCCAAAATACTCTCCAGCTTTCAGATACGTTGGAGCAATCAAGATTTAGCTCCTCCACTCTTTTTATGTAGTCCATGGCACTTGGTGCGCTTTCTTGTGCATATATATATTTTCTCGTTTTTGGTGGGCAACCACGTGGTTTTTTCACAAGCTTGTATGAAGTGTTTAGTTTATTTTTTGATACACCCATGCATTAACAATTGAATTGTTTATTTAATTAATTTTTTTTTTTGAAATTTTTGTTTTGTTTCGTTTTTTGTTGTTAATACATATCAAAATGTGCGGAATAGTTCTTAAATATTTTACATAAACTTCTTTAATTTACCGACTGCGCCATGTAATAAATGATTGGCAACTCTGGTCGCTTACGTCAAAGTCGATTTTTTTCCGTGCTCTCATAATTATTTTGTAATTTCTAAATTGTATACTACAAATTAAAGGAACATTTTAAGAAAACGCACAAAAAATCCAAAAACGTCAACAAAAAAAAATAAATAAATATCATAAAACGTATTACACACAAATTAAAAAGAAAATAAAGCCCGTGTTCGGTAACCTACAAAAGCACCCTGCCGCCTATTTTGATTCTTTTTATTTTGTTTTTTCCATTTTTTATGAATCCTGTTGAGGATAAAAGAAAAAGAAAAAAAAACATACTGAAAGTTCACCAGAATTCTTACCGTCAAATAAAAAATAAAACTCTGGTAGTGCAACTAAAAATATTATGGCCCAAGACGACATTAGGCAAATTTTAAAGGAGCTTCTAGATGACAAATTAAAGAACTTATCCACTAAAGATGACATCAATAGTGTTCATCTATCTATAAGTGGCATTAAATCAGAAATTACTAATGTCCAATCAGATATAGAGGTGATCAAAAATGAAAACAAAAAACTACAAGAAGAATTGCAAGATCTTAAGAACAATGAGAAACGCATGATGTATAAATACGAGCAGGAAGAAAAATTCAGAAAAAGATTCAACTTAGTGATGAGCGGGATGCAATTTGACTAGATGACAGTCACCAAAACATTCACAGAAATCTGCAGCGAAACACTCGGTGTTAATGTCAACGTCATCAAGTTCAGAAAAATTAACCAGAGGGTCTACCTCTTCGAGCTAGCATCGCAGCAAGAAGTATTAGAGGTTCTAAAAAACTAAATAAAAGATATTATTTTAAATAACTTAAAAACACTTATTTTATTTATTTGTTTACTTAAATGCATTTCGGAAGCTATGCTTCCATCGTCAGTAAGTTTTATATAAATAATAATAAAAAAAAAAAATTTGTTTTGATATATTAAATACAAATAACTCATTACAAACAAAAACAAACTACACAAACAAATTTATAGTGATTTTAAGATCTATTATAAAATTTTTTGAAAATTGGATCTTTTATTGGTCCATCGTCACTATTCATTAAATTATTTCTATTTTTGAAAATGTAAAGAGATTTAAAAACATCTAATTCATAATGATTATTTACATTGCGAATTAATTTCAAATTTTGTAAGCTAAAATTATGGTTATTCTCCAGCATGTGTTGTGCTACACTCGACTTTTCAGGTTCATTGTATTTTACATGTGCAAAATGTTCTTTGGACCTTTTCATGATTGGTCTTCTTGTCTGTCCTAGATATTCCTTCCTACAATCGCTGCATCCAATAGTATAAATTCCTGATTGTTGATTTTTCTCAATTTTATCTTTTGAGCCACTAATAACATTTTTGAGTTTTATCTCACTACACTGACTCATTTTGATGTTTTGCCTACTAAAAATTGGTCTTAATTTTGATGTAATTTCTGGATAAAAATTGAATTTTGACCATTTCTTTTGTTTGATCGTTTTCATTTCTGATTAAATCTAAAATTGTATAATTTCTTAAGTTTTGTTTTCTTCTATGTTGAATCGTGAGATCATCTATTAATTGTTCTGTATATCCGTTTATCTTAGCTATTTCTTTGATCTTTCTTATTTCTTTGTATTCTCTTTCTTTCGTCATCGGTTTGTTTAAAGCTCTAAAAATCATTGAATGCAAAACTGATATTTTGTGTTCAAATGGATGAAAAGAGTCCGATGTTATATTTTAGAGTATTTGAAGGTTTTCTATGAATATCAAACTCGAAAGTTTCACCTTTTCTAATTAAAGTTAAATCAAAATAATTTAACCTTCCGTTTATTTCTTCTTCGTAAGTAAATTTGATTGTTGGATATTACATCAAAATTAACCAATTTTCAGTAGGCAAAACTCAAAAATGTGATTAGTGGCTCAAAAGATAAAATTGAGAAAAATCAACAATCAGGAATTTATACTATTGGATGCAGCGATTGTAGGAAGGAATATCTAGGACAGACAAGAAGACCAATCATGAAAAGGTTCAAAGAACATTTTGCACATGTAAAATACAATGAACCTGAAAAGTCGAGTGTAGCACAACACATGCTGGAGAATAACCATAATTTTAGCTTACAAAATTTGAAATTAATTCGCAATGTAAATAATCATTATGAATTAGATGCTTTTGAATCTCTTTACATTTTCAAAAATAGAAATAATTTAATGAATAGTGACGATGGAACAATAAAAGATCCAATTTTCAAAAAATTTTATAATAGATCTTAAATTCACTATAAATTTGTTTGTGTAGTTAGTTTTTGTTTGAAATGAGTTATTTGTATTTTATATATCAAAAAAAAATTTTTTTTATTATTATTTATATAAAACTTACTGACGATGGAAGCATAGCTTCCGAAATGCATTTAAGTAAATAAATAAATAAAATAAGTGTTTCTAAGTTATTTAAAATAATATCTTTTATTTATTTCATGAAAAAACACGTTAAAAATCTCCAATATCAAATCAATCTAAAAAACTCTGAAAAACTAAAAAACTCCGGCTATTATGTAAACAAAGACTTAACGCGCCATGAAAGAAATCAACGCTATCAGTTAAGGCAAGTTAAGAAACACCTTATCAAAACAAACATCGATCTCCCTGTACAACTAAGGGGGCTCAGCTTGAAAGTGGGGAGCTGACAATACATCTGGGGTCAGGAGGGCAACATTCAAGCGTACACAGAAGAGGACACAATATTCATCGAGGGATACCTTAGAGCAGGAGCATGTACAACTCAAGTAACGGTGCGGGTAGAAACTATCCAATCCGAGTCATCAAAACAAGATTAGCAATAAGTTTCTTTTTCTATATAACTATTTCAGTAACTACAATGTTGTTTGGCGGGGTGCAAAAAAGACACATAATTTTGGCAGGGCAAGCGAAGGGTGTGTATTCGGTTATAAAAAGAAATAGAAAGCAAATACAATCTTAAATTTTAATTTTTTGAAGATTTTGTGTATCTGAAAGCTAAAATAAATGAGAAGCATGTGTTTTATACCTTCCTACATTAATTGTAATGATTGGGAATGTGGTTTTGGGAAGTTGAGAAATTTCTTAAAAACTATGCCCTTAGAGTTTATTATCCTTGGTGACCTGAATGTAAAATTAGGTTGTTTGCAAAAAATTGAAAACAACGACATGTTTACAAACCTTCCAATAGAAATGGAACGACAATCTAAAGATAGCAAAGCAGACAACAATGCAAAAAGATTTCTTGAGTTATTAGGTGACTATGGTAGGGTTATTTTAAATGGTAGGACTCGCGGTGACATGGAAGGTGCTTTTACCTTTATTGGATGTGGATCTAACGGGTCATCCGTGAATGATTATGGAGTTGCTTCTTTGGGATTATTGAATCTGGTTGAGTCTTTTACAGTAGAAGAAAAAATATATTCGGATCACATGCCGTTAAATTTACGTTTGAAGAATCATAATTTGCAGAAAGAAAAACCACTTTCACTACTCCCAATGCTGCATTGGAAGGAAAATAAAAAGTATGCTTTTGCAAGAAATTTAGATGCTTTTGTGTTAGAAAACTCAAATGATACTCAAAATAGTTCGATGAACATCGATGATGATATAAATTTCATTAAAAATGCTATATATTCTTCAGCTTGTCATTTCTCTGCTCCTGAAAACAGGAAACTACTCAGAAAAAAGTGGTTTGATAGAGATTGCCTCAAAGCTAAAAATAAGGTAGTAAAAAAACTAAAGTTTTACAAAGCTAATTGCGTCGATGCTTTTAGGAAAAATTACCTGAATGAGAGAAACAATTATAGACATATCTGCGAAACAAAAGAGAAAGAGTATAAGGAACGACAAATAAGAAAGCTGTCAACTATAAGGGGTGCAAGCAAGGGACTGGTGGTCTATTGCTAGGGAGTTAAGGGGTCAAACATTATAATATGTTAGTCGAAATCTGAGTAGTGAAAATTTTGTTGAGCACTTTAGAGGGTTACTAAATATAATAATTTCTTTAATTAATGGTATTTAAAAAGTATTACTTGATTTAGTATTATAAATATTCTAAATAAAAAACTTAATTAACTTTTTCTTGTTTATTTATAACCATTAAAATGTATCAGTTTTACCTTAGCATCTTTTGTAATTTTAACGGAAAAAATGTTTTTTTTTTTTTTTTAACGTTAATGCCTTTCAGGCTAACGAATTGAAGTCAAAGCCTTTATGTTTTTAATTTTAAATTGTTATAAAACTAAAATTGTATGAATTTTTAATTATATTAATAATAAAAACACCAAACTAACTAAAACTAACTAACTAAACTAATAAATATAAGCCGTACGTCTGTTCTCTATGACTTTATTCTTATAAGTGTCTTGTGATATGATGACAATGTTCAATGTTCAGTGATGTGTCAAAGATGAAAGGTGTGTTTGATTCATATACTACACTCAGTGCGGAATCAAAGGTGGCGTCTAAAGCTCCAGTTAGGCTGAACTACTTGGTGAACACCTTATATGGGCTACTTCGGCATAATCGGAGCTCAGGTCTATAAGGAGCGGGTTATCTGGCTCTCCATCCTTGGAGTTATACAAAGGGTCTGGTCCTCCAGGTTGGGGGTAGTGCCGTCGGTGTGACTTCCCGGGCACCTAAAGAATTTCCGGTTGCGAAGCAACAAAGAGCCTCGCATACGGACGGATTTACTGATGACGAACCAAGCAAACGAAATAAGGACAACGAACTTCGGATCTGTACGTGGAATGTTAGGTCCCTTAATAGGCCACGTGCAGCCGAACAATTAGCGGAAGACCTAAACTGCTTCAAAGCAAATACTACCGCTATCCAGGAAATGCGATGGGATGGACTAGGGAGACGGAAGCTAAAAGACTGCGATATCTACTATGGCGATCGCTACCGAGTGCAAAAGCAGCGTCTATTCGGGTCGGATTTGTTGTTGGAACCAGACTCAGGCAGAAAGTCTTGAGTTTCAACTACGTGAACGAGCGCATCACAACAATCCGCATCAAGACAAAATTCGCTAACATAAGCCTCATTTGCGCGCACGCCCTCTCAGAGGAGAAAGACGTATGAGCAATGCCCTAGCTATGACATTAAAATTGTCCTAGGAGATTTGAATGCCGAGCTAGGAAGAGAAGATATCTTTGGTGGGACAGTCGGAAGATACAGCCTGCATGACGTCACCTCCGACAACGGACTCAGGCTGATCGATTTCGCTGCGGGGCGAGACATTCAGGTAGCAAGTACGCAGTTCCAGCATCTCGATATCTACAAGGGGACATGGAAATCTCCTGATCAATCAACCGTCAACCAGATTGCGTCAATCGCAAGTTACATATTTGTATGGTGACCTTCGTCACCATTAGATCATTAATCCTAAGTTTATTCAGTCTTAGAATGTAATACGATTATTATTATTGATAATTGCAAAATAATCATAATCGTAAGTTAGCATAAATTAATTCGTTTTCAAATGTAATACGAGTATATTATTTATTGATTATTGCAACATAATCATATATCGTACTTACTGAAATATAATATTAAAGTTGTTCAATCAGCATACTAATGAATGCCAAATATATCTGATTGAACAACATTAAAATAAGTTTTTAGTCGAAGAAAAACTTCCACAGAATAAAGTCTCTTTTTTCGTAACTGCACAAAAACGTCTTCTTCTTTTTTTTAACTCGCACGACACCTCCAGTATACGGGATGTCCGAACGTTCCAAGGGGCCAACATTGACTCAGACCACTACCTCGTTGTAGCCAAGGTTGGATTGCGGATATCCCGATCAAAGCCAAAACAAGGAAGTACTGTGAGGAGGTTCAACGTTGGACGGCTAAAATCGCAAGAGATCGCCAGGTCCTTCTCCGATCGAGTCTCTAATAACCTCTTAAGAATTCCTTTGCCGCCAGCATCAAGTATTCAGAATCAGTGGCAACACTGGCAAGTGGCTATCAGAAATGCCGTCTCTGATGTGCTGGGTTTCACACGACCACCACAACTAAACCCCTGGTTCGACGATGAGTGCCGGCAAGCACATGCAGCTAAACAAGAGGCATACAATGCGACTTTACAGAGGACTAGATCTGCTCGCGAGCTCTACAAGCAAAAGAGGAGAGAGGAACACCGGATTCTCAGAAGGAAAAAGAGAGAGCTCGAGAAGCGCGCGATCGAGGAGATAGAGGGATGCCATAACAGGAATGCGGTTTGGAAGTTGTTACGGGAAAATTTACCGCAACAATGACCGCTCTTCGATTCCCTCCTTTCCTTTTTTATTTTCGTTGCGGCTGCAAAATACTGGCGAGGTTGAGGGCAACCATATGGTACCACCAACCATTGGTGTACTTAGCCAGCATTTTGCAAAAGCGACAAATATAGGTTTCGAGATATTTTCAGTGGAACAGGTAGTTCCAAAACAGTCTATTTACTTAAGTAACATGCAGACGGGCGGTAATGAGCCAGCGGATAAGCTGAAGAAGTAACGAGTCAGGCGAACTCTTACTTATATTCAACAACACAACATCATGAATTTAATTTAATATTGTATTTAAATTGAAATGAGTAGTTAACGCTTTAAATTCATTAATTCATATCTTTTTGATTTGTAAATACAAAAAGTATATCGGAATTACTAATTGTTAAAATTGGGTTCGTATTTTTAAAATATGCCTTCCGCTCTATCATCTCGAAAATATTAGTTTCGTAAAGTTTTATTTTGCACTTCGAATCATTCGCGAGTAACTAGGAGAATGCCTAGTTGGAGCTTTTTATCGACTTTATTTCTTTTGAATTTTTCTCGAAAAATTTAATTTGGGATGGGTCTGAACTCAACCATTAAGATTCGGCAAGTTTTGGAAAGACATCCAACAACTTCTTGAATCCGTGTTTGTGAGAGTGTTTGCAAAGTTTCGTTGAGATTCAACAACGGCGACTTTCTAGGAGAGCACGTAGCTTTCCAAGAAGCCGGCATCTCGTGACCGATGATCACGAAAGCGAATGGCTGGCTATGCGTGAATGTGTGAGTGAATGGAATGGTCGAGGGAAGAGATGGGTTAAGTTTGGAAAGCCACTCTTAGGAGAGCTAACCAAGCGACAAGTTGTGTTTTATTGGAGATATTCGAGGAAAAATTTGAGAAAGGAAAATTAGATCGAGAAAAATCAATTTGAGATTTGGAAAATCTAGTTATTGGAGAATAAAGAAATAGATTCGAGGTGTGAAAAATTATAAAAGAGGAAAGGAATGTTCGAGGTGATAGAGAAGGATAACAAGGATAACAAAAAAAAGATAAGTAGAGCGGATATCTTGTTCAGTGTGATTTTTTTTTGTTAAATTGATTGAACTCGATTTTATCGTTAGTTAAAAGTTATAATTCTGATCGGCTTTTCATTTTGTTTTATTGCGGTTTTATTCTTTTTTTCAATTCCGGTTAATAATCCCACTTAATTGTGGGAAGCGGTAATTTCTTTTTGTGTTAACGGTCCATTTTCTTTTTCTTTGTTTCGGTTTAGCGATTTCCCGTAAGCCTTTTAAAACTTTAACTTTTTGTTCACTTTTTATTTTAAAAGATTTGGGTTTTAATCCACGGTTTCGGCCCAAAGGTTACCCAAATACATTAATAAATACTAAAGTTCTCATCTGGGCATATAAACCTTTGTTTTATTTAATTTTATATTAGTTTTGGAATTTTTCTAATTAGCCTAATAAAAATACCTGGCACCCAGTTTTTTATTGCAAGTACCCCACTGTACTTGCATTGCAATCAAACTTTTCGTTCGTTTAAATCAATTTGATTAAAACGATAATCAAATTTATTTCATCAATTCTTCCCAGCTTAGTAGTCGTAGTTGGCAGCTTTTTTTATCCTGCTGCTTGTGTGCACTTTTTCATCTTTTCTTTTGTCGCTTCTTTCGTGTTGTTGTTTTGATTTATCTGGAGTAGAGTGTTCTTATAACTATAATTTGATTATTTTAATTCGCGATTTTCTAGTCCGATTCTTTGTTATTATTAAATAATAATAATAATGTAACCCTTAGGGGAGGCAATACAACACAATACACACAAAATAAAATAATAATAATAAAAACAAGGGTAGAATACCCATTTCATTCGACGAAGAAAAAGTGCTACAAAGTTTTACCAAAAGGTAAAACAGACATCTTCTGGTTACAAACCCCGAGCCGAAGCCTGCAAAGACGATCGGGGGAACATCGTGGTGGAACCGCAGTCTATGCTGAGGATATGGAAGGACCACTTTTCCAAACTCTCCAAATTCTGCTGCTAGAGAGATAGTACCATTCACCTTAGGCGACGCAGATCAACAATTCGGCCCACCCGACCTCGACGAAGTAAAGATAGGTATATCTAAGCTTAAGTCTAACAAAGCTGCTGTAGCTGATGGCCTCACTCCCGAACTATTAAAAGCGGCAGGAGATGACTTGGTTAGGAGTATGAAGCAGCTAATTTGTAAAATATGGTCGGAAGAATCGCCTACAAAATCCTCTCTGCCGTATTATGTGATCGTCTGAAGCCATTCGTCAACAACGTTGATATCAGTGTGGCTTCAGACACGAAAATTCCACCATTGACCAAACATTAACTTTACGGCAGATCTTGGAAAAAATCCAGGAGCTTCAAATCGATACCTACCATCTTTTTATAGATTTTAACGCCGCGTATGACAGCATCGTTCGGGAGAAGATCAAAGATCCGTCCAATTACTCGGATAGTGACATAATTGAAAGCGGGATGTCAGTAGAGCGTTTATGAGCATTGAGGCGGAAGCGAAGAAGTGGGGCTTAGCGGTCAATGAGGGCAAGACTAAGTATAAGCTATCATCAAGAAAGATCACTCAACACCGACGTCTTGGACAGAACGTCACCATAGACAGCTATAACTATGAGGTAGTCAGGGATTCTTTCTACCTAGGCGCCGCTATTAACTCAGACAACGACACCAGCGCTGAAATCAAACGGGAAATAACTCTTGCCAATCGCTGCTTGTTTGGACTAAGAAGGAAATTGAGTTGCAAAGTCCTCTCTTGAGCAACTAAAGTATTGCTCACACTTTATCACTTATCATCCCGGTCCTTATATATGCCGCAGAGGCATGGGCCTTGTCAAAACTTGATGAGAACGCTTTAGGATGTTTCGAGAGGAAAATTTTCCAGGTGATTTTTGGTCCCGTCTGCATAGATGGTGAGTGGAGGAGAAGATACAATCACGAACTGTACGGCGAGACTGACCTGGTCAAACGAGTCAATGTCCAACGATTTAGATGGCTGGGTCATGTAGAGCGAATGGACCCCAAAGCTCCGACCCGTAAAGTCTCCAATCCCGAGGGACGGTCAGTACAGTAGAGGAAGACCGTGACGCAGATGGCGCACACAGGTGGGAAGGGACCTCAACCAATTAGCGTGCGAAACTGGAGACAGCTAGCTAGGGACCGAGCTGGCTGGAGAGGCATGTTGGTTGAGGCCCTGGTCTATCCAGGACTGCAGCGCAACTTTAAGTAAGTAAGTAAGGTTTACGAGTAGGAAAGGGGAGGGGGTACAATTAAATTAATGAAAAACTTAGCCTTTCGAACTAGGTCGAGTGGGGTATCGTTTCCATGTATTTTTTAAAGCTAAATTAAATAGGACCACTCAATTTTTGATGAAATCACTTTTCACTTAATTTTTGATATGACGTCAACATTAAAGGACTATTGACAAAACTCTGCAACTGGTATGCATTACGAAAAATTATGATTTGAATTATAATTTGACACTAGAATTGTAGATTTTATGAGTTTCCAAATACAAAAATAGTTTTTCGATTTTTCGGGAGATTAGTGAACCGAAAGGAAAAGGGATGAAGTGCGCATGAATTATATCCCATTCTTTATTTTGTTTTCAGTATTAGTATAAGAGTTTTGTACAGCGTGCACTTGGTTCTACATGTGAGATTTCAACCCTCTCTCTCATCAGAACTAAGAAGCAGCGGTTTCCTAACATTCCCTGAAATTCACTGATGGGGGTTACTTGGTAGATGAGGTCCTTAACTATCTCCAAGTTGCTGCTATCAATAGTGACATGTTTTTTTTTGAAAGTGTCTTCTTGTTAATGCCTTCCCTGAACACTATCTGATACAGAACGAAATTGAAGAATGATATCATTGAATGATTGGCTTAAGTATTGAATTGAATATATAAAGAGTCCAGTCGTCGGGTATGCTTTCTTCTACCGCCATAATTTTAAGCTTGCACCGGTGGTTTTTTTTATCTAAGTTTAGCTCATATATGTGGGATTTTTAGTTAAAGACCGAATATAAAATAATTCAATTTAATTTATTATAATTTTTAAATAACAGTAATTTTAAGTAGATTAAGTAAATACAGTAAATAGCAAGAAAGGTTTAGTTTTAGAAATGTAAGTCTAACCTTCGTGTGTCCTCGTCTTCTTTTTTCTTCGCCCTCATCACAGTGTTCGTCTTTATCATCGTGTTTGACTTATCTCTTATCAGCTGTTATCAATTGACAACAGAAAGCCCTTGGACACACACCAAACAGGGTGATTCTACAAATTCGGCCATCCTGTAACATTTCTTCGTCCTCGGAAATGGATAATTCATCTTTAAAGCATCATCATCATGGAAACATCTTAGTAAATCATCAACTTGGTATGTACATTTTTGTAACGTCTTAAAGCGGTATGAAACATCACCATTTAATTCTCCGTTGGGAGCATCTGGATTTTGACTAACGTCTTTAGGTATCATTTGTCGTCGTGTCCATAGAGTACCTATATTATCTAGAGAACCGACTTGTACCCCCCTTGCCTGAAACACCCTCAAATTTTATTTTAGCTCAATGAGAGAAAACTCTCTTAAATTCCCTGTCCGTGAATACGTGTGAATTGTTGATACAACAACAATTGGTGCCATTAGCTCAAAAAGTTGAAAAATTGAAAACACCCGATTTGCGATCATTTAAATGCTTATATCTTTGGATCCAATGGTCGGATTTTCAAAATTTAAAATTCAAATTAAAGCCAGAATGACAGTCTAGTACCAGCTATAAAAAAATTTGCAAAACCGTTAAAAATTTCTTACTAAACAAATTTAATTAATTTTTGGAGAATAATTTTCATCGAGGCAAACGTAACGAAGAAGTAACAAGAAAAAAAATAAAAAAAAGTTTGCTATTAAGAATATACTCGTTGGAGGGAGATAGTTATTCTAAAGACGGTGGAGTGTGTGCAACAAAACAGCATAACCTTGGCAAATTGGGTTCGCATCGGGAAAAAATTTGCTATACATATGTAGGTATGCATGTTTTTGGTAGGTATTTTTCATTCATAATTTGTTAAGGTGCCTTCATATGCTTAGTCTGGTTGGCTGATAACTTTTATTCTAATAGTCGGATCGTTAAGGTTGAGGTCTTAAAATTCGGGTTGAATATTTTACAAAATCATTGCAGAGTGACATAAAAGTATGTTTACAATACATATACAGTATGTGTAAGATACAATAGATTATTAACTATAGTCAACAGCTTTAAAGATTGTAAAATAAAGAAAGAGAAATGGCTACCTTAATAGACAAAATTAATGATTAATGATGATTAATAATATATTGTATCTTACACATATTGTATTGTAAACATACTTCTATGTTACTGAATTTTAAGACTTAAACCTTAACGATCCGACTATTAGAACAAAAGTTATCAGCCAATCAAACTAACCATATGAAGGCACCTTAACAAATAATGAATGAAAAATACCTACCACAAACGTGCATACCTACATATGTATAGCAAATTTTTTCCCGATGCGAACCCAATTTGCCAATGTTATGCTGTTTTGTTGCACACACTCCACCGTCTTTAGAATTACTATCTCCCTATAACCAGTATATTCTTAGTAGCAAACTTTTTTTTATTTTTTTTCTTGTGTATTCCTCTTCTTCGTTACGTTTGCCTCGATGGAAATTATTCTCCAAAAATTAATTACATTTTTTTAGTATGAAATTTTGAACAGTTTTGAATTTTTTTTTTAGCTGGTACTCCACTGTCATTCTGGCTTTAATTTGAATTGAAAATCCGACCATTGGATTCAAAGATATAAGCATTTAAATGACCGCAAATCGGCTGTTTTTCAAATTTAGCAAAAATTGGGCAATTCTCAACTGAAACACGTCGATTGGCAATGAACAACTACCCCATTTTTTTCAATTTTTCCGAGATTTATTTTGGTTTCCTATTTAACTATTGTGAAGGTCGTGTAGGGTGTACAGTTATGTATTATATATCAAAATAATTGTCTATTTTCCTAGATATGAATTAAAAAAAACTAATCCTATAGATGCAATAACTTAAGAGTTATGAGGTGATAAATAGAACAACAGAAATATGTCAATATCTTGGTTAAAAAAATTTCGAAAAATCTTAAAATTTTACGAAACAAGTAGATAAACAATATCTATCATCTGTATAGTTTTTAGATTTTTTAAAGCATTCGTGAAAAAGATAAAAATCAAAAAGTGGTAAACATTTATCCAAAAAATTCCTGTTTTGAAAAATAAACTATATTTTTTATAATTTATATTGATAAAGGGTTACAAAAAGAAATTTTACTAAAATTTAATTTCAATTTCCAATTTTTGAATTTAACGGTTTTATTTTTTGAACACTTAACGACCTTTTCAATTTATTTGAGCAAAACTGAGCAATATCCACAACAGTGTCATTGTGTTGGCGCGTTCCATTTAAAATGCATTAGGGCAACCAACACATCCTCATCCTTGTGGAGGAAATCTCTCAGTGCAGCTTGTAGGGTGAAAGAGAAAAAGCCCTGAAGTCGGTTCTCTAGATAATATATTTCTCTATGGTCGTGTCAGGGAATAATAGTTGTCGTATAGCAGGAGGTAGTCATGTCTTGGATTATACGAATAAGCAAGTTATTTCCTAGGATTTGGGTTGGTTGTATCGTCTTCTTCTTCAAAATTGGTGGGTTGTTCCTCTTCATCGCTGTCAGAGTCAGAACTGGAATAATCACTCGTCTTCCACATCTTCATAAAGTCTGCACTTGTTGTTGTCTTTCGAGGACCCTCCTGAGCCCCCACTTTTCGAACCTCGTAACGATCATTTGGTAAAATTTTGATGACACTGTAGGGTCCTAAATATTTGGGATAAAGTTTAAGATTAGGACCGAATTGAGTACGTTTTATTGCAACAATATCATTTAAGCTGTACTGGTGAGCGACCTTTCGTTTTTTATTAAAATTCTTGGCATTTTCCTTTTGAATCTGATCAATACTAACACGAGCTTCTTCTCTAATGTGATCACATCAAAAGCCTATCAAAAGCCTCCATTGATAATTTTGTTAGCACGGAGATTATAATTCTGTTGATCAGCTCAACCTGCCCATTTGCTCGTGAAACACCCGTTGTGATAAGCAAATGCTAAATTCCTTCTGCGCACAATAATCCTTAAAGATGGTAGACGTAAATGCTGCACCTTGATCCGAGATGATTCGTGTGGGATTCCGAAATACTGATTTCTGCTGATACAGCTTCGATAGAACTTCTGCGGCCGAAGTGGATTTACATGGGTATATCCAAACGAATTTTGAGAATGCATCTATTATGCAGAGGATATAAGAATATTGCTTACCTGAAGGGGAAAGGTGACCAAGGTGGTCAACATGATAGGTATCGAGTGGAAGTTCATTTTTTGGTATTGAGTGCAAATAGCCCTCTTGCTTTCCGATATTCTTGTCGCCCAATATGCACCGGATACAATTATTTCTCACCTTTTCAATTTTGCTTCTCAGCTTGGGAATAAAGTATTCCTTGCACAAAACTTCCTCTAGTTTCTTCATCGCAAAGTGACTGTCGTCATGAGCTTCTTTTATGATTTCCGTTGCCATGCTGTCTGCCGACTGAGTAATCTTTATTCTGGATAAGAATTCTGATGAGATTATCATAGAAATTGGAGCATCAACGTGCTGCATTCGGCTTCCTGCTCTATGCTCCAATTTTAAGTCGTAGTCTTGTAAAAGAAGAGCCCATCCAGCAATCCTTAGCAGAATTTCCTTTTTTTCCATGGTTGCTTTAAATGCTGCACAATCTGTGACAATTGTAAATGGTATGCCTAACAGATACACTCTTAATTTTTTCAGGGAGTTCAGGATAGCTAGTACCTCAAGTTCATATCTACAATATCTTTCCTGTGAACAACTTGTTTTCTTGCTTTAAAAGTATATGGGGTGGAACTTGGCATCATCCGATTTTTGCAGCAGCACGGCACCGAACCCCCACTTTGAAGCATCGGTATGTAGTTCAGTTTCCGATTATAAAGTGAATTGAATTGAATTTTTATTGAGACTTAAGAAAATTTTACAGAGTACAATTCATAATATATATTACTTAGCAAAGCTATGTTTAACTGCGGCTATAATGTATTGCCTGCTCTATCTAAAGGGTGATTTTTTAAGAGGTTTAGAACTTTTTTAAAAAAAAAAACACAAAAAATTCGAAAAAATGAATGAAATATTTATTTGAATCGATAGTTTGAACCTTGCAATTTAATGTTTAAAGATAATTTCATGCAAATGTTGACCGCGGCTGCGTCTCAGGTAGCCCATCCGCTGAGTCCAATTTTGGCATACTCTTTCACACATATCGGCCGGTATCTCACGAATGAATGCATGGATGTTGGCTTCCAGTGCGTCAATCGAAGCGGGCTTGTCCCTATAGACGTTAGCCTTGACATACCCCCACAAAAAATAGTCTAATGGTGTCAAATCGCACGATCTAGGCGGCCAATTGACCGGCCCGAAACGTGAAATTAACTGTTCACCAAACTCGCCTCGCAATTGCGCCATTGTTTCGCGTGCTGTGTGGCATGTGGCACCGTCTTGTTGAAACCACATATCATGCAAGTCAAGAACTTCCATTTCGGGCAAAAAAAAGTTTGTTATCATCGCTCGGTAGCGTTCACCATTGACAGTAACGCTGCGATTCGCATCATCTTTGAAGAAATATGGCCCAATAATGCCGCCGGCCCATAAACCGCACCAAACAGTGGCTTTTTCTGGATGCATTGGTAGCTGTTGCAATGCTTCTGGCTGATCTTCACTCCAAATGCGGCAATTGTGCTTATTTACGTACCCATTCAACCAAAAATGAGCCTCATCGCTGAACACAATTTTTCGATAAAAAAGCGGATCCTCGGCCAGCTTTCCAAGAGCCCATTCACCAAAAATTCGGCGTTGTGGTAGGTCGGCTGGCTTTAGTTCTTGCACCAGCTGTATCTTAAAAGGCTTTACGCCCAAATCCTTCCGCAAAATTTTCCACGTAGTGCTGTACCAAAGGCCTAACTGCTGGGAACGGCGCCGAATCGACATTTCGCGGTCTTCTGTCACACTAGCTGATACGGCCGCAATATTTTCTTCACTACGCACAGTACGTAAACGTGTTGGTGGTTTAATGTCCAACAAAGTAAATTTGGTGCGAAATTTGGTCACAATCTTCCGAATAGACTGCTCAGAAGGTCGAGAATGCCGACCATAAAATGGAAGCAGCGCGCGATGAACATTTCGAACCGAGCACGAATTTTGATAGTAAAATTCAATAATTTGCAAGCGTTGTTCATTTGTAAGACGATCCATGGTTAAATTGCAAACCAAACTGAAGCTGTTTGACAGTGACACAAGGTACTAAACACACGTCAGCTGTCAAAACCAGTGTTGCCAAAACCAAACCAGCTAAAAAATCACCCTTTAGTTACATTTTTGGAAAGCCTCGTGGCTGTCATTTATAATATATACAAATATATAGTCATTCTGCTCTTGCTCAGGAGCGATATTTCAGTTATGTGTTGGCTGTTGCAACGGATAAAAAATATACATATATACAATACCTACAAATACAAATACCTTACAAACTAATATGCCATAGAATACATTTATACATATATATAAAGTTTCATGTTATAGAGCGAGAACGCTCTATGTGGAATTTTCAAAATTAATGAAATCACTTTTGCATGAGTTATTTAAAGACGATTATTTAAATACAATTTCAATTTTTACATAAATTCACTTCTTACGAGTTGTTTTAGTTAATTTTAAAGCACATGTTGATGGCAAGGCGATAGAAAATGTTAAAAAAAAATATGTAAAAGGGTATAACTTAGTAGAACACTAAAAACAATAATGATTGAATACAAAAGATAATTCACTTTAACTTTTAACATATTATGAGCAGTTATAAAGAGATAATTATTCACTTTAGCAAATTTTCTTGTGATATGATGGTCATCTCACTGATTTGGTATGATGCAGGGTGGTCATCCTTTGTCCATTGTTGTGATGAAGGTTTGTTATCTGTTATTAGCACAAGGGGTGCTGGTAGCCTGGGGACTAGATTAGCAGTTGCTGGAGTGTATGTATCTCCGGTTTTGATCCAGATGGAATCCTTCCCCCAGTGAGGTTCCATGCTTGGATTTCATGTGGGCAACACGTCGGTCACGGACACATGATACAGTTGCTAGCGGGTAATGTGATACCACGCCAGAGTCCCGTAATTAACGTGATTGGCTTCAAGACTAGTTCAAGCGGCACAGCTTGGAAACTAGCTTTTCGGTTGCTGGAGTGTGTGAACAACTCCTGTTATCATCCAGGTGGACACCTTCCCCACGGAGTACCAACTTTCGATGAAGAAAAAAAAATTATTTTAAAATAATTAACTTTTACTGTTTAAAAAAAAAAAAAAAAAAAACTGAATTTGCAGGTTGTGGCGTTGTGCCCTCCACACAACCTGCTTCGTTGCCTTCCAAACTCCAAAAAAACCCGATTATAAAGTCTTAAAACTGGATTTGATGTAATCCTTCTCTTTAATTCCTCGAAAGCGAATTTTTAGATCAGGATAATTTTTTCATGACCAAGGGTTTAAAAATATTGTCAATAAATTTTTGGAATACCATCGGTGATACGCATAAACCAAAAGGGACACGGAGGAACTCCCACTGTCCAGATGGCGTAACGAAAGCTGTAAATTTCGAACTTTTCTCAGCTACTCGGACATGAAAGAATCCATTCTTTAAGTCCAGGGTACAAAAAACTTTGGATCCACTAAGCGCATCGATCTGATCCTCAATGAGTGGAAGGGGGTGGTGCGATCTAACAATCTCCTTATTCAACTGCCTATTATCTACACACAAACGCTTAGAACCGTCTTTTTTATTAGCTAATACGACTGGGCTGGCATACTCGGATGAGCTCGGCCGAATTATCCCTTCAGCTAACCAGTGTGCAATTTGTTCATCAACTATCCTTTTCTCAAGAGGGGCCAGCCTTCGAGCTTTTCTCAGCTACTCGGACATGAAAGAATCCATTCCTTAAGTCCAGCGTACAAAAAACTTTGGATCCACTAAGCGCATCGATCTGATCCTCAATGAGTGGAAGGGGGTGGTGCGATCTAACAATCTCCTTATTCAACTGCCTATAATCTACACACAAACGCTTAGAACCGTCTTTTTATTAGCTAATACAACTGGGCTGGCATACTCGGATGAGCTCGGCCGAATTATCCCTTCAGCTAGCAATTTGTTCATCAACTATCCTTTTCTCAAAAGGGGCCAGCCTTCTTGGTGGTTGACATATGGGTGTATCTGTCTTCAAAGTCAACTCCATCTCAACAGGTGATTTTTTTTTCTTCCCTAGGGCTATAACTGGAAACAAGCTCATTGATAGCTTTCTTATAGGAGGAGCTACCTATGTTAAGCGGCACCTCATCTTTACTTGAAACTGAAATCTGGCACACCTGATGAAAAGCTTCCTCTATATCAGAAACGAAAACACCATCTGAAGAGAGTTTTATGTTTTTACCTGACAGAACATCCTTCTCAATTATCATGGGTTACTTGCATTACTGATTCAGACATTATATAAACTCTTGTATCGCATGTACAGTCATCGATTTCAATTTGGGCGTCGAAATATCCTAATGTTTCTACGGATTCAGTAGATAGACCTCTTATTGGAATAGAATTTTGTGTAACCCATTTTAATATAAACATCGCTTCGGACTAAAGTCAAGTCGCTGCCGGTGTCCACCAAGCCCCTAACCTCAAACCCATTCACGCGTACAAGCTTCATAGTGTTAGTCACACCAACCATCAATACATTTGTCTTATTCACTTCTGGTTTTCGTTTGGGAATTGGGACAGTCCAGTGATTTGTGCCCAAATCATTGCACGTGAAACATTTGGGTTGCTTTTGGCTGCAAGAACTACTTAAGTGACTTCGTTTACCACAATTGAAAAAACGCCTTGCACTACGACTTTCTGGATTGGATCGATGTTCTTTTGGTTTGCTTGAACTTGGTAAGCTTTCTTTATATTTCACATAGAAAGAAATTTTCTCTTTGAAATCCTTAAAAGTCAATGCTCCATATAACATAACCTTGTTACTTGGAGAATCATCAATACCATCAATAATGAAACTAATTATAGAAGCATCCTCCACTCGACCCTTAGCCCCTATTTCCCTCATATGCAATAAATAATCCTATAAACTTCTGCCGCACCCACCTTCTGAGCAAATTCTTCAACCAAAAAATCTTTAAGATCTGTCCATTTAGAAAGAGTTGGCTTTGACCTGAGTGCCAATTTCGCTGAGCCAGTAAGTAACCTCTTCCCAAAAAGAACCTTCTCGGCTTTTGACCAGTTCATACTTTCGGCTGCGATATTAACGTCTTGTACCCCAACTATTAACGTCATACTCATCATTTCCTGAAAATTCAAGTACAAACGCTGCCACATCTTGGAACGTTACATTGCCTGCTCTTCCTCTCTGCCTTAAAATTTCCTCTTCCAACGTTGTCTTTAAAATTGACATCTCCAACCTCAAACTAACCTCTTTCTCCTTCTCTCTTATCGAACTTTCCCTAAGACTCATTTCTAACTCTCGTTGTTTTTGTGCTAGCTCATTCTCCCTGGTTTCAACCTCCTCTTGTCTCTTATCCAAATCACGAAACATTTCTGACAAATCATGCGACCTCTTATTCTCAATGCGTGTGCTGTTTCTATTATTCCTGCCCATTTTTATGTTTATAGAATGAACAAAATTGTGAATACTAATTGATAACTCCAGTGGTTCAGTCGCAGAACAGTAACAGCAAATTATAATTATTTTTTCATAAAAATTGAGAAGTAAGATTTTGATTCCAGTATACCTTAGACTAGTTAACTTACTAATCCAGCAAAAGCTTTACCGATCATGGATTTCTTCGTTTGCGGTACCTAGGATCCCGTTGTCTTCTCTAAAAGTTGCTTCATGTTGTCTGGATATCTGATGATTAGCTGATGCGTAGGTTACTTTTTTTTTTTTTTTTGGAGAACTACTGAATTACTTGATTTACAATGTAGTTATTTGACTCTTTACAAAACCCGGCTATGAGTCCCCAAGAATGTGGGATTTTTAGTTAATTACCTAATATAAAATAATTCAATCTAATTCATTATAATTTTTAAATAACAGTAGTTTTAAGTAGATTAAGTAAATACAGTAAATAGCAAGAAAGGTTTAGTTTTAGAAATGTAAGTCTAAGTGATACGGACGTCTTCGTGCTTAACCTTCGTGTGTTCTCGTCTTGTTTTATCTTCGCCTTCATCACAGTGTTCGTCTTTATCATCGTGTTTGACTTATCTCTTATCAGCTGTTATCAATTGACAACAGAAAGCCCTTGGACACACACCAAACAGGGTGATCCCACATATATACTGCATGAATCATGATGAAACTGGGTCTTCGTTGGTCATTCTAACCCTATTTCTTGCTCTATTCGAGTCCTATAGTAGCCTATACAGTAGCTGGAAATAATATTCTAAGTAACTTTCGCTGCTTTGATGAACCTGCGTTCCAGTCGTTTTGAATTTTATTCGAAAAATTAAAAGTTTAAAAATCATTTATTCAAAAACTAAGCACTTAAATAACTTAATTTAAAAATATAATTAATGAATAAATGACTGGCTTTAAAAAAAAGTTGTAACATGATATTGCAGGTGTTTCCGTTGTGTTTTTACATTCATTTTCTATTTTCAATATTTTTTTTTAATTTGCCTCTCCCACCTAAATGGGTGGACAAATACAGTCGGCCGATATCTTAAAATCATGTTCATATAATGTAACGACAACAAAAAAAATTGATGCATTTATCACAAAATGTAGGTAAATTTTTTTTAATAAGCCGCCCAACTATATAGAATAGTAAGACCTTTAACTTTTCCAGTTGGTTTATTTCAGAAACGGTTATTTGTATGAAAAAAAGTATAAAAAGCTACAAATTTGTCTTCAACATTTTTTTTTGTTAAACTTACCATTTGGGAGTTATTCATGAAAAACTCTTTTGTGGGATAAAATTGTTGGCGGCGCTCATATCGATGGGGATTTTGACAGTTTCTTATGAACGCTATGAGAAGGCTATATACTAAAATCCAACTTCTGATTTTTTCCGAGTCAAATGCTTTATTGACTGGACTATTAGTTGAATAATTTGTATCTTTTTAAAGGTTTTGTATTTGATATTTACCTCAAATCTAAACATTTTTAGAACAAATCAATTCAAAAGAGTCCTTATGAAGATGTTTTTTGAAATTTATAACTTTTCAATAAAAGTCTTAAAACTGTATGGCAGGTTAATCTTTTTCACATTAAAGCTTCTTTCGCACCTTATACGTGACCTTTATTGTATCAAAGCTGTTAAAAGATAAAAATAATTGACTTGCGATGGAATTCACTCGATTCAGCTTCATTCGCACCCCCCTGCTTTCGTACCCTTTCACCCCTCCCCCAAAAATCGAGAAACTGATTTCGTATTTAGAGACTCATAAGAGACTACTATCAAATTAATGTATATCCAAATTTTCCCTAATGCACACCATAGTTGCAGGCTTTTGTCAGAAGTCCTTAAATGATGACGTCATATCAAAAATTCAGTGAAAAATGATTTTATCGAAAATTGAGTGGCCCCATTTGATTCAGCATTAAAAAATACATCGAAACGATACCCATTCGACCTAGTTCGATAGGCTGAGTTTTTCATTAATTTGTACCCCCTCCTCTTTTCTACTCGTAGACCCCGTTTTACTAAAACTCCAATTTCCGCTTCTAGAATCTAGAACTCTGACATTTTTCTGTCGTTTTACTATATCGCCTTACGGAATAAGGGTGCATATCTCAAAACGCTCAAGGATCTCAGAAGTATACCCGCCATTTTTGGATTCAGCATGCTTTTTTCATACAGAAACCGTCTAAATGTATTGTATATACTAAAATTTTGAGTTAGGGCAAAAAGTCCATTTTTTCCCTAGACTAAATGTCTGACTATTCAAAAATCTAATAAAAAGATATGCCTGTAGCTTTACTGGCCAATAATGGATCAGGGTACACAGTGAATAACTTGAACTCACACTGTCTGTTATTGTAAGGAGGGAGTTTATATGAATTTTCCCAACCCAATCCGCTGAGCGTAAAACTCCGAAATATTTTTTGCACCTGTTCCAATTTAGCTTTATGACAGTCGTAATGGGCTGACCAAACCTGACAACCATAATATATTCCACATTGGGTCAACAAATGTTACAAAAGACTCTTTGACTCTTTATCCAACCAAAAATTGAATTGGCTTTATTAGTTTTAGAGCTAATGTGTGGTATGAACTCATATTTTTGAACAAATATGACATCAAGGATCAGCTAAGTATTATTGGAGGAGAAGATAATTTATTCGAAATAAATTAAGTTATTTTTAAAATGGTTTCATTGTTAATTTAACTTAACTTTATTCAATAATTTAGTTTTCACTTTTAATAATTTAAATATGGAGTTTTTGATGTACATATGTACGTTCAAAACGTTGAAATAAGTAAAAATCTTACATTGATGTACACCCCACTTTACAAATCATAAAAGAATAAAAGGTACATTTGTGTGACTTTTATCATAAAAGAACAACTGAAAATGGATACTTATATTTTATTTCGCCAACGAAAAGTTGTTAAAAGGAGACAAAATGTAAGTAAATACAATAATAAAAGACAAATTTTTGTGACTTATCATAAAAGATTTTAATTTATTTAATAAAACAAAACATCTCATTAAATCGGTGCGACACCTGACCACCACCAAAGTTATCCCACCATCTCCAGCTCTCATCCTACCGCTAGAAGAGAAATCCAAAATACCAACAAATATTTGTACAAATCGTTAGATATGGATCGAAAACACCGATACAATTAAAGAGAATAAACTCGGTCTGACTGAATTACATCCCGACGTGTTTGCCACCAATCCACGAGTTGATGTTATCCAAGAGAACATCGAATGGCAATGAAAGTATCGTTACGTAAGTTTTGCTCATAAGAAATCGTGTTCGGCCTTCCATTTCAATGTTTCTTATCAAGAAAGAACCACCCTAATGTTCATACATACATAATTGAATATGTATTAATATAAATTCAAAAGGCCCCATTGCCATCCTACCAACTTTAATTTTGTGAATCACTGAAAATCAAACTGATAATGTTGTACAACTAAGGTCTTAAAATGTTGTTTTTAAAGCCAATCAGTGGTGCACAAATGAGATAATATGCAATATTTAGGGCCAGTTTGTTCACAGTTGATTATCTTTAACCAAGGAATAATACAATTGGTAAATCATCGAATGTAGGTAGGTACATGCTAAACAAAATGTTTATTATTTTATATTTTATTGTTTTTTAAAATAATATACCTTTATTTATTTATTCAAATTTACTGCGTTTAACTTATTTCTATACTGCCTGATTAAAGGCAAATACTTAATTTGTAAATTAACTCACAGCCTGGATCTGTACATTTTTGGGCAAAAGTATCCAAGAATTCCGGAAGTTCCACAGGTTCAAAACAACACCTGATTAGAGCCATTGATTTATTTATTATTAAGGTACTTTTATTGGTAGGCACACACTCAATTTAAAAAACAAAAGAATTAAGTAGGATGTACTAACAAAACAATGTGCTAAGATCAGCACGTTTTGCACTTTTGTTAATTAGTAAATAAATTAACTAAAAAAAAACATTGCAAATAAGCAGAATATAATACGTAATTTTGTCTATAACTTTTTATAAAGCTTTTTACTTTGTACGAGTATTATGGAGACAAATGTCAAACGCAACAAAATAGCACTTTTCTTTTCGTTGGGTTTTGTTTTGTCGGTGGATTAACAATTACTATTCTTTTTATTAATTTGATTAATACGTTCTTCACATCTTAAAGGTATGATAAGACGTTAATATCACAAACGAAATTGACCGAACAAAAAAACACTTATTTGAGGGGATTTTGTAGCTAGCTAGGTACCGCAACAAACACCCTTGATTCTTTCTCATGGCAAACTGATTCTGTCGACAAGCTTTTTCACTTCCGTCTTTTGGAAAAGTTTTTGTAATTTCTGATGTCACAAGGTAATGAATGGATGAATAACACCAAAGAGGAACAAATAACAACTTGCCATGCCATCCAAAGTGGAGAAAGCTCTTTCCTTGGACTTTTTATCTATGAAAAGAATGTTTTTGAGGTGGATTTCAAATCCACCAAGGGTAAAAAAGATTCAATTTAATTAAATTTGAATTTTCCCCACTTAGAACGGCTACCTCCAGAAGGACTTTAAGGAACTTACTTCCTGATGGAACTTTCAAAATGATGATTAAGATTTTTCAGGCTGCTTTTATCGCTTAGTCTAGTCTAGATAATGTAATGTCATTAAATTCTTTTTTTTTAAATACTTTTTACTTGCGATATACACCAATGCGGTGCCGAACCTGGCAATCTTGCTGCCCTAGGCGAATTGTTATTTTGCCTCCTCAAATAAAAAAAAAATTAAAGATTTCACTCATAGAGTAACTATATGGGGACATTGAAAATGACTTGTGTTAGCTCGATAAAATAAAAACATGAATAATCTTGGTGATTTCTAATTTGTATCCTATAGTTGCACCAAAACTTCTGCTGTCTAAGAAACCTTTCTTCAGTCTGAAATTACAATATGTATATATTTTTAACGTCAAATCCCAGTTGGCGGTTAAATTAATGTTGTTCAGTTCAGTTTATTTAATCACGGCGTTGATGTTGAAGAAAATCAAATATTTGCTCAAACTTGCTCAAATTGATTTACAAGTCTCTCAACTTAAAAGCAAAGCACCAGTTATGTTGACAACCAAATTGAATCGTTTTTTTTCCTTAAGGTAGAACTGTAATAGTCGGAAGATGTTGGGAGAACATTCTCTCAGTTCACTTACGCATGGAGCGGTCGGTGAGCGCTCATCACTTCCGAAAGCAAAACCTTGAACATCTGAACATTAGAACTAAATCTATATATGTAAGTTTATTAAAGAAGTTTAATTATATTGCCGTACCTATGAATATTCTAAGTTCAATAATCGCGTTGGCTTAGACGTAGGTAAAGTTTTGTAACATAAATTTATAGCCTGAGATTTTACTTGAATTCTAAGACCTTAACCTCAAAGATCCGATAATTAGAACAGAAGATAAAAGCTTACCAAATAAACCGTTTTCGATATTTATATTTTGCTTAGGTAAGTTAATCCTACCTATAGAGCCTAGACTGATTAACGTTAACTTAAATACCTTAACCTTCAACAACTGGCCCTTAGAACTAATGTTGTAAGTTTATTAAAGAGAAACGCAAGTAGATACCTTTGCATATTTCACGCTCAAAAATAACATTGGTTTGGACGTAGGTCAAGTTCAAAAATCGCATTGGCTTAGACGTACCTAACTCAAGTTCAAAAATCGCATTGGTTTAGATGTTGTTCAAGCTTGTAAATCACAATGGTTTAGACGTAGTTCAAGTTCAAAAGTCCCATTGGCTTAGACGTAGATCAAGTTCAAAAATCGCATTGGTTAAGACGTTGGTCAAGTTCAAAAATCGCATTGCTTTAGATGTTGGTCAAGCTTGTAAATCGCATTGATTTAGACGTAGTTCAAGTTCAAAAGTCACATTGGCTTAGACGTAGGGCAAGTTCAAAAATCGCATTGGTTAAGACGTTGCTAAAGTTCAAAAATAGCATTGGTGTAGACGTAGGTCAAGTTCAAAATCTCATTGGCTTAGACGTAGGTCAAGTTCCAAATTCGCATTGGCTTAGACGTTGGTCAAGCTCAAAAATCGAATTGGTTCCGCCGTATAGTTCAAGTTAAAAAATCACATTGGCTTAGACGTAGGTCAAGTTCAAAAGTCGCATTGGTTTAGACATTGGTCAAGTTAAAAAATCGCATTGGTTTAGATGTTGTTTGTCACATAAATTTGTAGCCTGAGATTTTACCTTAATTCTAAGACATAACCTCAAAGATCCGATAATTAGAACAGAAGATACCAAATCAACCCTTTTCGATTAGGTATTATATTTAAGTTGCTTCGCTAGGTTAATCCTACCTCTTATAGCCTGGTTAACCTTAATTTAAATACCTTAACCTTCAACATCTGGCCCTTATAAAACTAAAGTTATAAGTTATAATCAAAGAGGTTCAAGTATAGGTTTCTGTGCATATTCCAGGTTCAACTATCGAATTGATTAAGAGTGAAGTCAAGTTTTGTCACATAAATTTTGAAGCCTGACATTTAACTTTTTTCAAAACCTTAATTTTTAAGATCCGATTATTAGTACCTACAGAAGTAAAAAGGCAACCAGACCAACTAAATCAATCCTTTTTTATAAATGTACCTACATACATAATGTATGTACCTATATAGATACGTAGGTATATGAATTTTGTTGGCGATGCTAACAAAGCCAATTTTTTGTATTAAATTTTTTTAATTTATGCAATTATTTAGTTTGATGAATTAAACCTAAACATTTTTCACCTACACTTTTATGTTATTTCAATTATTTTTTAACTGAATAAGTTAGTTTGATATTTTACGTTCATTTTAAGACCTTTATTTTAAATATCCGATTGTTAGAACAGAAGTTATAAGCCAACCAAACCAACCTAATCGTACCATTACGAATAATATTTGCAAAATACCTACAACAATTTAATCAACATAACATTTTACAGACATACCTAACCTACTTAATAATTAGGCCTATTCTGCCACATCTGTTATTCTGCTATGAATCTTCTGCTATGAATCGTAAAAGATGTCCACCATAAAAGATTTTTTATAATTGGTATTCAGAAGTTCAACTTTTTATAAAATTCTGTTATGAAACTTCGAAAACGAAATATGCAAACAAACAGAACTTAAATCTGTTTCTTTCAGCTGTTCTTAAAAAAAAAATTCATTATTGACACATAAATTACTGTGGTTGTTCGCGAATTGAAATTAATTTTTTGATCTTGTATTTGTAATTATAGTTTGTTTATATTGGCGAAACCTCGAGATACAGTGCAATAACAAACCTTTAAATAAAGCAAGAATCGCACATCGAGAAGACAATAGGAACGTTTTGCATCCTAGCTCCAACAAAAGTATTTTCGTTCTGTGGTTTCATCGAAGAATTAGTTTTATTTTAAATTAAGTATTTTTGTCTATGTATTTAAATGTTATTTTTTTACATTAATTGTTTCCTTTAAAGAGCATTTTGCAGTCGAAATAAAATATAAATATTCATTACTTTACATATTTATTAAAATCTTTTATGATAAAAGTCACAAAAAATTGACTTTAATTCTTTTATGATTCATAACAGATTTTGGCAAGCTGAATACCAAATATACGATTCATAAAAGATTTTTTGAGATTTCGAACTGTTGACCGCTCATAAGAGATTTGGTAGCAGATTTCGTAAAAGATTTTGTCATGCCGAATACCAAAATTATAATATATAAAAGATTTTTTGACAGAACCAATTTTTTATGTAAATTCATAACAGAATAAAAGAATAACAGATCTTGCCGAATAGACCCAAATGTAGCGTAGCTATGTATGTATATCATTTTTGTTCCTGATGCGAAGCCAATTTTGTTTGTCACCAGCAACAGGGCAGTGGTAGTTTTTATTGCACACATTCCACTCCAACCAACGTCTTTCCATTTTCTTTTTGTTTTCTTGTTCCTCCCGTCATTTGCCGTGATGAAATTAGTTCTCAAAAGCCAATCTTTCACGTTTTTAGTATGAAATTTTGTAAGCTTTTGCAAAATTTTTGATGCAGATTTGTAGCCTTTAATTATCTTTCTTAATATTAAGCATAGGTTAACTATAACCTGAGTAAAAGGCTTCTAAGTGCGCTCAAATCGAGTGATTTTAAGATTTTATACAAATTCAACTATCCTCCACTGAAGCTCGTCGGTTGGCGACGATCAACGTGTAGGTACGAATTACGATTCATCGATTGTGTATTTAGGTTCATTTTGGTAACACCAACCAAAAATTCGATCCTGAGCCCCCTATACGCTAGAGTTCATTTTGTTCATCTGTTATAATATTCATTTGTTCATTTAATCATTTTGGTAACACCACCATTGAAGACGATATTACATTGGAAAAATCAAGCGAGCCTCTAGTGTCTGAAGACATCCATCATCCAGCGCTGACTTTTTCACTTTATTTTAACTCAGATAATTTTAATAATGAAATTTTAGAAAATTCATACGCTTTTAATTTAAAAAAAAACTAACTTTTTAAAACTAAATACTTTGCTATCACAAGTAGACTGGTCTTGTCTAAATAACTGTTTAAATGTTAACTCAATGGTCTTTGAATTTTATAATATTTTGTTTGATTGTTTTCTTAAATCAGTTCCTCTTGCTATTCAAAAATCGAGATCTTCGGTTCCTGATTGGTACGATAATGAATTAAAAAGTCTTAAAAATCGAAGAAATTAATTTTGGTCCGCTTATAAGCTATTTCAAAGTGAAGCAAATTTAAAAAATATTGTGAATCAAGAGATATTTTTAATAGAATTTCAAGTTTAAAGTATTTTAATTATCTTCAGAAGGTGCAAGGAGATCTTAAAATGAATCCGAAATGTTTTTGGAAATTCATAAACAGTAAAAGAAAGTCTTGTCCTTACCCGTCTGTTCTCAAGTCGAATGGCATTTCAAGAAAATAACAATAACGAAAATAACAATAACTTTGACCTTTTAAAATCTTTTCCTTACTTGACTGATATAAACTTTAATATTTATTCTGAAAACATTAAAAAGCTTATATCTAATCTTGATGAAAGTTGTGTACCAGGTCCTGATGGTATACCTTCTATTATTTTGAAGAACTGTGTAAATCACTTGTCGTTTCCTTTGTCTATTCTTTTTAACTTCTCAATAGGCGTTTTTTTTTTAGCCCCGAGCGGGGCACAGAGCGGGCTCTGAGCGAATAGAGCTCACTCCGAACAGAGCGTGACCTGAGCGCACCGATCTATTTAAGAAACTCAATTGAGCACTGAACTCTCATATCTGTCAATGTATGAAGTTAGCCGCGCTCAGCTTTGTGCTCGGTATGCTCGGTCATTTTTTTCCGAGCTCATCGAGCGAGCTCCGGTCGAGCTCTGAGCTAAAAAAGAAATGCAAGTTGAGAGCTCGGAGCGCTCCGAGTTAAAAAGTAACATAATTTTCTTTTTGGCAGCTCAGTGCCACGCTCGGGGCCAAAAAAGAAAAACGCCTAATGTCTTCTTGTGTTTTTCCGTCTACTCGGAAAGATTCTTTTATAATCCCTTTACATAAGAAAGGTAAAAAAGATGATATTAAAAATTAGAGACCTATTGCTAAGTTATCCGTTATTCCTAAACTCTTCGAGGCTATTATTTGCGAATCACTATGTTTTTATGTTAAATCAATTATCGCTGCAAATCAACATGGTTTTACAAAAGGTCGCTCTACTGTGACTTTTTTAATGGAATTGGCAGAAAGTTGTATTGATACGTTTAAAAATAGAAAACAAGTAGATTGTGTCTTCACCGACTTTAGTAAGGCATTTGACAAACTCTCACACCGAGTTTTGTTATTAAAATTGAGAAAGATGGGGTTAAGCGAACAGTTTGTATCGTGGCTCCAGTCTTATTTATTTGATAGATTTTATTCGGTTTTTTTCAATGATTGTGAATCAATTAAGTTTAAGGTTAACTCTGGAATACCACAGGGTAGCCATTTAGGACCCGTACTTTTTATTTTATTTATTAATGACTTACCGTCTCTTCTGATATATTCCAATTGTCTCATTTATGCGGACGATGTTACAATCTTCAAAACAATTGAAAATACTCGAGATTGTGAAGAGTTGCAGTGTGATCTTAATTCGTTTTTCGATTGGTGTGTTCGTAATTGTTTGACTCTCAATATTGATAAATGTAAAACTATTACTTTTACGAGAAAGCTATCTGTATCTCTTGCAAATTATTTTCTTAATGGTGTATTATTGCCACGAGTTAGCGATTTAACTGTCCTTGGTGTCCTATTTGATCAAAAACTTAACTTTATACAACACATCAACTCCATAACTAATAAAGCTTATTCAATTCTTGGGTGGATAAAGAGAGAGTCAAGGCAGTTTTCTGATCCTTTTGTTATCAAACAGCTTTTTGTGACATTTGTGAGACCCATTATTGAATATGCTTCTCAGGTTTGGTCACCCCACTATGACTGTCACAAAGCCAGATTAGAACAAGTGCAAAAAAGATTTCTGAGGTTTGCACTCACAGGATTGGGTTGGGAAAATCCTTACGAACTCCCGCCTTATAACAACAGACTAAAACTGATAGACATGCCTAGTCTTGAGAGCAGATGTTTGTATTTATCTTTTGTCTTCATTGTGAAACTTATAAACGAAAACATAGACTCTTTGCACCTTCTGTCTCGCATAAACTTTAATATTCCCCAAAGGAGCTTGAGGAATTTGTCCGGATGCATATTTATTTCAAATTATCGGACTAATTATGAACGATTTTCTCCTCTCAATAAAATGTTTAAATTATTTAATATTTTCAACAGTAAATATACTAATTTGTTTAACCAAACTGTTAATACTTCAATTAAATTTAAATCAACTTTTTTTCAATTTTATAACATGTACATATAATTATAACCTTTAAAGCTAGCAATTAGCTGAGTTAATAAATAAATAAATAACACTGTGGCGATCCATTAATTTACTATATTCCACTTAGTTTTTTAAATAATAATATTCACTTAATTTAAGAACAATTTATCAATCATTCCTAGAATAATTTATTAAGTTTGTTTATCGAATGTAAACAAACTTTTAGTATAAATAGTGTTTGAAAATTAAATAAAAATCAGTTCTATTTTTGAATTCAACGAGTAAGCTTCTCCCTTAATTCGAAGCTACTACATTGGTGACCCCGAGTTAAAACACTTAAACAGGTATCACAAGATACCACACTAACACAATTAACAAGGTATCCCCCGACCCACGGTAAGGTGCCATTAACCAACACAACAAAAGACATTTCACACCAAACACAATGCCTGACCCAAAAGAAGAAATCACCGAAGGAGTAATTTCCAAGGTTTCAATTAAAGTGCCACCATTCTGGAAGCGGAGCCCTGACCTGTGGTTCCTCCAGCTTGAGGCCCAGTTCCACACCAGTGGAATCACAGCGGATTCTACGAAATATTTAACTCTTGTTGGAAACCTAGAAGCTGATGTGCTGACCGAAGTCCGAGACGTGGTTACCAGCCCTCCTGCCACGGAAAAATACAATGGCTTGAAGACTCGACTTCTGGCAGCATTCCAAGAATCGGAACAGAAGAGACTCCAGACCCTTCTCAGTGGCATAACTCTTGATGGAAGACGACCAACTCAGCTGCTTACAAAGATGAGAGAGCTTGCTTCACCCACTATATCGGAAGGCATTCTGAGAACCTTATGGATGCCAAACACGACCCAGTCCATCCTGTCGTGTAGTGAAAACCAAGATCTCAAAACTTTGGCAGATATGGCAGATAAAATCTCTGATGTCTATTCCAATTCAGATGTTGCTTCCATCTCAACGCCGCCGTCCAGTGTTTCTGCCTTTTCTGAATTACAAAATCAGATTGCTGCTCTACAAAATCAAATTAAACAACTTCAAGTATCTAAAAGCTGAAGTTCTTCACGTTCGAAGAATTTCTTCAAGAAGAGATCGAGGTCCAAAAATTCAAATATCTGCTACTACCACCGACGATATGGCAAAGAAGCAAGGAAGTGCCAAGAACCTTGTCAGTTTCAGACGGGAAACTAATTTGCGGACAGCAATCAGCGACTAGCCTGTCCGCAGACACCATAAGTCGCCTTTATGTCAATGAGAAATCTTCCAAAACATGTTTTCTCATAGACACCGGAGCTAAAATTTCAGTCATTCCACCTACAAGTATAGAAAGGCGGAACAGCCAATCGAACCGCGTTCTCTATGCAGCGAATGGCTCTGAAATCCCAACTTATGGAGAACGTTTGATGTCGCTCAACCTTGGTCTTCGCAGAAACTTTAACTGGCCTTTTGTCATTGCTCAAGTCACCGAGCCAATCATTGGATCCGATTTCCTGTCATTTTTTGACCTTTTAGTTGACGTTAAAAGCAAGAAACTAATCGATCGAAAAACAAGTCTTCAAACACATGGTATTGGTGCAACAACTTCACGAAGTGCAGCAAATATTCAAACAATAAATCCGTCATCCTTCATTTACGATTTATTGAAAGAATTTGAAGACATCACAAAGACAAACCTGTTGGCTAAAACAAAGCATAAAGTAACGCACCACATTCAAACGAAAGGACCTCCTGTATACTCGAAAGCCAGACGTCTTTCACCCGAACAACTCAAAACCGCAAAACAAGAGTTCGAGTACATGATCAACCAAGGGATTTGTCGACCTTCAAAGAGCAGTTGGGCGAGTCCTCTTCATATGGTCAAGAAGAAAAATGGTGACTGGCGACCTTGTGGCGACTATAGACGACTCAATGCTATCACCATCTCAGATCGATATCCCATGCCTCCCATTGGAGATTTCGCTCATCACCTAAAGGGCAAGAAAGTGTTCAGCGTCATAGATCTGACACGAGCATACCATCAAATCCCTGTGAAACCAGAAGACATCCCAAAAACAGCAATTATCACTCCTTTTGGACTGTATGAGTTCATGGTGATGACTTTTGGTCTTTGCAACGCTGCGCAAACCTTTCAACGATTCGTCCACGAAGTAACAAGAGGCCTGGATTTCTGTTTTCCATATATTGATGACTTTCTTATCGCATCAAACTCAGTTGAAGATCATCGGAAGCAACTCAGACAGCTTTTTCAGCGATTTCGAGAGTATGGACTTACTATCAATCCCTCCAAATGCACATTCGAATCGTCATCAGTAAGTTTCTTGGGTTACCTAGTCACTGAAGAAGGAATCAAACCATTGCCATCTAAAGTTGACGCCATCATCTCCTACCATCAACAGTCCAAGAACTGAGAAGATTTTTGGGAATGCTTAATTTCTACAGACGTTTTATTCCCAAAGCTGCCCGAACTCGAAAATGCTTTTCAAGCCTGTAAAGAAGCTCTAGCAAACTCAACCCTACTTGCACATCCAGATGTTAATGCTCCATTGTCAATAATGACAGATATATAGTGCCTATGATCGCGAGCTTCTAAGTGCTTACATGGCAATTAAGCATTTTCAACACATGGTAGAAGGAAGACAGTTTGTTCTTTACACTGACCACAAACCTCTTACTTTCGCCTTTCAACAAAAACCGGAGAAATCAAGCCCTCGTCAACTCAGACATTTGAGCTACATCGGACAGTTTACCACAGATATTATTCATATCAACGGCAAGGACAATGTAGTTGCTGATGCTTTATCCAGAGTAAATGCCATTCGTTCACCATCCGCAATCGACTACACTGATTTGGTTAATCAACAACAAACCGATGAAGAACTCACAAAACTTCTCAACTCAACTTCATCTCTACAACTAAAAGAAATCATTCTTCCAAATACGAATCACCAAATCTTTTGCGATATTTCGACAGGCAAAGCACGGCCATATATTCCATCAAATCTACGACGCGACGTCAAGTTTTCAATACAATCCACAACTTGTCACATCCCAGTATTGAGAAAACTACTGAAATGCTCAAAGAACGATTTATTCGGCCGGACTTGAAGAAAGATTGTCGCAAATGGTCTCAAACGTGCATCAGCTGCCAAAAAAGCAAGATACAACACCATACAAGATCTCCAATTGCCAATTTTGCACCACCTGAAGAAAGATTTAATCATGATCATCTAGATCTAGTTAGACCATTACCATATTCAGGTGGATTCACATACGCCCTCACCTGCATTGATCGATTTACAAGATGGCCAGAAGTTATTCCTATCCCAGATATCACCGCCGAAACTGTTGCATCAGCTTTTCTTTCCGGTTGGATCTCCAGGTTTGGAATCCCTAAAGAAATCGTGACAGACCAAGGAAGGCAATTTGAATCATCTCTTTTTAATGAACTGTCTAAACTTCTGGGCATCAGGAGACACCGTTCATCGCCTTATCATCCCCAGGCAAATGGAATGATAGAGCGATTCCACCGAACTTTGAAGACAGCAATCAAATGCCATGGAACAGAAGATTGGGTTGCCAAACTCCCAATTGTACTGCTCGGCCTCAGATCATCCTTACAAGAAGATTACAAAGCAACCTTAGCTGAACTTGTTTACGGTACAACATTTAGGCTTCCAGGTGATATGTTCATATCATCTGATTCTTCATCCAACCATGATTTCCTCAATAAATTTCGAGACACGATGCAAAATTTTCAACCTATCCAGCCTGAACGCCATGGTTCTAACAAAATGTTCGTCAACAAAAACCTCCAAAATTCGAGTCATGTTTTCCTTCGCAACGATGCAGTCAAAAAGCCACTCCAACAACCCTATGATGGCCCATTCCTTGTGAAATCAAAAACGAACAAATACTACACACTCGAGATTAAAGGACACCAGAAAAATATCTCAATAGACCGCCTCAAACCAGCATTTCTTTTAAACAATCAAGATCAAGACCAAACGCAAGAAATAAATGTTACTCCAATTTCATCTCAGATGACAACTGACACTCAAACGACAAAATCTGGCAGAAGAGTTAATTTTCCAGACAGATATCGTTGTCACTAGAGGGCGAGTACTGTGGCGATCCATTAATTTACTATATTCCACTTAGTTTTTTAAATAATAATATTCAAATAAATAAAAGATATTATTTTAAATAACTTAAAAACACTTATTTTATTTATTTATTTACTTAAATGCATTTCGGAAGCTATGCTTCCATCGTCAGTTAGTTTTATATAAATAATAATAAAAAAAAAATTTTTGTTTGATATATTAAATACAAATAACTCATTTCAAACAAAAACAAACTACACAAACAAATTTATAGTGAATTTAAGATCTATTATAAAATTTTTTGAAAATTGGATCTTTTATTGGTCCATCGTCACTATTCATTAAATTATTTCTATTTTTGAAAATGTAAAGAGACTCAAAAGCATCTAATTCATAATGATTATTTACATTGCGAATTAATTTCAAATTTTGTAAGCTAAAATTATGGTTATTCTCCAGCATGTGTTGTGCTACACTCGACTTTTCAGGTTCATTGTATTTTATATGTGTAAAATGTTCTTTGAACCTTTTCATGATTGGTCTTCTTGTCTGTCCTAGATATTCCTTCCTACAATCGCTGCATCCAATAGTATAAATTCCTGATTGTTGATTTTTCTCAATTTTATCTTTTGAGCCACTAATCACATTTTTGAGTTTTATCTCACTACACTGACTGACCATAAAACTCAAAAATGTGATTAGTGGCTCAAAAGATAAAATTGAGAAAAATCAACAATCAGGAATTTATACTATTGGATGGAGTTTAACCTTATAAATCCAGGGTGCTTTGTGTATGCATCAAAACACTAGAGCGTGTAAATTTGATCATAACTAAAAACAATTTTTCTAGGAAGGGGGTCCACGTACCCCCTTAAACTTAGTTTTTAATGTTTTTATTTTCAAAATGTTGATTTTGAAAATATATATCTTGGAAATTATTACTCAAAACACCTTGGATTAAACTGTACTTAATTAAAAAATGAATTTTGGGTTTAAAGAAATATTATAGTTTGCTAGTGTTGCCGTTGTTTTCATTTTTTTAAAATATTTTTAAATGTTTTTTTCTTTAGAAAATTGCACTTTTTGTCGGGGAGACGTAGACCCCCTTCCTAGAAAATTTCTTTCTAGGATAAATTGTAAAGCTGCTTTCGAACATAGCACAAAAAAATTCAAAAATTCATATACTTTAAGAAAATTTTGATAGTATTTTAAATGCCATTAATAAATTTAGATACAATTCAGGAAGTGTGAAGCTCAATAGTTTAAAATTGACAGAGGTTTGCAATTGACAAAAGGAGAAGTTTGGTTGAATATATTAATTTCATTCAAGAGATATTTAGCTATAATATTCTTTTGAATTTCGTTGTCAATTTTTGCTGTTAATATTGCTTCAAATTGTTCGTAGTCTTTTAACTCTACCTTTTTTGAAATACCGCAAAGAAATCCGAAATTTTGGCTGAGAAATTGATACTGCGCAAAGCGCTCATCGAGTGAAGATAGCGTTACATCGATAGCGCAAAAAAAGAAATCAGATTTAAATTTAAATTCTGGATCGATTGTTTAAAGATTGTTCATGATTATGATGTTTCTGATTTTGCCGCCTAAGTCAAGTGCCGCCGTAGGCATTTGCCTGTTTTGCGTACTGGCAGATTCGGCACCGTACCTATCAGGGCCGGCCTCAGCCAAACTTGCGCCCTGTGCAAGATTTGTGGAAAGCGCCCTTTTTTATATTTGCACACATACATACACTGATACACATGCATAAGAACTTTCCACACTACCCCGAGCAACAGAAGAGTTAAAAACTGCCCTTTTCTTCATCTGACACGATAGATATGAGGATTTCTGTGAAGAAAATTGATTCATCAGTTAACGACTTTTATCATACATTCAGTTGAGCTGAGTTATGTGTCTTAGAGACGCATTTTGGAGTGAGAACTCCCATACACAGGTACGGTGTATAATACAAAACCTACACGTTCTAGCACATATGATTCAGTATGAGTAAGTTTTTTTCTTTGTCATATTTTCCCATGTCAATTTTAGGACTCAGTGTGTATGAAATCAAACTTGCACAGATGAGTGGCGTGGAACTTTTTTGTGTTGGGATTTTTTCTCTTTTGTACGAATAGGGTGGAATATTTAGGTAGGTAAGATTGAACTTGCATAGGTCAAGTGGGATCTTTAATTTAAGGTTATTTTGAGTTAAATTCTCCATGAATGCAACAATGAAAGTGATATTAGTAAGTGTGCAGGAAACAACTTAGCACAGTTGTGATGGATGTTATTTTGGGATTATTTTAACAAATTTTGTGGTCCAAATGCAAATGGCAGTACATATTTGTTTTCGCAAGATCATATTACAATTTCTGCTCCTAGTAATTCGCCCCCAGAATTTTGCGCCCTATGCATTTGCACATATGGTTGGTTCGGTCCTGTACCTATGTATATATGAACTGTATATATAGGTATTATATGACAAGTTATGGATTCCTAAAAAAAAATTGAACTCGATAATTTGATCAAACTTGACATTACGATGATAGCGAAGTGGGAAAAGTGGGTCTCGCATATCTGTCTGTCTGTCTGTCTGTCTGTTTAGCCTGTTCTTTCTTTTGCAGTCTAAACGAGTGGGTCGATTTTCTTTAAACTTGGAACTTAGCGTTTTTTGGGCATTCCTCCGACACGACTTCATATTTTTAGGACTAAAAGTAACTGAAAATCTTATTTTTCTCAAAAAAATGTGTCCACAACTTCTTTAAAAAAAAATTCAGTAATTTTTTTGACAAAAGGGCTACCATTTTATATATGGTTATAAATGATACCTCCTAATTCCTATAGAACCATTTTTTTGGTTTTCGAATTTCTCAACAACGGTTTAACTGATTTTGATCAATATTTGAATGAAGAACGTTTCAATGGGTTTTAAAAGAATCGTATACCAACATTTTCAAAAAAAAATTTTTTTTTGATTAAAAAAAAAAAGTTTCAAACAGAATAAAAAAGTATGCGAGTATTTTCGTTGTCTCGGTAGAAGTAGAAAACATTAGTTATAAAATTTGCATTACAGGACCGACCTAATGTTTTCAAAAATCTTGTTACATTTTTTGTTAATTTGAACAAAATAAAAATTTCGGAGCAGACTATTTGGCTTCAATTACACAACGACAATTCACACCTTCTATACTCATTTTACTTTTTTGTGGCCCTTTTGTTAAAGTCCCGGGAGGCCATTTGACTCTCAGTCCGCGCCTGTGTTAGAGTAATATTGTTATAGGTATTCAATCGTTCCAACTAAGTATTTTTTTCATTTTTCATTTCATTTATTTCGAAAGTTTTCTATTTAACAGTGACACATTAAGATTTAAATCTTTTAGAGCATCAATAGGTTACAATTACAAAATAATTAATCTTACTGTACAAAAAGATGAACACAAAATAATTCTTTATAGTACCTACAATAAATAAATTCAAAAATAGTAAATCCTAAAATAAAAAATTAAGCTTTATTATTAAAACTAAAATAAGAAAATTTAGGAAAAATCAAAGAATATAAAGAATAAAAAAGAAAAAAAAACATAATATATAGTTAATTATTATAATTTGAGTAGTTCAAAAATAGTTTTCTCTTGAAAGCTGAAGGTGCGGTAGTACATTGCAATTCATTTGGAAGTGAATTCCACAAACGAATTGCAGAAACGTAAAATGAACGTTCGGCTATGCTGTGTGAAAAACGAAGTAAAATTAATTTTAATTCTCTTTGTGAATGAGCAAAGTTAAGAACTTCACTTAGGTAACCAGGACACACCTATTGTGGATGATGCCATGTAGTCTTAAAATGCGCCTGAACTTCAAGTTATCATCAAGTTTCATTCCAAAGAGAACGTGTCTTAAATGTGATGCACTGGTATATCTAGGAATACAGTAGATAAAGCGGATACAATCATTTAGAGCAACATTAAGTTTGCGCTTACACTCCCAGTCCAGAATTGGATATATAAAATTGTTAAAAGTAAGATGTCACTAATGACTTTTTGAGGTATTTCTTCATATTCTGGTAACAGTAAGTCTGAGGAAGATCTCAGAGTTCGCAATCCAGAATAAATATTACGAATGGTATCTGAAAAGGCTTTGCAACAACTAAGACTGCTATTAATTCTATATCCCAAGTACTTAACATCCTTCTTATAGGTAGATAATTTCCTCATTATCAAGAATAACGGCGGGGAAATCTAGAGGATAGGGCTCAACTCTAGAACATATCATAGCAACAGACTTCGCAGAATTAAGTTTCATATGGTTGTTATTAGATCAAGTAAGGATATGGAATCCTCATTTAACCTATCTATGCAGTCCTCCATCAAACCAATTCTACGAAAAATGTAAAGTATTACATCATCAGTATACATATGAACTCGGCAATTGGAAATGACATCGGGTAGGTCATTAATAAATAACGAAAATAACAGAGGTCCTAAGACCGAGCCCTGAGGTATTCCGATATTGGAAATAAGAGGATTAGAAATACCAACCTCAGTTTTTATTCGCTGCACTCTATCTATAAGGATGTTGCACAATAGCAAGAGAGATGTGCTAGAAAAATTAAAATACCTTTTCAGTTTAGCCTTAAGGTAGGATCGAGTGATCACTGCAGTCGAATGCCTTAGAATTGTCTAAAAACAACAACTCCAAGTTTTTTTTAATTTTTTTAAGACCAAAAATAACGGTCCTGCCGTTAATGAAAAAATGAAATCTAACGAAGATGGGTAGATCATTCTCTTAATAAATCGATTTTAGCTCTTTCAACACTATTTAGGGATTTTGATCTACCCATCTTCGTTAGAATTTCAATTAAACGATTAAATTTCACTTAAAACACTTCAACTGTTGATTTAATGTATCAATCATTTGAGAACGCCCATAAACAATGAAGATAATAACCTTGTGTCTATTCAGTTGACGCAAAAAAAAATCTGCATTTTTGAATATGGAACGCTTTGCAAGAGAGCCAGAGAAAAAATAGCGCTACTTTTTGAATTATTCTTACTGATTTCTTTTCTCAACATCATAAGCAAACAGTAAGCATCATCAAATGATACATTAACACATAAGGTTTGGAAAAAATGGACAACGTACCTTAGAAAATGTTTGTGCTTATTCAGTTGAAGCGGAGTGTATGTACGTCCCACATATTTATTTATTTTAAATATTTATTTAAAACGAAATTAAAAATAGTAATTCACTCTTCAGTCTTCTTGACTCTTTTTAATAAATTTTTATTTTTTGTTTGTTTTATAGTTATTTAGGAATACGTAACGCTAATGTTTTGTTCTTAACATTTTATTTAAATATATTGTTACATTTTCTTTTTTTTTTAACACCGTAAATTAAAACTAAGATTAAACGGACAGTTAAGTAAAAAAGGGACAAAATACATGAGTTTACTTTTCATTTAATTTCAAACATTTTTTATTAAATCATATTTAATCCATTTTTACTTGCGATAGGTTTTTTTTATTTCATTTTTTCACAGTACACAAGTATTTAAGAACCGTTAAGGAAAATCTCATTTTTAAGATTCGATATTTTGTAAATGGGTAGATTATTTTATCATAGACATTTTTTAGCTCCGCATTAATAAATACTAAAAATGGCGTACCAATTTTTTTTCTTATAAAAATATTTCTAAAATTTTGTACATACATATATAAAAAAATTGGTTTTTAAGAAACCGCTCCAGCGATTTTTTATTTTATTTATTTATGAAATTTGTTTGAGGAACCAGATGATTATGATTAATTAAAAAGCATGCTACTGAAATTTTTGAGTCTTCAAATACTACTAAGTGGTCAAATATCTTGCCCGCATTTTTTTTTCTGTTTTAGAAATTGAATTTAATTTAGTTTTTCTATGGAAAAACAAATTTTTGCCTTATTCATCAAACATTTTAACGAAAGTTGAGAAGCTTTTTTTTAATATTTATAATAAAATAACTTTATTCCTCATTATTCAAGACTTAGTACTTGATTCGGCCAAAATGTGGCCAGGACGATTTCTTGTTCGTTATGTGGAGCGTCGCAGAGTGGCAACCAACAACGCCCAAGTCCAACCAAGTAATCGTTCTCTTAATCTTTTTTGTTTCTTTTTTATTTAATAAACGTAGATTTTCCTTTTGTTTTAGTTATTAATCTTAATTACATTATCAAATAGGATTAAGATGACAATAGAACTGACCTTTACTCTAATTTTAAGTGTTTTTAAAAGAAACAAAGATTTTATGCCGAAAGGGCCAAGTGACAATCGAAGAATGAATAATAACATTCATGAGGCCGGAAGGGCAGACATTTTTTGTTTTTTATCTTAATTCTTGTGACGTTACGTTACGTAATAAAGAAGGGGTTTGTTCGTAGAGTGAGGCACACATAGATGGCGTTAACAGTACTGATTACAAAATCTAGTCAGATTATTTCGTTTATGAAAAAATAGTGATAGAATTTTGTATTCCCGGCGTAGAAATGGTAGATTTGAAAAATCCTCAAAAAAGTAGTAGATCTACCGCAATTGTGGTAAAGTGACAACACTGGTGGGTACCCGTATCATCCAGTTTCACAGTACACAAATCTAAGTTAATATATAGCGCAGGTTTCGAAGTTGAAAGTTTAAAGGGGCACTGGATACACCATTTCCCCATCATTTGACAGATGCGCAGAACTGAACAAAAATGAAAACGCTAATGATATTACCTTTAATATGTGTACTGTGATACAGTTTAGGCTACACAAAAACACCGAGTTCTTCTGAGAGACTAAAAATTTATTGCTTTGGGTTTTCGCGTAAACTCTCATGCACATCAGCAGAGAAGTTTTCATTATACCTTGCTTTTTGGTGGCGTACGAGTGTTGGCAGATTATTCATCGAACGGGTTGACTCCAATTTGGTCAAAAAACGTTGGGATAATCGACTTGGCAGGATTGTTGTTGCTAGGATACAAATCACGTAATGTGCACAACGTGTCTCAAATGGAGCACTGGGAAATGTCTTCAAGATGTTATCAATCATAATTCAAAGGCATACAATATTATTCAAAATGTATTGCTTCAAAATGCATAGTACCGCAATAATAGCGTTCTACTGCCCTTAAACGGTCAGTATGACTGTACAATACTCAATATTAAGCAATGTTTGATAACTTGAAACGTCGCGTGACGTCGTACGATTAAGCACAATTTGCTGCCAAGTCCCATAGACAAGTACCTAGCAACTTGTAGCAAGAAGTTGCAGTTACCAAACAGACATAATATTGGGTAGTGTAAGTCCCGCACAGGTATAGAAATTTCCGAAGTAGTTATGTGCATCTATTCTTATATAGGTACCTAACACTAGTTTACAAAACAAAATAAATTTTTTAACATTTAATGCCGATATTTTTTTCGCATGTATGCATTTGAACCTGCTAATCTTGAGAATCGCAATAAACCAAGAAAAGATAGTTAAGGCAAGAATATGAGGTATAAACGAAAAGAATTTATGGATTAGTACCAAAGTTATGGCCGTTTATTTACAAAAACCGAATTTTGACTTTTTCACTACTTTTGAAGTTTAACTTTATAAATCCAGGGTGATTTGCGTAAGATGCAATTTTACGTCCCCCGTTCAATTTTCTAAAAAAAATACCTAAAAATATAATGAAAATTAAAAACAACGGCAACATTAACAATATCATGCTATACCTATAATATTTTTTTTTCAAAACCAAAATAAATATTTAAATTTACAGTTGAATTCAATGGGGCATATTCATAGTCACTGTTTAAGTTGTTTCTAAGAAAAACAGGGTTTATCCTATCTAATTTACATTGGATAAACTCCAGGCTAAGATAAACTGGGGTCTAAAAACGACTATGAATATGCGCCAATATGTTTTGAGTATTAAAACATTTAAAAAATGAGTTTCAAATTAATTCTTTTTAAATCAAAATTTTATATTATTAAGTACCTATATACGTAGGTACTATTTTTTTTATAATTCGATAATATTATCAATTTTAAGTAAACTACTAGTGTAACTAGCCACTTCAGGTTTCTTAAGATCTTTGAGATCTCAGAGATTTCAGAAATCTCAGAAATCTCTATTTTCTTCTTCTGCTCGAATTTGACAGAAGTTTGCCCAGTGAGATCTCAGAAACGTAAACTGGCTAAAAATCTACAAATTTCAAACCAAATATGGTCAGACGAAATTTGTGTGCATACATCTATGTTTTTACCTCTAGACTAAAGTAGTATAAATACTTTTCATCTCCCCAACATCTAGATATACTTTGTAAGCAAGTACCTACTTAACTTTGTTTTCTTTTTTATCACGAAGTGTAGAGCTTATGGTTTGTATACTTTTGGGGAAAATAAAATATATATAATTTAAAATTTAAACCTTTCTTTTATTTCAATGAAGCGTCAGTCCAACTTCATTCAATAATTACATTTTAAGTATCTAGATATTATTTAAATTGAAATTCCTTATTTGTTAGAATCGAATTAACACATTATTTACAAATACAATTATAGAAAATCATATTTAGCAAGAACAACATCAATTTATTAGTTTTCATTCACAAAACAACTCTTGGAAACCAGTTAACCATGAAATTTCTTCGTTTCCCCTATAGAAAGCGCGCAATGATTTACTTACACACTTATAGCAGCGCCCGCCGCACCCGCCGCACCGCGCCGCGGCAGCCGCCACCGATCTTCGTCGTCGTCAAATCAGCCCACATGATATACCTTGTGATTAAAGCCACATAATATACAAAGGCATTCCTTATAATGTCGCATTAGATAATTTTTATTATTTTACCTAATTCTACTTTAAATAGGTGAATGGATAATAATAAATCTTTGAAGCACCATTTATCTTTGCGAATATTATTTTTTTTGACAAATCTTCCTGATTCACCAAACAATTTAAATTTATGGAAGATGACATTATTGATACACAACTTATAGTTAACATATTATATGTAACTTGCATGCTCATTTTATTTTTTAATACACTATAGGAAAGCCACCAAAATGTGTAGGAAGAGCCACGAATAAGAATTACCTCTAGAGAGGATCCGTTAACTAGAGACTTTTTTATAGCGCTACAATTCATTCTGCAGTTTATAATGAGCATGGCGATATAAGGAAGTACGTCATCCTACCTTCCCGATTTCCGAACAAAAAGAAAAAACAGTGGAATGGCAGACTTTTATTAGGCCCATTTCACTTTGAGATTCCATTGAAATTTCAACTTTGTGTTTTTGTCTTTAATCTTTAAATATTTAAAAATAATTATGGATTGAAGTAACAGGGTGTCAGTTTGTTTGTGAGTAAAACAATTATGAATCTGCCCAATAAAATAGTTTTCTCGCGGTGTAGGTATTAATGATAGAGAATCATTGACGAATTTGAAGCCATATTTCGATAAAAATTCAGCACTATGCGGGGAATTTTACGCTTAACAGATTATACCATTCAGAGCTTAAGATTTGTTACAAAAGCTCAAAGTTTCTACCTGCTCTAACGACACCTGCTTATATCCTACTCCTCCACACGCATGCGCGGTACTATTATTTAATATTAACAAAAATAAAAAGCTTAAAATTGTGCACTTGCAGAGTTTGTCTCCGTCTGAGATATGAGCCGCTGACCACACAGGTACCTACACTACACCAAGAATATGCGGTGGCTTAAATGTGTAACCAGTTTAGCTTAAAGGTGAAACAGCTTCAGTGATCTCAGAACTGCCGTATGCCAGCCGACCCAATTGGGGTCCTCTCTCTTATTAACTTTTTGTTTTGCTCAGTCTTTAAGTACAGTGAATCAAAGAATAGTATCGTCGCTGTAAAAATCGAATACCTCGTAACCCAGAAAAATTCACTTTTCAGGTAATGATGCACTTTTATTGTAAACAACTTTCCGGATGTAATGAAAAATACCTTGTTATCCTAAGAACGATAGTTTCAAAGCTGAACGCATAAATAGCAGGTCAATGTTATTGGTCATCAATACTTTTATATCAAGTTTTTTGTTTCTCCTGAAAAATTAACTTTTCTGGGTTACAAGGTATTCGGTCTACAGTGACTATATACCGAATAATTATTATTATGATCGTTCATTTTGCAACATTTTAATTAAAGAAAGATTTTAATAAATAATAATAAACAGAAGTGCATAATTGAAATGTTCCTCCGTCGCGGTCGTTGAAATTTTGTATCTTTTCAAATGCATTACAAATTTACTTGGATTTAAGTTATGTATTTAAAAGTGGTACACAAAATAGAAGACATTCGCGCAAAATTTAAAAAATTTAAAACCTAGGTACTCTAAGGGCCATTTTTTCACTCTTGCTCAACTTGAGACAAACTCTCAAGTTGGACAACAGAGTTGACTTTAACTCGAGAGTTAAAACCCAAGTTGAAATTTATTTTTATTCACTAATTATATTCTCAACTCTCCAGTTGAAGATCTAAAGTTGGCCAACTTCGAGTTTGAAAAATATCCCTGGAATATTTGTTAAATATAAAACAGAAACTGTCATTTTTAAATTTTAATTTGAATCTGTCAATCATGTCTGACTTTTTGTCTGTGCTAAATTGTGTTTTTTGTGTCAAATTTTGTTTTTTGTGTCGGAATGTGCTAAATTGTGAAAAAATAATTGAAAAATAATATTTAAAAAAAAAAAGAAAAATAATTACTTCGGCATATAAGAATTTTTGAATAGGTAGTGGACTCTCGCTAACTTGAACATACGATAACTTAAACAATCCAATAACTTGAACATGGTGTTTTCCCTTTTATGTATTCTGTAGCTTTAACAGGCAATTTTTAAGACTACCTTGATTTTTTTTTATTGCTGACTCTATAAGTTGAATAATTAAGACATCTTTAACCTGAACAAATACATTTTATATCAACAGAAGTTTGAATTTCCTCATTTTAGGTACTACGCTTGTAAACTTTTTTTATTCAAGGGGAATTCCCGGAATTTTTATTGTGTATGTGCCTAAGGCTTTTTTTTTTTTTCAGTAAATTTTGTGCAAGCAAAAATGTGTTGATAAAATTCTCCAGTAAATTTTTTGCAAGAGTTTGTGTTTTGTGTCATTTACATAAATTTATAAAAATAAAATGCATATAATATATACAAAGGAAGACTTTTTTTATTTTTTCCAGTAACTTGAACAATCCAATAACTTAAACAGGCCTCGTTTCGTATGTGTTCAAGTTAGCGAGATTCCACTGTATTTTTTTTTGCGATAACTGAAGCCAACACGCTTTTGAAAAAAAAAAAAACAAAAAAAAAAAATATTGTACGTAAAACCTCAAGTTTGCTTGGTCAACTTCCACTTTTTCCAGGAGTTGACTAATCTTAAGTTGATCAAGTCTAGAGTTTAAAATCGACAGTTGAAAACGTAAACTTTGAGTGAACAAAAAGAAATTCACAAGTTGAAAATAAAAATCCTCAAGTTGTGTTCAACTTTTAGTGAATAAAATCGGCCTAAGGCGCCAGTTATAGCGATCAGAAAAATCCATCCGAAAAACTTGAAAAAATATGAAATTGATTCTTTTTTCTGATAGTTGTTTATAGCAATCAGAAAAAATGTGTCAGAAAAAGTGAAGCAAAACGAAAACAAACAAACAAACAGCCGCCAAGATTTTTTCTGATTGAAATGCAGGAAAAAAGTTTTCGGATGAAATTCTTTCAGTGGAACAGAAAAGAATTGGAACACAATCAGTGGAACGATTTGTTTCTTTTTCTATCAAAAAGCAATCAGCTGATACGAAAAATGAAATTTCATCCGAAAAACAAGTAAGATACAAATATAATGTTTTGGCATTTTTTTTTTCACGAAAAAAATTTTACGCTGAATTACTCGTCGATTGATATATCATTTGACTATCAAATCGAATTGAAAAGTAATAAAAACTTCAATCGAGTTTTTTTCGGATGGTTTTTTCTGATCGCTTTTTTAGACTTTTGAAAATGTTTTTGTTTAATTTTCAGTTCTGTTTGATTACTTCATCTGTCAAAGTAAGGCGTGTTCAACTGATTTATTAAAGTCACGTTAAAAACCTTCATTAGTTTGAAGAGTTGTTAAAAGTGTTTAAAATTCAGTTAAAAAATTAGGCAAGAACTTGCAACTAAACGACAAAAAAAAACTCTTGAATAATATTTTTCTTAAAAATGTTCGTCTATTTTTAGTTATAACTTTTTATTTTCAATGTATTTGTATAATATTTATATTATCAATATATTATTATTATATATTATCTTAACAAAAATTGTAGAGAATTCAATTCTCTTAAAAAAACGTGTTGAAACTTTGTTTGTCAGAATTATGGTTCTGAAGGTATCACGAAAACAAACTTTTTGCATTTCCTTTTCCAAAATGGCGGCACTGAAACAAAAAAACCAAAGATTGTCACGTCCAAAATGCAATGCGCGTTAAATCTTTTTGCATGGATTAGAGGTGAGCGTTCTTTATTAAATTATTGCTGTAAATACTCTTTCTTTTTGGGTTTTGGGTCATTAATAATTTTCTGTTTAAATATTCATGTCGATTATGGAATACGCGATTCTGAATCCACATTGATTCTCAGTTCGAAAAAAAATTATCCATCCGAAAAATTTTAAATTTACATATAATTATCAAATTTAAAATTTTCAGCCAAAATAATGTTCAATAGTCACAAGAAAGTGACTTTAAAAATATTTAAAAATTTCAACTTGGTTATCTGAGCCAAAAAGTACCCAAGCTATTTTATGTGGAGCATTGTGTAAGGTTAAATTCCGAACTCACTGGACTTCTCTTGCTTTTGCCTACAAGAATTGACTGCGAATTGGTATGGAGCAAAACCTTCAGATGCAGTAGCGGATCTTGAATTTGGTTGCGGGGAGGCTCCAAATCGAAATATATAGGTACCTATAAAATTTTAAATAATTGAATATTTTTGTTCTAAGATTAATTCTGACGAGTACATACTTTGCGCCTTCGTATATGCGGATTAAATTATTCAAAATTCGTACATAAAGCTACGTGCAAACCAACGGGTTGGCGGTGGCGATCACGATAAAAATGTGGATGCCATGTGAATCAAAGGTGAGGCACAAATCTACGCGATTGATGTGTCGCGTCGGTTTGCTTACAGGTTTTTGAACAAAAACCTGACCAATAAAACAGTTTTTCGGTGTATAGTAAAAGAGGATTGCAGCCCTGCGTAGTCCGGGGAACTTACGCTTTACAGATTATATATTTCAGAGATCAGAACGAAAGTTAACGAATTTGGAAAGAAATAGATGAGAAGATGAAAAAAATTCGAAGTACGTCATGTCGTAATGTACATATTATACATAGGTTACATTTATTTAAAAATAAAGTTATGCCGCGGCCTTATAGTGCGCTCCGGGATCCACCACTGATCAAATGGTTTGTTTTTTTTTCTTACACATAGTAGCAGTCTTCGCGAAATAAAAAGTTTAGATACAAAAAAAAATCAAACTGAAAGTTGTATCTACATACAAACATATATCCGAGGGCTAGTGTTAAGCTTTTCTATATTGGGTTGCGCGCAGTCTCATATTGGACGTGGTCGCGTTTACTGTAAGAATTTGTTGTGCCCTCTAGTTTTACAATTTTTTCAAAGTGGATCTATAAAGATTAGAACAATAATTAATAATCAGAAATCGAATAAAGACGCCTTATGTGAATCGGTCGTTAAACAATACGAATTTTTGGGGAGTTCATGTTCTGTTCCTTTTATATAATAAGTCTCGATAGACTTCTTTTCTTTTAAACTCTCCAGTCGAAATAGTAGAAAAAGGAAAAATTGTAATTATTCTTGTCGTCATTTTCCTTTTCGTTTGTCTTGCATTCTCATATTAAGTAATTGTATCTAGGTGGACTATGTTTACACTGTCAATTTAGTGCAGTCCCTATTTCAAAACGCAACAAAAAATAAACATAACTTTGTTATGTCATTGATTATTTTTCCTTAAATTAAACACATATGTTAATTGAAATTTCTTTTAAAGTCTCAATTATTTGTTCGTTGAAAAAAATATTTCATTTCAAGATATTTTTTGAGGAGCTTTCTGTATACAAAATTATTGATCAAAAGGTAAGTTTTTATTGAATAATTTACTTTCAAATACATAGTAGTAAATGTAAATTAATTTTGACATAGTAAATATATACATTTTTGTTGGGTTAAGTAACAACAGGTGCACTTACGCTGATATACTATTCAACTTGCATTTTTCTTTATAACTTTTCTTATAAATGGCATACCTATAGATACTTTTATTAATAAAGTAACACTTAACCAAAAAATTATAGATACCCCTCTCTCTCATTTATTTGAGAATTTCAATTTATTTTACTCACAACAAGTTTTATGAATAAATTAAGTTCTTTTTTTATAATAAAAACAAAATAAAACAAAATTTTTATTCAAACCCTAGTGACGTTTAAATGTTCATAAGATATATAGATACACATTAGGGTGGAGCGATTTTGAAATTTTTTGGAAAGTCAAAATTATACCCCCCACAAAAGTTGTATAGGTATATGATCTTAAAACTAATTTTATGATTTTTAAAAATTTTTATTTCCACCGCAACGCAGAATAACAACATACAATTTCTTGATTTGGCTGTGAAAAGAACTATACCAAATGCTTTGCTTGGTTTTTTAAAAGTATAAATGGCAATAAAAAAACACTAGGACTGTTTTATAAGCAAATAAATTCTTTAACGAGAAAAAACAATCATACAAAGCCTCTGCCATAGATCGCGATCCTTACGGTCATTTTAAAAATTATAAAAAATCTTAAAGTTCATTTTAAGACCCAACGCAACTTTTGCGGGGGGTGTGTTTTTCACTTTATCAACTTTATTTTTTTCCATACAACCGCGCTCCACCCTAATACACATACTATCGATTTATACAGCTTTTGTTACAAAACGCTTACATATTTTCATCCGAATTTTGGGGTTATAATTGGGTTAACTCCTGAAACATGTTTTTAAGCTAATTTAAGTTTCAATTTAGTTCAGAATTAAAACACCAAATTTGCTGAGTTAAGAATTTATGAGATATTTTTTTCGCATACAACACTAAAATAACAATTAATTATTTAAATGTAGGGTAAGCCTGCACTGTTTCAATGTGTAACTCCGTTCCTTTTTTTTAATTTATAATAACGAATAAAAACCCTTCCACACTATTCCACTGAGTATTAATACATATCAAATTGATAGTGGGAAAGAATTCCATGCTACTGCCAAATTTGTGGGAGAGAAATGCCTTTTCATTTTTTACCACACAAAACAGTTTAATTTAACCTCAATAAAAATGTGATGAAATTTGTGATAAAATTAGAATCTCATGTATTAACACATGTCGTATCGTGTAGGCTGGAATATCATGCTGTGTAAGATGGGATTTCATATTTTGTTTCCACACTATTATACATGATTTGTTTCCCACTTTATTGGCATATTGTTTTAATACTCAGTGGGATAGTGTGGAAGGGCTTTAACCAAGAGCAATGAAATGACAAAAATTTACCAAGAATTTAAAAAAATTTTCTGTTAACTGCTATATTTTTATGAAGAGACGCAATATTGATAGGGGAAATAGTTTTGTTCATATTATGTTAAATAAAGAATTTGAAATGCGATTATTAAAATCATAAGTCACAAATTTTTTATGCAGACATACGAAGGTATATGCAACAAAGGCAAGATAAATCCATATTATAATTATTTCAAGGGAGTATAAGCCTTTATACAATCAACTGCTCCTTTTTGTAATAATAAAGATATCCCTTGATTAATTGTTCGTTTTGGACAACATTAGACTTATATGTTAATATAACTTTTTATTAAGAGTTTATAATTTCAAATGTGTATTTAAATTTATGAAAGCCAAAACTGTTTCGAAACATTCGGAGTGAAATTGCGACGATCAACGGTAAAAACTTTGTCAACAACCGTGCGTCGCGTCGGTTGAGTCAGTGTGGAGTAGCGAGAGTATATATCAACATCCCGGTTTTTAAAAACCTTTTTCAAATAGGTATCCCGGAAAAATATTTAAAATTTCGTCTATTAAAATACTTTTTTAATCCTGTCTTCTAAAATCCTGCTTATTCAAAATCCCAATAAAATAAAAACTAGTTGTTTTATTTTGAGCATTTTTTTTGACACAAAATAAATATTTTTGATTGCAAAGGAAAGAATTAAAAAAAAAGCGAGATTAAAAAAAAACAGGATTTAAAATATTATGATTTAAAAAACCAGATATCGAACCCAACCCGGAGTGGAATCGGCTAAGGTGATTTGTGATAATTGACAGTCAAAATAAAAAAAAATCGGTCTGTATAAGGTGATTGTCGCATGCGGTAATCATATTTTTACGACATTTTCTTGTGACAGCTACTTTGGTGTCATTTTCATTTAAAATTGACAAATTCAAGAAAAATAAATTTTTTTGTGCTTGTGCAATTATTTTTAAGTCCATGGAAAATTAAATTCACATGTACATAATAGGAATGTTCGGCCAAATCCTAGTTTTTTTTCCATGACAGAGTCATGAGTCTTGTTTGCATTTTATGCCTTTCTTCCTATCAATGAATTTCATTTTCTTAAAATCTTAAAACGATTAAAATAATTTTTAATAAAACATTTTTACTAACTAATTTTTATTGGTATTCAACATAGGCGGTAAATAAAACATTTTACCGACAAAAAAAATCAAATTATTGGATTTATGATAACTTTTAGAACTTGTCTCTCAAAGTAATGCCAAGTTTTGAATAATTTTTGGTGATCACTTTACATAGACGCAAATTTTAATTTGATCACATTTGATTGTCATAATTGTGGCAATCACCAATCAACTTAGCCGATTCCACCCCTGTATTTTGTCTTCTGTTCGAAAAGTTAAATAAAATGCTTATAAATGGCTATATAAGCAAATCAAATTTATATATTTGCTGCATTTTATTATCCAAATTATTCCAACCTGATCAGATCCTAATAGTAAAACAAACGGTGACAGCCAGTGGTATATAACCATTTCATTGTGTTTTTATATTTTTCACGTGTTCGTTGGCTTCTTTCTTTGCACTGCAGTTTACACTACCTTACCATCTCGAAATAGATCCAGATAAAAAGCAGGATAACATCTTGTTTTTGCATTTATGTATGTATTAAAATTTGATCCGGATCAGATCATGTGGATAATAAAAATGCAGCTATTATCTATTAAGGATTTCAGGAAAGAAAATTGTAGTTATTATAGTTATGCTTTGCATCCGAAGGAAAGAGGAAAGACAAAAGAAAATAAAAGAAAGAAGAACGTGAACCAAATGATGATGATCTTTTTATTTATAATAATTCTTTACATCACGAATGTTGTTCTATAGGATTCTTAAACATTCCCAAATATGTTTTTTGGTCAACACGTCTTGTTAGCTCACTGCCTGCAATAAAGGCACAACTCAAAAAAATTCAAATTTAAACTGCGGATGCGCGCCGTTATGATTGAAATAAAGGGTTTATATCGAAACATCGATACCTCTTATCAATTACGAGATGGCGATAGCGCCATTAAAATTTCGAAGCTTTTGTGTTTCCTCTTTATATCAATACTGGCACTTCTCTCACTCTCTTGATCCTGAGTGTGTTCGCGGATGTCGCCTACTTCTGAATGCCGCGCGCGCCGGCCACCGCAAAGAAGTTATAACCCAGCAGACATTTACATTCAGGGGCTTATTTCATAGAACATACATCACAGAAATGTATGTGACGTAAAATAGACCCCATATGAGTGGTCGTAAATTTGAATTTTTTTTTAAATTATGCGTTTTCTAAGTTGACGCATAGTTTTTCTAAAAATTCAAAATTTATAATGAGCCAAACTTGGGGACTACTTTAAGGTACATCAGGGATGGAAAATGATATTTTTTGAATGTACTGAAAACTTCTTTAAAATTGTACTGAAATGAAGTCAATTGTACTAAATTTTTTTTTGTTAAATGAAAAAATATTTTATATGTAACGAAAATATTTTATTCTTTAAAACATAAACAAAAACAATTCAAAAATATACATATGTACATACACAAAGAAATAACTACTTTATAATAAGAAAAAGTTGAAAAACGTACAAAATGAAAGCACTTTGCAGAAGTCAAAATTATTTATATGTATAATTATTTTTCAGTCTAAAAGTTCTTCTGTCAAAATGCTTGCATGTTATTTTCAAAATATTTCCATTTATATCAAAATCATAATACGATGAATTCTTTAACAAGTTTTTTGTTGCTATCAAGGCAGAACACATTTTGTTTAGACATTTTGACTTAACAATATTCTGGTATGAAAAAATTCGTTCCACATTTGCGGACGAATGGGGAACGGAAAGAACGGCTTGTGCAAGGAATTTGCGGTGAATTTTATATTCAATATTTGTGCGCTGTCTTTCAATTAATAAAAACAAATAAATCACAGACAATAAGTTAAGTTTCATTTTGTTATTTTGAAGTGAAGTGAAATTCAAAAATGCAATAAAAGATAGTGGAAATAACTTTCTCGAAATTCAATCAAAGTGAATGATTCTGCTGTTCATGGGCAAAGAATATTGTTTTGGAAGAGAACTCCATTTCATAGGAAGTCTCTCGTCGCGATGTAGACAAATAGGCCAACCGATTTTGTAAAAAATATTAAAATATTTACATTCCATTTGTCCTCCACAAAGTCTTGCAATTCATAGTCTATTGCGGGAAATTCTCGTCGCAAAATATCTTCCAGTCAAAGCACTACCCTTGATATTTTGTTGATAGAATTATTAAGTTCGATTTTGTTGCTTTTAGTTATTTTGTTTTATTAAGTTTATTAAGTGATTAGTGAAATTTCAACACTGGTAGGTAAGTTGATTTTAAACAAATTCCTCTTAATTTCCAAATTGAATATTTTTTTGACGTTTTACTTCAAAATTGCTGCTGTCAAGTGTCACACACATAAACACAGACAAAAAATCGGTTCTTTTGGCAATCCTTTCAACGACAGAAAAAATTCGATTCTTTTTAGAAAAAAATTCTTTTGTTGAAAAGAATTCGACATAATTAAAGATTTAGACAGTTTGCAAATTTTAAGAAAACAGGTTTCATAAAATTGTACTGAAATAAGGCAAATTGTACTTTTGTACTTGACCAAACGCAATTGTATCGAATTCGATGTAAATGTATGTGATGTATGTTCCGTGAAATAGGCCCCAGAACTGTATCATAAATGATTGACATAAGAATTGCGTTAAAATTTTCTACCACTGGTTAAATTTTGACGTTTGGTTAAAATGGGATAATTTTGTTATTTTTGCTGTCCGAACTGGATTAAAATAGGATGGGATGGGATTTTTAATTAAAATTCCCGCAAAATTAAAGAAATTTCCCTAACCACAAATGTGTTTTATTATTCCAGAAAATAAATATTTTATACAAAATCCAGCTTGAAATGTATCAAAATAAAAATTAGACGCGAATAAAGTACACATTTCTTAATTTGATTTACTTTTAATAGTTTTGCATCGATTATATCCCCAAACATAGTCCTGTGAAGTTAGCAAAAGAATTGTTTAAAATTGAATAGAAAATGAGAGTTCCCGAAAGAGTTCTAGAGTTCCTCATACTTTTTTTCAATAGTTCTGGCGAATGAAGTTTTAAAATTCGAAAAAAAGTTTTTTTTGATAACTTCACGCAGCAAGGACTTTTTTGAGAAAAAGAATTCTGAGCATGTTTTTCAACTTAAAAGCAAGAGTTCTAGAGTTCCTGATGGGTTTTAGAAAGAGTTCTGCAAAATTGGAAAAGTTAGGGCAAATTAAAGTGCCCATTGATTAGAACGAAAAATTTTTCAAAATCCAAAAAAATAAAAAAAAGGAGTTCTGATTAGAGTTCCCGATAGCAAACAAAGAGTTCTAAACATTTTCTTAATAACTTTTTTTTCTAAAACTAATTTTTCAAAAGTTATTCGCAAATTTAGGTGCCCAAAAAATCACTTAAATGAGGCGAATGTGATTCATTAAAATGAAGGTTAAAGGTATGTACCCTTTTCACTTTCACTTGAAGTGAATATTAATTGAATCATTTTTAATTCATTACAAGGATTCAAACAATCCTTTATGATCGGGATTTATTCGTCATTTATAAATCATTTATACGATTCATAAATGAAGTATCGCTACCCAGGGAAGAATATAAATCGATTCAGAAATCAATTCGGAATCGAAGGTTTTTTTTTTCATTTATATCTAAACTTCTATGTTACTATTCCGAAGCGAAATTTTTTCTGGGTTAATTCTTTTGCGAGTTGGTAATAGTAATTAATTAATTATTTAATTAGTCAATAATTTTCTCAATTTGAAAATGTTTAATTAGACTTAAATAATGTTTTTTATACTTGTTTGTATTTAATATTTATTTTCTTGTTATATTCTTTAAAGGATGCTACTTTAATAACGTCATTGTACAAATGTTCGTTAAGAATACTTGAAACCTTAAAACTGTGCGTTTTATAAATTGCGAAGCTTTTGTAGTTTACTGGGAAGTCAAAGAGAAAACCTAAATTTTGTACTTGAAGACTTTATACATATATATTTTGGAACGCAAGGTAATAAGTATTTGGGCTCTTTAATGAAAATGTTTTATTTTCATATGTTTCGCTCTGAAATGACATATCCATATGTTTCCACAATTCTATTGTAAACTTGAATTACAATATTGTTACCTTTCTTTAAAATTTTTTTAAGGTGGTGCATATAATTTTCGTATTTAAACGCATTAATATTCCCAAAAGCATCCATACAAAAAAGCTTCAAAAGGTAAATGGGTGAAACAGTGAAAATTGTATGTCAAATACTTTTCAGCGTAAAGCTGAGGAATATCTCTTACGAAATTTAAAAGATTTTGGGCACAGTCGATGTTATGCAAAAGTACAATTTCAGTACGCTGCTGATTTGACACGAAAAATCCCATACAAAAATGACAAAACGAATTCATAAACGGAAAATTTCGTTCTGCTTTTCGTTTTGCATAAATTGTAGTACGCTGTGCGTAGAGCGAATTTTATAATTGTAGCAGGTTATTTGGAGAATTCTCCGCTTCTTTTTTGCACTGAATTAATTATTCAGACTATTTATTGTGTGCGGAAAAATGACGTCCCTTATTTTGGCGGACACTTTTTGGCGGAATCAAAAAATTTTGATATCTGAATTTGTAGCTAATTAAATGCTAATTTGTTGCACAAACCAAAAATTTGTAGCTCGCATAGTTTCGTAGTTATTCAAGTTTCCGCTAAAATAAGTCTGAAGTTAGCGGACGAAAATACGAAAACCATAATTCTGTTGGTGTCAAAAATTGTAGCTTTTTAAATGCTAATTTGTTGCGCAAAAATAAATTTTTTAGCTTTTATGTATCATTTTATATTTGCATTTTAAGTTTAAAAAGTGCATTTCCGGTAATTTGAAATAAAACGGAAGTTGGCGGACAAAATCTAAAAAAATGAGATTTTCGAAAAAAAAATTTTGTCAGAAATTGTAGCTTTTTAAATGCTATTTTTTGGCGCCAAGAAGAAATTTGTAGCTCTAACGGTTTTTTTTATATTCAAGTTTCAAGTTACCTCAAAATGGAGCTTCCAAAATCTAAAAAAATGAGAAAATCAAAATTTTTTTTTGCCATAATTTGTAATCTCCCTAAACTTAATTAAGCACGTAAACCCCGATTTTGTAGCTCGCATAGTTTTTTTGTTATAAAAGATTCCGCTAAAATAAGACGTCATTCCCATATGTAACGGTCAAAATTTTTTAAAAAATTTGAATTTTTGAATTTTTTTTTTCTCAGAAATTGTAGCTTTTGAAATTATAATTTGTTGCGCAAGAATCAATTTTGTAGCTTTTATGGATCGGTTTTTATTTGCATTTTAAGTTTAAAAAACGCATTTCCGGTCCGCTAAAATAAGACTGAAGTTAGCGGACAAAATCTAAAAAAATGAGATTTTCGAAAAATTTTTTTTGCCAGAAATTGTAGCTTTTTAAATGCTATTTTTTGGCGCCAAGAAGAAATTTTTAGCTCTAACGGTTTTTTTTTATATTCAAGTTTCAAGTTACCTCAAAATGGAGCTTCCAAAATCTAAAAAAATGAGAAAATCAAAATTTTTTTTGCCATAATTTGTAATCTCCCTAAACTTAATTAAGCACGTAAACCCCGATTTTGTAGCTCGCATAGTTTTTTTGTTATAAAAGATTCCGCTAAAATAAGACGTCATTCCCATATGTAACGGTCAAAATTTTTTAAAAAATTTGAATTTTTGAATTTTTTTTTCTCAGAAATTGTAGCTTTTGAAATTATAATTTGTTGCGCAAGAATCAATTTTGTAGCTTTTATGGATCGGTTTTTATTTGCATTTTAAGTTTAAAAAACGCATTTCCGGTCCGCTAAAATAAGACTGAAGTTAGCGGACAAAATCTAAAAAAATGAGATTTTCGAAAAATTTTTTTTGCCAGAAATTGTAGCTTTTTAAATGCTATTTTTTGGCGCCAAGAAGAAATTTGTAGCTCGTTAGAGCTCGTCAGAAATTGAAGCTTTTTAAATGCTATTTTTTGGCGCCAAGAAGAAATTTGTAGCTCGTTAGAGCTCGTTAGAGCTACAAATTTCTTCTTGGCGCCAAAAAATAGCATTTAAAAAGCTTCAATTTCTGGCAAAAATTTTTTTTCGAAAATCTCATTTTTTTAGATTTTGTCCGCTAACTTCAGTCTTATTTTAGCGGACCGGAAATGCGTTTTTTAAACTTAAAATGCAAATAAAAACCGATCCATAAAAGCTACAAAATTGATTCTTGCGCAACAAATTATAATTTCAAAAGCTACAATTTCTGAGAAAAAAAAAATTCAAAAATTCAAATTTTTTAAAAAATTTTGACCGTTACATATGGGAATGACGTCTTATTTTAGCGGAATCTTTTATAACAAAAAAACTATGCGAGCTACAAAATCGGGGTTTACGTGCTTAATTAAGTTTAGGGAGATTACAAATTATGGCAAAAAAAAAATTTTGATTTTCTCATTTTTTTAGATTTTGGAAGCTCCATTTTGAGGTAACTTGAAACTTGAATATAAAAAAAAACCGTTAGAGCTACAAATTTCTTCTTGGCGCAAAAAAATAGCATTTAAAAAGCTACAATTTCTGGCAAAAAAAATTTTTCGAAAATCTCATTTTTTTAGATTTTTTCCGCTAACTTCAGTCTTATTTTAGCGGACCGGAAATGCGTTTTTTAAACTTAAAATGCAAATAAAAACCGATCCATAAAAGCTACAAAATTGATTCTTGCGCAACAAATTATAATTTCAAAAGCTACAATTTCTGAGAAAAAAAAATTCAAAAATTCAAATTTTTTAAAAAATTTTGACCGTTACATATGGGAATGACGTCTTATTTTAGCGGAATCTTTTATAACAAAAAAACTATGCGAGCTACAAAATCGGGGTTTACGTGCTTAATTAAGTTTAGGGAGATTACAAATTATGGCAAAAAAAAATTTTGATTTTCTCATTTTTTTAGATTTTGGAAGCTCCATTTTGAGGTAACTTGAAACTTGAATATAAAAAAAAACCGTTAGAGCTAAAAATTTCTTCTTGGCGCCAAAAAATAGCATTTAAAAAGCTACAATTTCTGGCAAAAAAAATTTTTCGAAAATCTCATTTTTTTAGATTTTGTCCGCTAACTTCAGTCTTATTTTAGCGGACCGGAAATGCGTTTTTTAAACTTAAAATGCAAATAAAAACCGATCCATAAAAGCTACAAAATTGATTCTTGCGCAACAAATTATAATTTCAAAAGCTACAATTTCTGAGAAAAAAAAATTCAAAAATTCAAATTTTTTAAAAAATTTTGACCGTTACATATGGGAATGACGTCTTATTTTAGCGGAATCTTTTATAACAAAAAAACTATGCGAGCTACAAAATCGGGGTTTACGTGCTTAATTAAGTTTAGGGAGATTACAAATTATGGCAAAAAAAAATTTTGATTTTCTCATTTTTTTAGATTTTGGAAGCTCCATTTTGAGGTAACTTGAAACTTGAATATAAAAAAAAACCGTTAGAGCTAAAAATTTCTTCTTGGCGCCAAAAAATAGCATTTAAAAAGCTACAATTTCTGGCAAAAAAAATTTTTCGAAAATCTCATTTTTTTAGATTTTGTCCGCTAACTTCAGTCTTATTTTAGCGGACCGGAAATGCGTTTTTTAAACTTAAAATGCAAATAAAAACCGATCCATAAAAGCTACAAAATTGATTCTTGCGCAACAAATTATAATTTCAAAAGCTACAATTTCTGAGAAAAAAAAAATTCAAAAATTCAAATTTTTTAAAAAATTTTGACCGTTACATATGGGAATGACGTCTTATTTTAGCGGAATCTTTTATAACAAAAAAACTATGCGAGCTACAAAATCGGGGTTTACGTGCTTAATTAAGTTTAGGGAGATTACAAATTATGGCAAAAAAAAATTTTGATTTTCTCATTTTTTTAGATTTTGGAAGCTCCATTTTGAGGTAACTTGAAACTTGAATATAAAAAAAACCGTTAGAGCTACAAATTTCTTCTTGGCGCCAAAAAATAGCATTTAAAAAGCTACAATTTCTGACAAAATTTTTTTTTCGAAAATCTCATTTTTTTAGATTTTGTCCGCCAACTTCCGTTTTATTTCAAATTACCGGAAATGCACTTTTTAAACTTAAAATGCAAATATAAAATGATACATAAAAGCTAAAAAATTTATTTTTGCGCAACAAATTAGCATTTAAAAAGCTACAATTTTTGACACCAACAGAATTTTGGTTTTCGTATTTTCGTCCGCTAACTTCAGACTTATTTTAGCGGAAACTTGAATATAAAATAAACCACTTGAGCTACAAAATCGCGGTTTTCGCAACTCAAGAGCATTTAAAAAGCTACAAATTTGGGTGTCAATCAAATTTAAAAATTTGTATTATTTTAGAATTTGTCCGCTAACTTCAGACTTATTTTAGCGGAAACTTGAATAACTACTAAACTATGCGAGCTACAAATTTTTGGTTTGTGCAACAAATTAGCATTTAATTAGCTACAAATTCAGATATCAAAATTTTTTGATTCCGCCAAAAAGTGTCCGCCAAAATAAGGGACGTGGAAAAATGACATTTGATTTTTATTTGTTTTTTTTTGTTTATCATTTTCTGTTATCATGGGTTTCTCTGATTTTTTGCGTTTATGTTTGAATTTGTTCTTGGAATTAGTGAAACTCTCCAAGGATATTTTCCGTTGTATTTTCGCAAGCGTTTCGTTGTCTGTTTGAAGTGTTTGAAGATCACAGACAAAATTCGCCTACAAAATTCGGAAGGAATTTGTTTTTTTTTTAATTATTTAATTGTACTGAAAATAAATCAATCTCTTTCTTTTTTAAAGAAAACTTTTGATTACGGGTTTTAATCCAAAGACAAAGCATAGTTTTCATCACCCCCAAGCACACGACGTGCATGTTATCTAAAGGGAATCGCTTTACGCAATCCACCTTTATAGGCTCGAGGGAGGTAGGTTCCTTTTGATAATGGTGCTCAGGCTGTGTTCTTAACCGAAAAGAAGTTTCAGTGTGAAGCAGTGGCGGATCCAGGATTTGGTCATGGGGGGGGTCCAATTACAAATAGAAAACTTAAAGAAAATAAAACTTGCGTGGGCTTTGTGCTACATTATTTATGTGCGTGTAGTTAGCACCTCCATTTTCGATTTTCAAAAAAAAAAAAATACAAACAAGCAAAAACAGCAGCAGCTTAAAACAGCACAAGTATAATTTTTTTTAAATCGTGATTTTGAAAAAAAAAATTGCAAATTTAAAATTTATCTCTAAAATTTGCAAATTTGCGAATTTAAAAAATATATTACGGCACATCGCATGCACAAATTGAACACAATACAGCAAAACTTTTTTTTTTTGAAAATTTTCAAAAATATTTACGACACATCGCAGCACAAGTTGAGCACAATGCAGCACAGTTTCTTTTTCAAAATCGAAAATGGTGGTGCTAACTTCTTTTTGCCCTTATAATATTGAATAGTATTTTAATATGTTGCTTTGGAGAGGTAGATATGACAAATTGCCTACATCTTCAAAATTTAACATACCGTAAGCCCTTGAACTAAGTTTCCATCATATAGGCTTTATAGCCTTTACACACCGAATCAAAATCTAGATTTCGATCAAAAATCACCAAATCTCATCAAAATCAACAAGATTTCCCATACATTTTCAGATTTCGTAATCTAGTAGATTACTGCGAAATCTTCTTTTTTTTAGTTTCTATCAACACTGAAATTTGATTGAAATTTCAAACAAAATCTAGGTTCTAGAAATCTAGGTGTGAACGATTCAACAAGATTTGGAAATCTTGTGGCGAAATCCGAGATTTTGGTTCGGTGTGAAAACCGTATAAAACTGCTACGCAATCTAATGTAAGTAGGTATACTCCTTTTTTCTTTTGCATTTGAAGTTTTTGAGGTAGGTATACCTATTCATTACACTTGAAGAAATTTTAAGTCGAAATTTTATAAAATGATGGGCTTTATTAAGATGGGCTTTGGATTAAGACAAAATTTAGGTCGAAGAGAAGTAAATATTTAATAAATAAATAAATTAATACAAAAATATTTGGTTTCAATGCTCATGGGGGGGGTCCGCCCCGGGGATCCGCCACTGGTGTGAAGTGAATTGTTTTCTAAAGGGAAAACCAATCTATTGTGAGTATATTTGCCTTTTTGGGTACATTTGGTGCAAGTGAAGGACCCTGTGTGTCCTTTGATTTTCAAAATAAAAGATTTTGCACTAGCATCACAGATAAAGGCTTGAATTTTCGCATTAAATGTTTTGCCCTGGAATCTACTCTCCACAATTTCCTTAACCCCATTTACAAATGGAAACGATTGAAATGGTGTCTGCTTCAAAGTTCTTGTATCTTTTAGTAGCCCAGGAATCTTTGTGCGAATAATGCAAAGGAGCTCGCTCATAGCAGAAGTGCTAATAAGATTCTTTGAACCAACGACCTAATTTCAAACTTATGGGTTCACCTATTGGATTGCTCTCAATAGCCGCGTTTTATTATCGCCAATAACCCATATGGTTCACCCCGATATAATAAAACGATACGGATCCTAATGAAAACACTGTTGTATGCTCATCTCTTTTTGTCTCATGTTTGTTTATTTTTCATGTAGATACTGTCTTTTTTCCTCGCACTGCATTTTGTACTCTCTACCGACTGAAGACCCGTCTACCCGCCAGAGTAAGAACTTATTTTTGGTTCCATAAAGCAAACCCCAATAGAAACCTAGATCCAAATTTGTTTTTGTATTCCGTGTTAAAAGATAACCCCGACCCAGACCCGTAGATAATAAAATGCGGCTAATATCTTCTTCACTTTCGTTTGAGATGGAAGCATCGAGGATTCTGTTTTCACAGAATTCGGAGTCAGAATAGTCAGAAAAGATATTTGGTATAGGGTTATCTATGGCAGGGTGCTGCTCTGCCTGAATATTTTCGCCCATTAAACAATCTACAATTAACCTAGCCTCGCTACTATTTGCCTTTAGACTTTTTATTTTGAAATAATCACTAAAAATAAATAAGTAAACATTTCCCTTACCTCTTTTAATGTAAAATTAATTGCACTCTTAAATCAATTGCACTTTGATAACGATTGTACTTGTACGATTAGATTATTATTTAATTATATTTACTGCTTTTATCACCAATATATTCCAAATCGACCAAATCCGTAGAAAAACTGAATTGAAATGACAAATTTTGTCTTTGCGTAACCTTTTTCTCAATTTTGGTCGCGAAAAGGTTTTTCGAAACGAAATGAAAAGGAGATTAATTTTTCTTCATGTTCTCAGTTCTACGCATAAAAGTGAATCCACACTTGTTTGAGGAATTACTTGTGTGCGTTCGTTTTCCCATAAAAATGTCAAATCCGTGTCAGGATAAAATTACAAAAACAATAATGTAAACAAATGGGTTCACCAGATTCCAATCTTTATAATTCATAATCTCTGCTTTAAACGAGCAATTCTTTTATGTATACAGGGTGTCCCGTTACTCAAAGTCAAGCGGGTAACGGGTGATAGGGTAGGTTGTACCTGTTCTGAAAAAAATAAGAAAAAAAATCTATCTCGCTTGGTTAAGTAATAATAGTAATATTTAGAAAAATAGTGGAAATCGATACCCTAGACCACATTTTTAGCTACTGTGGTCACAAATTTCCGAATTTTGACGTGTTTATTTTTTTTACGTAATCCTAAATAACCATGCTATTGATTTCAATCACAAATTTAAAAATAAATATTGTAAGTTTCGTAAGAAAAATAAAGTTTGACTGAGTCATGTTTCAAACAAAATTTTTAAGCGAACTTTGACACTTCATATTTAAAAAAAAATGTACTACACTACCTTGGCAAGTTTTTTAAAAAATTGGCGCGTTTCGTCAAGATTTCAAAATGGTACAACACTTGCTGCTTATTCATTCGTAAAAAAAATTTTTCATTTTTTATTTGCAAAAAACACCTCAGTTCACTTCAATCACTTTTACCAGAATAATGCTTTTTTGTACTCAAAAATCCATTTTACCAAGGTGTACGTGACATAAACACAGGCACTAGAATCAAACACTGTTTGCCGTCAATAAGAGTGAGACAGATCTACATTATACAATATGGTACGCTACAATCTACGTTCGGTACGCTACGTTCCTTGTTTTAGTCGCAACATCTCACAATCGTGCGCTTTTGTTACCCTGGACTCGAATAGTGTTGTGGAAATTATGTTAGTTATTATCTAGTAATAGGTACTAAAAACTTCACAAATTTTTGCCAACATTGTTCAGCAAATATCAACACTGGGAGCGTATAGTTACGAGGGAGCAAACTTCGTATACACGTTGCATATGGTTCGGGTCACGGGTGGTAGTTGTTTTGATTTAAAATTCGATGAGCAATGCTTTCCGGTATTCCAGTAGATCTTTCAATCGCACTGATCAAGCGCTGGAATCACATTCAATTGAATTTAATTTAAAACTACTTCGTTGTTATGTCCTTGGAGTCTCCCTTCTGCAGCGCCGCCATACGAGTACTATAAGCAATCGTCCTTGCGAGTATGATAGGTGTGCATAGATGAACACCCGGTGGTCATGGGTGATGCCCCACATTTGGGTACCTTTCGATCCACTGGAATACCGAAAAGCATTTCTCATCGAATTTTAAAACAGAACTACTTCAGCCCGTACCATGTGCAACGTGTACAAAGATTGCTACCTCGTGACTAAACGCTCCCAGAGTCGATATCTGCAGAACAATGTTGGGGAAAAATATGGAAGTTTTTAGTTCCTATTTCTAGATAATAACTGACACAATTTTTACAACAATAATCGAGTCCAGGGTATCGCAAAAACGCACGATTGTGAGAAGTTGCGAGTAAAACAAGGAACGTACCGTACCGAACGTATATCGTAGCATACCATATTGTGTAATGTAGATCTGTCTCACTCTTATTGACGGCAAACAGTGTCTGATTCTAGTGCCTCTGTTTATGTCACGTACACCTTGGTAAAATGGATTTTTGAGTACAAAAACGCATTATTCTGGTAAAAGTGATTGAAGTGAACTGAGGTGTTTTTTGCAAATAAAAAATGAAAAATATTTTTTACGAATGAATAAGTAGCAAGTGTTGTACCATTTTGAAATCTTGACGAAACGCGCCAATTTTTTAAAAAACTTGCCAAGGTAGTGTAGTACATTTTTTTTTAAATATGAAGTGTCAAAGTTCGCTTAAAAATTTTGTTTGAAACATGACTCAGTCAAACTTTATTTTTCTTACGAAACTTACAATATTTATTTTTAAATTTGTGATTGAAATCAATAGCATGGTTATTTAGGATTACGTAAAAAAATAAACACGTCAAAATTCGGAAATTTGTGACCACAGTAGCTAAAAATGTGGTCTAGGGTATCGATTTTCACTATTTTTCTAAATATTGCTATTATTACTTAACCAAGCGAGATAGATTTTTGTTCTTATTTTTTCCAGAACAGGTACAACCTACCCTATCACCCGTTACCCGCTTGACTTTGAGTTACGGGACACCCGTATATATCATATACATATATATATAATTGGTTTATAAAATGGCTCTAACGATTTGGATGAAATTTTCATAGTTTATTCTTATGAATGAGAAAAAATATTAAAAATTTAATTTTGTAAAATCCGTCTACTACCACGCCCAGGGGCGGACTGGGCCACCGGGCGACCGGGATTTTGCCCGGTGGGCCCCTTGGAGAATTATAAGTGTATGAAAGTTTCTGTTCGTTAAAAAGAAAACTTTCTAATAAAATTGGATTTCTATAAGGGCCTTACATTAAATGTACAGCTTTTGTGGCCCCAAAAGAATCTCAGGAAGCCCACACATCTCATGTTAAGGGCCCCCACAATAAGCATAAAGCTGTTGGATCCCAAGATTATTTAACGAAAACAATATAGTTAAGATGATGGGGCCCCACACTTATTATTATTGAGTTATTCTGGCCCTATTCGTAACCTAAGGAGGCCCTCAAATTATTCTTAGTAAACGTTATATTCTACAAGTTTTTAAAGTACTTTCAGTTCATTTAAAGGAAACCTTTCACATAAAATTTCTGGGGCGCAGAAATAGAATAAAAAAGTATGCGAGTATTTTCGTAGTCTCGGTAGAAGTAGAAAACATTAGTTATAAAATTTGCATTACAGGACCGACCTAATGTTTTCAAAAATCTTGTTACATCTTTTGTTAACTTCAACAAAATAAAAATTTCGGAGCAGACTATTTGGCTTCAATTACACAACGACAAAATATTTTATATCGTTTTCGCAGCTTATTCTTTTTCACTCCTTCTACTCATTTTACTTTTTTGTGGCCCTTTTGTTAAAGTCCCGGGAGTCCATTTGACACCCAGTCCGCCCCTGACCACGCCCTCTTTTCTTATTTCTTAGTTTCTCGGAATTGGTCGGAAACATAAGAGTAAGTTTTTTTGATGAATAAGGCCTCTAACAATTTGGATGAAATTAGCAGGAAGTGTACTAATGAACGAGAAAAAAAAAATCAAAAAAATAGTATTAGGAAAATCCGCCCAATGCCACGACCACTGTTATTGTTTATTGGTTTTTGGAAACGGCTCTTACGTTTTGGGAAATTTTCAGAGTTTGTTCTGATGAATGAGAAAAAAAAATTATAAAATGATTTTATTGAAATCTTCACACTGCCGTGTCCACTTTTCTTATTTCTAAGTTTCTCGCAAATTGCTCTTTCAGTATGAATACAATTTTGAGCGTAGTTTATATTCCAAACCGGGTGATACATCCACACATGTTGAGGTATGTATATCCACTAATGTGTAGGAGATCCTTCCATTTATGACGTTTTTTCACGGCGAATTTATAACAAATATAAAAAAATGAGTTTTGATCATTTAAGCGTCTTCTCTTCTAAGAAGACGTATCAGAAAAATTAATTTTAATCGTTTAAAATGGGCAAAAACTTGAAAATGCCGTTGTTTGTATTCAATGACTGGACAAAAAAATGATATCATTTATGGCGGCACCAACATTTTATTTAAATTGTATGCTTGTGTTATTTTTAAAGAAGTTTATCGGGTTTAAGTCTTGCGACTAGTGAAGGATCATTTTCTTAAAAGTTAAGACCAAGAATCCTGAATTGTAGCATCCTTAAATACAAAATTCAAAAATACAAATCCTGAACTTGCAGTTCAAATCATTTTTCTGGTACGAAAATTTCATCGGCTCCGCGAAGTTAGGCCTCAGGAAATAAGAACACAAAATTATAAATGAAATATGTTTTAAAAATAGTTTTTTTTCTTCAAACGTAAACCAGAACCATTTCAAAGGAAAATTTAATGTGCTAATCTGGGGCCTTTTTCACAGAATTACACCACATACTTTGTTTGTGATCTACGATTCTTAAAATTGACCCAATATGATGAATCAGTTTTTATTTTAAATAAAAAAAAAATGCGAGAACTTTCAAATGACATAATTCACACTTACTCATGGAGCCTATTTTACGCCATATATGTACATACACTGTAGGTTTGTATCAGAATTGTTCTCCTCCGTCAGGTTTTAAAAAATTTTATATTCTTCGTTTAGCTAAAAGCTAAGAAAAATTCTTTTTTTTTTAATAATTTATAAATACATACACGGTTAAAAATTCTGGGGTATTTTTTAATACAGCTCTTGTATTACAATCCTATGCAATACAGCAAATATTACATTTTAATACTAGGGAAATATTAAAAATGAATTTTAATCAATTCTTATTACATTCTAATATTTTTGTATAAAAATATCATTTGTAATACAAAAAGAGTTGATCTTGACCCAAAAGAATAAAACTTATCCCTTGTAGAGAGGGAAAATTTCTCTCTCAGTTGCCATTTCAAATATGAGAATTTTTCTAATCATTTTTGATTACATTCTAATACCTCCTCGCCCTTTTTGTGCTTCGATGCTCTTTTTTGTCAGCCATATTGAATATGAACATATTGAACAGACTGCGTCATTTTTTAATACAACCAAGATTAAAATTTATTAATATTGTATTAAAAAGCAAGAAAAATAAAAATTAAAAAAATTTAAATATGCATTATTTTGAAGGCGCTTTGCAGTTTTTGGAAGCACAATATGTTAATTAGTAGACAAAATTTCAATCGCAATAAGATTTCTATCCTCATTTGTGAAAAACGATGGAGAAAAGAATGTTTTATTATAATAAAAATAATAAGAATAATAACGGGTGATTTTTTAGCTGGTTTGGTTTTGGCAACACTGGTTTTGACAGCTGATGTGTGTTTAGTACCTTGTGTCACTGTCAAACAGCTTCAGTTTGGTTTGCAATTTAACCATGGATCGTCTTACAAATGAACAACGCTTGCAAATTATTGAATTTTACTATCAAAATTCGTGCCCGCTTTTTTATCGAAAAATTGTGTTCAGCGATGAGGCTCATTTTTGGTTGAATGGGTACGTAAATAAGCACAATTGCCGCATTTGGAGTGAAGATCAGCCAGAAGCATTGCAACAGCTACCAATGCATCCCGAAAAAGCCACTGTTTGGTGCGGTTTATGGGCCGGCGGCATTATTGGGCCATATTTCTTCAAAGATGATGCGAATCGCAGCGTTACTGTCAATGGTGAACGCTACCGAGCGATGATAACAAACTTTTTTTTGCCCGAAATGGAAGTTCTTGACTTGCATGATATGTGGTTTCAACAAGACGGTGCCACATGCCACACAGCACGCGAAACAATGGCGCAATTGCGAGGCGAGTTTGGTGAACAGTTAATTTCACGTTTCGGGCCGGTCAATTGGCCGCCTAGATCGTGCGATTTGACACCATTAGACTATTTTTTGTGGGGGTATGTCAAGGCTAATGTCTATAGGGACAAGCCCGCTTCGATTGACGCACTGGAAGCCAACATCCATGCATTCATTCGTGAGATACCGGCCGATATGTGTGAAAGAGTATGCCAAAATTGGACTCAGCGGATGGGCTACCTGAGATGCAGCTGCGGTCAACATTTGAATGAAATTATCTTTAAACATTAAATTGCAAGGTTCAAACTATCGATTCAAATAAATATTTCATTCATTTTTTCGAATTTTTTGTGTTTTTTTTTAAAAAAAAGTTCTAAACCTCTTAAAAAATCACCCGTTAAATTGACATTCAAAGATAAATAGGTACTCTTGCAAAAATACACACTCATTATTATAGCTATTACGAATTACGAGAATGTATTCATAATATTTTCTGTGTTGCATTAATTCTCAAGAGAAATTTCCTTTTGATAGAAAATTTTCTATACTCTGTTCAATTTATATTTGCAGTACAGGGAAGGTAGGCTATTTGCCTTTCAGTCTCACCATTATGGAATTCAATAAGCTATCTTCATTTTAAAGCTCTTTCAGGGTAGCAGTAGTGAGCATTTAAAATTTCCGCAAATCTCACAAAAATATCGATAGAGTTACCAACCATTTATTAATATACGCATATTTTATAATCAAAAACAATTTTATCCTAAATAAATTTAATCTATCTTTCTACCTCTCTGAAAGAAAATAGCTAACAATTTGTATTACTGCATTTTAATTTTAAACTGTTTTTCCATACATAAAAGGAAATCCTAAAACATGGAAACAGAAAAACACCAAGCGTCAACACTTTTATCTCTAAAGTAGAAATATTTGCTACCAAAAGCTCTAAGAAAGCTTAGATCCTGAAAGTTACATTGCAAAAACCAAAGAATATGCCATATGAATTTCCATTAACTGGGCAATGGTAACTCTGATTCAAAGTGTTTTTTTTTAGTAAAAACAAAGTCAACAAGGGTTGGTTGCAAATTTGCGATCAGTCTCCTTTCAGTCGGGGAGCAGATAGGTCATGGTGGGATGTGCGTGAGCTCAAAGAAGATTACACAAACAATTTAAATGTAACTCAGTGATGCTGTTTCTTATTTCAGTTGCAATTTCTTAAGTTAAGTTGCCGTGCAAGCAGCAGCAGGCACCAGTGTTTTTGAAAAAGCTCTCCCATAAGGCCTGTAGGCTGTACTGCAAATATAAATTGAACAGAGTATAGAGAGAAATTTCTTTGTGAGAAATTTCCTCAATTTATTTCCTCTCTTTTTCTAATAAAGTTCTATTATAAAATGTAATAATTTTTGTATTAAAAGTAAAAATGTAATATTTGCGATGAATTAAACTTTAATACATTTTTGGTGTTGTCATACATATATGTAACCCAAAAAATATTAAAAAGTATACCAAAATTTTTTACCGTGTACCAAGGAAATTTGCTTCCTTTTAACTTTTAATGATATCGGTGTAAAGCGCAATGTGAATTATTTCAATATTTTAACATTCATTTCGAAATTTTGTTTAGCTGAAGTGTATGAGTTTTATCTATTTGCCTCTTAATACAAACACTAATAAAATTATCTCTTTTCTCTTTGGGTTCTTTCACCTTTAGATGTTAGGAAATACCAGTTTGCTACAGTCATCATTTATCGTAGTCTAAGTTGTTAATAAAAATACCTATATAAATAAAGCCTTAAACACTATATTAAAAAATTAAAATGTTATACAAAAAATAAAGCAACTTGTAGTCAACATATTTTACTAACATTACCTAATAAATAAAAGATATTTATTATTTTAAATAACTTAAAAACACTTATTTTATTTATTTATTTACTTAAATGCATTTCGGAAGCTATGCTTCCATCGTCAGTAAGTTTTATATAAATAATAATACAATCAAAATTTGTTTGATATATTAAATTAACTCATTACAAACAAAAACAAACTATACACAAACAAATTTATAGTGAATTTAAGATCTATTATAAAATTTTTTGAAAATTGGATCTTTTATTGGTCCATCGTCACTATTCATTAAATTATTTCTATTTTTGAAAATGTAAAGAGATTCAAAAGCATCTAATTCATAATGATTATTTACATTGCGAATTAATTTCAAATTTTGTAAGCTAAAATTATGGTTATTCTCCAGCATGTGTTGTGCTACACTCGACTTTTCAGGTTCATTGTATTTTTCATGTGCAAAATGTTCTTTGAACCTTTTCATGATTGGTTCTTGTCTGTCCTAGATATTCCTTCCTACAATCGCTGCATCCAATAGTATAAATTCCTGATTGTTGATTTTTCTCAATTTTATCTTTTGAGCCACTAATGACATTTTTGAGTTTTATCTCACTACACTGACTCATTGTGATGTTTTGCCTACTAAAAATTGGTCTTAATTTTGATGTAATTTCTGGATAAAAATTGAATTTTGACCATTTCCTTTGTTCATCGTTTTCATTTCTGATTAAATCTAAAGTTGTATAATTTCTTAAGTTTTGTTTTCTTCTATGTGCAATCGTGAGATCATCTATTAATTGTTCTGTATATCCGTTTATCTTAGCTATTTCTTTGATCTTTCGTATTTCAATGTATTCTCTTTCTTTCGTCATCGGGATGTTTAAAGCTCTAAAAATCATTGAATGGAAAACTGATATTTTGTGCTCAAATGGATGAAAAAAGTCCAATGTTATATATCTTAGAGTATTTGAAGGTTTTCGATAAATATCAAACTCGAAAGTTTCACCTTTTCTAATTATAGTTAAATCTAAATAATTTAACCTTCCGTTTATTTCTTCTTCGTAAGTAAATTTGATTGTTGGATATTCTGTTCTATTTAGTAAGTTTATTAGACTTCGAAGTTCTTGTTTTTTAACTATGGCCCACACATCATCTATGTATCTGAACCAAATTCTTGGAAAACTTCTTTCATTTTTCATTTTAGTTTCTAAATGTGACATGAATAAATTTGCCAAAAATGGACTTAAATGTGAACCCATACTGCAACCAAACTTTTGTCGATAGAATTTTTGATTGAGCTGAAACCAATTTTCATTCATACATAATTTTGTAAGGTTGGTTAATTCATTAATTTCTTTTTGTCTTAAAGAATTTATTTCTAACCATTCTTTAAGAAGTTTTAAAGTTTCATCAATAGGTACATTTGGATATAGAGATACTACATCGAATGATACTTGAATTTCATTACCTACAAAATATGATATACAAAAATATAATACAAAAGTATATAAAAAAAACACTGAATGAATGGCGGATTACCTATCTTATCGGGATTACGAAAATGATGAGTACCAATAAATAGTACAACATTCTCAAAACCACTGGTCGGGAAAACTTTTTCAGGGAAGTTTTGGCAGGACAGGGTCACTTCCGGTACCCTATACCTATCTCATGGGGATTTTAAAAACACTTATTACTAAAAGGAAGAGTAGAGTAGCAGCATTTACTGTTATGTTTGAAAAATTTGTGAAATATATTTACGAAACAAAATGAAATAATTAAATATTTTGAATAAGTATAGCTGTTTCTGTATTTCATTTTGATTAAATATCAAGTTATTTGTTAGTTTCGAGAGCTTGAAAATGCCGAAACACAAAAACATAAGTAATTTACACTTTTAATAAAGTTATAAAATAGTTTTTTTTTTTGCAAAAAAAAAAAAACATTTTTAGTGCAAAAAAAATATAATAAAATGCCAAAAGAATAGTTTAAAAAAGTTTTGTTAACTGAACTTATTTCTACATTATAAAGGGCAAAGCAGGCTTATTGGTCTATAATAATCTTACATTTATTTAATAACTATAGTGATATTTGTTGAATTCTTAAGTTAAACGAAAAAGAAAACATTTTTTGTCTTCAAAATGGCAGATTTTTCCCTTAAAAAGTTTACCTGACCATTGGATTTGTGAAGAGGGCAGTCTTACCTTTCATTGAAACATATATTACCCATTATCCCGATGAGATAGGTTCTCATCAAAAAAACGTTTTTTTGAGATGGTCATGCAAGCATTTATTCCCTGATTTTGTTCGCCCGACCAATACTTTTAGAATCTACGTGAAATCCTCCTATTAGTAATATGTGTTTTCAAATTTCCCATGAGATAGGTACTCATCAAAAATCGGTACCGGAAGTAACCCTGTCCCGCCAAAACTTCCCTGAAAAAGTTTGCCCGACCAGTGGTTTTGAAAATGTTTTTAAAAGTACTATCTATTGGTACTCATCATTTTCGTAATCTTCAAGTAAACACGACGAAGATGTTTTATACGTAGGGGGACGGTAGATTTGCATGACGTTAGATTTTCTTCTTTGGAACCCTAAAGAAGATTCTCATTTAAAAAAGTTTGAGTAAAATCTGAAATGAGCTGGATTTTTCGATTAGACTTAGATTTTATATAGAATGACTCTTATATGCGAAACTTTATGTTGAAAGCAAAAGAATTTGAAACGTTGTAGTTTTTATGCCAACGAAAAAATTTTGTTTTCGGATATTAATCATAAAATCTTCACTAATATCACTATAATTGCTACTATGCCTTCAGCGTTAATATAGAACATTCCTCTTGGTGAAACGAAAATAAAGACATTTCCACAATTATTACTTATACCTATATTTCCCTTTTTTAAACTATATTTTCAAGCATTGCGAACAAAATCATTTTGCAATTTGATTATAATTTTTTAATTGAATAATAAACTATAAAAAAGAAGTTGCATAATTTGATTTTTGGCCAAGTGTTGTTTTCGCAAAAATTTTTCATATTATACCTACTTTTCTTTCGTTCATGGTATTTTCACATTTTAATCCCAGAAAATAAATTTTTATTGAATAACATTCATGAAGTATTAGCTGCAAAACTATGTAATGTATTATGCTACAGTAAAGTATTGAATTGGTATTTTTAAATACTGCTTACAAGGCTCCAAACAAAATGAAATAAACCGCCAAAAATATAAATACATACAAAACAGAAACAACGAAAATTTTCAAATCATCGAATGGTATTTTATTTTTGTTTTGTGGCTTTATTTCCTTCAGCATAATTTCCCGGAGCAATAGCTAAAAATCAGTCACAAGAAAAAATCGCTTATTGTCAAATTAGCTATAGCGTATTTGTATATATAATAATAAGCTCCTCTGAAACAGTTTAATACAAGTATTTTTTTCTACGCGAGAGGGGCGGGAGGGGCAATTTTATAAAAAAAAGTACAGAAAATGAAAAAAAATATTAATAAATAACGGATACACTTATAACTAAGTATTATGCCTTTATTTAAAGCCAATACTCTGTTCTATTAGCTAGTTTTTAATCAAGTGAAATCTATGCATAGATTTTGAAAAACGGATTTTGAGGAGAAAAAAGAAAACATAAAAAAAGTTTAAAGTGTAATTTTTCAAAACTATAAAATTATATACATATGTTATTTTTTTTCTGAAATTCAAATTAATTTTTAATCAAAAACTGAAAACTAGATGATTTTATGTCTTTTATTTCTTGAGAAAATTAAAAAAATACTAAAACTACTTTTTTATGAGATTTTTGTTTTTTTGCTTGCTTACATAAATACAGTGATAGCACCCTGCAGCGTTACGGCTTATAAACAGTGTTGTATGTATATGGGGGGGGGGGGGACATTCTGCCGCCCCGAAAACCTCCCTGCTTAGGCATACTATAGAATTTGGGGTAGGTGCGAGGTTGGGTGTATGCAAAGTTTCAATTTATCCTATATATCCAATGTGAACAGCTATTTTCTAATTAATATACATATCCGTGGCCCAAAGTTCCACTTTTAAAATTTTCAGATATGAAAATTTAATGCATTATAAAAATTCAAATTACCTAGGTACTACTGTACGGCTGCAACAAATGTATATAATATTCTTAATATGTATGTTTGTGTCTTACATACCTGTATAATGCAACTGTAACGATAAATGAATTGCTGTACTTTACTTACAAAGATGAACCTTTCATCAACATTAATCCTCAAGATGAAATCACCGTTAATACCAAAAAACAAAAATCTCATAAAAAAATAGTTTTAGTAGTTTTTTGAGTTTTATTCAGAATTAATACAGTAATTTTTTTTTCCGTGGGTAGGTGTTAAAACCTTCAAAAGGCTCTATGAGGACCGAAAAACGCGTGCTCATAGGAGTGTGAGATTCTTACTTCACTAAAACCACCTCCACCTCCCGATTGCAACTAAGTTGAAACTTAATTAGCAATTTATTTCTAACGAAGTTATACAACGTGTTGCAGGTAACTATCCGGCAATAGCTCCTGCGTATTCCGCGCTTTTAAAAGCGGGTTTCCGTTTACCGTACCAAGTCAGAAGGTTTAGTCCTTCGCAAGCGGCGTACTAAATTTGTCTTGTCAAGAATTTCAATAATAGTTCAATTAGCGTGTTCTAAAAGTCGTTTCGTATGCTTTCGCGCAAAATTTTTTATTTCATTTCTTACCGGGGGGATCCCAAGATCCCTGTGTATTTTCAAAAGATTGTAAAATATTTAAATTAGAATCGCGAGTACAACCCCAGAGCTGTATACCATAAGTCCAGACGGGCTTAAGTACCTGCCTGTATAAAATCAGATTGTTTTCAATATTAAGCTAAGAGTGTTTCCCGCGAGTAACCAGTACATTTTTCTGAATTTAATGTTTAATTCTTCGCATTTCTTTTTTACATGCGGCTTCCATTTTAATTTTGCGTCTAAAGTCATACCGTGATATTTAGCTTCATTTGCGAATGGAACCCCAGTTGTATTTACAAATACAGGTAATCTATCGATTTTTTTGTACGTAAAGTACAAGTGGACTGATTTAAATTCGTTGAGCGCTATTCGCCATGTTTTTGTCCATTCATTGACATTATTAAGCGCGTTTTGTAATTTTACTGTAGCTTCGTTGATCGTTTTGCCCACTGCTAGTATTGCAGTGTCGTCAGCAAACGTGGCTACAATAGTGTCTTCTGTTTGATGTATATCATGTGTAAATAAAAGGTACAAAATTGGACCTAAGACACTACCTTGTGGTACCCCCGCCACTATTTCTTTGAAATCAGAATACTCATTTCCATGTCTCACACGAAAGATTCCATTCTCCAGATATTCTTTAAAAATTGTGTAAAGTCCATCAGGCAAAACTTGTCTTAATTTGAATTTGAGGCCTTCGTGCCAGACCTTGTCAAAGGCTTGCGAAACGTCTAAGAAGATTGCAGAGCAAATTTACTTTTCTTCAAAAGCTTTCTCGATGACGTCAGTGATTCTATGCACTTGGTTAATTGTCGAGTGCTTACTTCTAAAACCGAACTGATGTTCAGGTATTAAGTGATTTTCTTCTATTATTGGTTGCAGGCGCATTAGTAATATTCTCTCAAGAACTTTCGACACTACAGGAAGAAGCGAAATGGGTCTATAAGATTTCTTTTCATGCGATGGTTTACCTGGTTTCAGAACCATTATAACTTCCGCAACTTTATATTGGCTCGGGACATACTGAAGCCTTAGAGTGGCATTTATTATTAATCCTTTACGAGGGAGCATTTTAAGAATTTCTGCCGTTATTTAGTCATATCCTGGAGCTTTCTTGGACTTCAGCTTTTTTATTTCTCTATTTAATTCGGTGAGAGTAACATTTCTTGTTCTGTACATTTCACTTGTGGTAAGATTCACATTCATATTTTCATTAAGCACTTCTCCCATTCGTTTTGGTCATTCTTAATCGGAGGTGCTGGTAGCTTTGGTTTTTTCGTTACTTTAATAGCTTTCCACAGCGAGTAGTTGGATTCTTTTCCTGCTGTCAAGTTTTCAAGGTAATTTCCAACTTCATTGGTTTTGAAAAATTTTAGTAAATTACACAAGCGATTTAAGGTTGCTTTGTGCGATATAGTCATTGACCACAAAAATCCAATTCAGCACTTCATTTCACAATTTTGAAAAAATGGTTCTACACTTTTTTTTTTTTCATTTTTTGTATCAAAATATATAATAAGTTTAATTTAAATAAAGGATTAAAGATTAAAGATAGTACTTCATTGTAAGTGTTACCGTTGTTTTTTAATATTTTTTGTTCATTTTAAGTCATTTTTTTTCTAAAAGTGTCCCTATCTCCTAAACGGGGTGAGATAGATAGTAAAAAATGTTTGCTTTTGACCCTTCTACAAAAAACCGTCATCAATTTTTGGCGCCTGAGTTATCGTACTCTCCCCCTCATAGAACAATTTTGTTTAAATTACTTAAAATTTTCTCAAAAACCGCTCACACGATTTTCATTATACGTCCTGTAAAAAAAATTCATATTCCGCTTTAGTATACAAAAGCGACTATATTCCAGGAACCGAATTTATTTTGATCCTATATTTACAGTTCCGTAGCGTAGTTAAAACAAAATGCTATGCAAAAACTCTCGCATGTGAAAATTGTTGAGGTGAATGCAAATATTTGTTTGCATGGTTTACAATTATATTGGCAAACAAAATTATTTGGTATTCACATGTTCATACTTGCATATACCGAGCTGAAATATTAATCCAATTTGTCATCGCATCTTTCATGCTAAGGTTTATTCTGCATGCAAAAGGATTTATATCCATTTCTAGTTCTTTGGTTTGTTTAATCAGGGTAAATAACCACTGTACGCACAGTTTAATTAAAATTGCATAATTAATATAATCTACAAAATATATGGACAGTAATTGCTTTGGAATTTTTAACTTTTTTTCACTATATACATATAAACAATTGGTCTTAACCAAAAATTTTCAACGCCAAAGTAATACCAGCCATGATACCTACTCATATAAGGATAGAATAATAGGAAAAAAGTGAGTAACCGAAGAGCAGGTATCTTCACCTATTCAGTTTTATTTTTATATTTGAATAAAGAATCTAGAGTTTAATAACGAATATTCATTCAAACGCCTTATTGATTTCACTTTATTTTTGTGTGCTTATTTTCACTTTCTCATTACTTTTTTAACAGAAAAATAAAAATAAAATAAAAACAAACGTCAATTTTGGATGGACTTTACATGCTATCCTCAGCACGTCTCTTTTGTCTCAAGTATATCCTAAAATACAGAAAGAAAATCCAAATTAATAAATGAGTTCCCAAAAAAAAAAAAAAACAATTCCAGATTATCGTACCTATTTATTTTTTGTTTTAAATTTTACTCCACATTTAGGTCAATTACTTTTTTGGTCCAAACAATCAGGTTTAATAGTCCAACAGAGATGTTTCTTATGTGTGTAAAAAAAAAACGACAACAAGAACTACTTGTTTTCGGGAGCATTGTTTAACAGGTTTATGGATGTGCGAGTATGGTTTGGCCTGCGATCTTTAATTCGGCTACTACCGAGTATGCCCCTGGGCTACACTATTTAAAATATACCTACTATACAATACACACTATATAAAAACTAAAGTAAAGTAAAAGTTGACCAGGTAGTTGTTTTAAGGTTCGCAACATTTATGTAGTTATATTATTGAGGGTTTTCTTCTGGTTGTATTATATTTTTTGGACGCGGCGGCATCAACACTACATCGATGACATCATTTTTCCCAAATAGTACGAAAGTATCGAACAACATCCAACAACTTCAGGTCCGGAATTTTTATTATTTTTTTCTTTAGTCTTATTCACTTTAAATGGGTACTTGAAAGATAAGTTTGCATAAAGAATATCTACTTTTGTTGTTCTGATATTATCAAAACTAAGTATATTTTGCTTTCTAAAGAGAAAACATTGTTGATCTGTCTCACTTTTGAGTTTTGGGCTTAATTAACTGAAATTATAAGGGTTTATAAAATTTAACTACAGTACTTTTGGCATTAAGCGTTATTCAACACAAGAGGAACTCTTTTTCTTCTCTTATTTTTTTACTTTGTATGTTTCTTCCAAGGTCTACCTATAATGCTGCAACTATTAGACTAATTTTTCAAATGGCAAGTTATCAGACTTTGTATCGGAAATAAATAATTTTTTTTTTAATAAATGAAAGGTATGATTTATTACCATAATCTAATAAAAATAAATAAATATGAACATTACTTTAAACAAAAACCTACACTCGGGGGCCCAAAAATTGTGGAGCCCAATATGCACATATAACTTCTTTACAAATAATCCGACTCTGAATCATAGAGTACCTATATTATCTAGAGAACCGACTCGTACCCCCCTTGCCTGAAAAACCCTCAAATTTTATTTTAGCTCAATGAGAGAAAACTCTCTTAAATTCCCTGTCCGTGAATACGTGTGAATTGTTGATACAACAACAATTGGTGCCAGTAGCTCAAAAAGTTGAAAAATTGAAAAACACCCGATTTGCGATCATTTAAATGCTTATATCTTTGGATCCAATGGTTGGATTTTCAAAATATAAAATTCAAATTAAAGCCAGAATGACAGTCGAGTACCAGCTATAAAAAAATTTTCAAAACCTTCAAAAATTTCTTACTAAAAAAATGTAATTAATTTTTGGAGAATAATTTTCATCGAGGCAAACGTAACGAAGAAGAGGAATACACAAGAAAAAAAAATAAAAAAAAGTTTTCTATTAAGAATACACTGGTTGGAGGGAGATAGTTATTCTAAAGACGGTGGAGTGTGTGCAACAAAACAGCATAACCTTGGCAAATTGGGTTCGCATCGGGAAAAAATTTGCTATACATATGTAGGTATGCATGTTTGTGGTAGGTATTTTTCATTCATTATTTGTTAAGGTGCCTTCATATGCTTAGTTTGGTTGGTTGATAACTTTTATTCTAATAGTCGGACCGTTAAGGTTGAGATCTTAAAATTCAGGTTGAATATCAGGCTACATATTTCTTACAAAATCATTGCAGAGTAACACAAAAGTATGTTTACAATACAACATGTGTAAGATACAATATATAATTAATTATCATTAATCATTAATTTTGTTTAAAAATTCAGGTTAAATATCAGGCTACATATTTTTTACAAAATCATTGCAGAGTGACATAAAAGTATGTTAACAATAAATATACAGTATGTGTTAGATACAATTGATTATTAACTATAGTCAATAGCTTTAAAGATTGTAAAAGAAAGAAAAAGAGATGGCTACCTTAATAGACAACATTAATGATTAATGATAATTAATAATATATTGTACCTATCTTACACATATTGTATTGTAAACATACTTTTGTTACTCTGCAATCATTTTGTAAAAAAAATGTAGCCTGATATTCAACCTGGATTTTAAGACCTCAACCTTAACGATCCGACTATTAGAATAAAAGTTATCAGCCAACCAAACTAAGCATATGAAGGCACCTTAACAAATAATGAATGAAAAATACCTTCCACAAACGTGCATACCTACAAATGTATAGCAAATTTCTTCCCGATGCGAACCCAATTTGCCAAGGTTATGCTGTTTTGTTGCACACACTCCACCGTCTTTAGAATAACTATCTCCCTCCAACCAGTATATTCTTAGTAGCAAACTTTTTTTTATTTTTTTTCTTGTGTATTCCTCTTTTTCGTTACGTTTGCCTCGATGAAAATTATTCTCCAAAAATTAATTAAATTTTTTTAGTAAGAAATTTTTAACGGTTTTGAAATTTTTTTCATAGCTGGTACTCGACTGTCATTCTGGCTTTAATTTGAATTTTAAATTTTGAAAATCCGACCATTGGATCCAAAGATATAAGCTTTTAAGTGACCGCAAATCGGGTGTTTTCAATTTTAGCAAAAATTGGGCAATTCCCACTGAAACACGTCGGTTGGCAATGAACAACAACCCCATTTTTTTTTTCAATTTTTCCGAGATTTTTTTGGTTTCCTATTTAACTATTGTGAAGGTCGTGTAGGGTGTACAGTTATGTATTATATATCAAATTAATTGTCTATATTTCTAGATGCGAATTAAAAAAAAACTAATCCTATGGATGCAATAACTTAAGAGTAATGAGGTGATAAATAAAACAACAGAAGTATATTTATATCTCGGGTAAAAAAAAATTGAAAAATCTAAAAATTTTAGAAAACAAGTATATAACCAACATCTATCATCTGTATGATTTTAAGATTTTTTTAAGCATCCGTCAAAAAGATAAAAATCAAAAAGTAAAAAATTAATTTAATTTTTAATTTTTGAATTTAACGGACTCTTATTTTGAATATCTGAGCGCATAATCCTCCATATTTCAAACTGAGCGTGTCTACTTTTGCTCAAAGATGTGTTGGCATGGGCTCCCATTTAAAATGCACGGGACCACTAATACATGCTTATGAAAAAGTAGATTTCAGTGTTCTAGCAGCTTGTAGGTCGAAAGAGAACAAACACCTTAAGTCGGTTCTCTAGATAATATACGTACTCTATGCTCTGAATGCCGATAACTTTGAAATAAGAAATTCATGCTCAGTATAAGAGCGGAGTGGATGACAACTCTTTAGGAAATATTCAGCAAAAATAAAAACCAATCTACGAAGGCTGTATACAAGTTGGTGTGAATGAAACTGGTTTTAGATACTTAATTTGATTAGAAGACCATTATTGGAGGTACAAAATATTACTGTTGTGAGCAAATAAACAAAAATAATAGATTTTAACAGTGGACGTGCATCGATCAATACTATGAGTTTCTCTTGTCATTTTGTTTTTATTATTAAGTTGAATTAATACATTGCATTTCAGCTTGTCATGAAATTAATTATTTAAATAAGAATTTAGTAGGAAGGTGAATTGTCAGGAAGTTCTTTTAAAATATATTAAGGTATCAACAAATATTACAAATATTATTGTTTATATAGCTATTGGTTATTTCGAATAATAGTTATCAATTTTTCAACACTATTTTACTTGTTTTACCTTTGAAATTATTACATATTCATTTTACTATAGTTTAAGGTAAAAAAAGAAAGGCTTTTCTGTCTCTTTGCTAATTATATGCAATATTTGTTTTACTTTACAGTCGGTGTTGGGTTTCATATGACTATATGTACATCGAGAGCTGAGTCTGATTGTGCAAAATCAATTGATACTGATATTGAAAACAAGTGATATTTTGGATGTTGCATTAACTTTGTTGGTCAATTTTTGTTTTATTGTCTCTCACCTTTCATAACAAATAAATGCATTGAGCATATACAGGGTGTCCCAAAACTCAACGGTAGGCGGGAACCAGGTATAATATATATAAAATAATAAGAACCAAAATCCATCTCGCTTGGTTAAGTAATAATAAATTTTCAAATTTTGTAGTGATTTTGTTTACGTAATTCTAAATAACTATGCTATTGATCGCAATCTCAAATGCAAAACTAAATATTTAAAGTTTCGTAAGAAAAATAAAGTTTGAATAAATCTGGCTCAAAAAAATTTTGTAAGCTAACTTTGACACTTCATATTTAAAAAAAAAATTACTACACTACCCTGGGCAAGTTATTTAAAAAATTGGCCTATTTTATTTAAAAATGGTACAACAATTGCTACTTATTTATTCGTTAAAAAATATTATTTCTTTTTTATTTTTTAAAAGGACCTCAGTTCACTTCAATCAATTTTACGAGAATAATGCTTTTTTGTACTCAAAAATCGATTTTACCGAGGTGTACGTAACATAAACAGAGGCACTCGAATCAGACACTGTTTTCCATTAATAGGAGTCAGACAGATCTACATTACATAATACGGTACGCAGTACGCTACGATCTGTGTTCGGTATGCTTCGTTCATTCTTTTACTCGCAACTTCTCGTAATCGTGCTCTTTTGTGTTACCCTAGACTCGAATAGTGTTGTGGAAATTGTTTAAGTTATTATCTAGTAATAGGTACTAAAAACTTCACTATTTTTCGCCAACATTGTTCTGCAAATATCAACTCTGTGAGCGTATAGTCACAAGGGAGCAATCTTTGTACACGTTGCATGTCGTACGTGGTAGTTGTTTTGTTTTAAAATTTGTTGAGTAATGCGTTTTGGTACTGTCCAAACTTTGAACTCAAAAGTTAGTTATACATTGAAATGAGTTAATAAATAAGACTGACTGTTTGTAGATTATGTAATTTTATACGAAAAATGTTTCGAATTTTTTTTCCTCCAACTTACCATTTGAAAGGTATGGCCATTTCAAAATTACGAAAGTGTTAGTTTTTTTTTTTTTTTTACCTTCTAAAAGAAAACATCAAAACTTTTTTCCTAGAATCGATCATTTAAAAGATATATGTAATTATTTTAAAAATTGTTAAAAAATTTAACATACTGTTTTTTTGATAATTTATGCTAATTTAATAGATTGTCTTGACTGTGTACACAATTCTTTAACAAAACGGTGTATTATGTATTTGTTTTTGTATCAAAATTTTGTAGATAATGTTACACCTTTCATGAGTACTCCGTAATCAAGTGAAACGAATTGTAAATGACATCCAAATCAGGCCATTTTTATATCGTAAAAAAATTAAGGTGCAAAAATCTTAACGTATTAAGCGAATAGAATTAAATCTTAATATAACATGATTTTAAAATTAACCAATAAGTAAATATAATTTCTCCTGGCCTCCATACACTTATAAAGTAAAACGTGGGGTGCATGCAAAAGATAATAGAAAAGAGTGTAGATAGTGCGTGTTTACTCAAAATGGCTTAAGTGAACCAGGAAGTTAGTTTAAAATCACTTGCATGTTTTGTACCGAACATACGGAGAGATAGAAAAAGTAGTTTAGGTAATAAAAGTGTTATACTCGACTGTTTTGGTCGAAAAATAAAAAGTGGCACACGTAATTTGTAGATTATCAAATTCTCTACAGGATTAATTCAGAAGATTTTTGCTTTAAAATCACATCTTAAGGAGTTACTGCGAAAAAAACTAGGAAACTAAGAATTTTATAAAATACCAAATTTAAGTCTTTTTTCGGAATTCCATAACGTCGTTTGTATTGCAGGTTGTACAAAAATACTGTCAAGATCATAATTTGTTATTTTCTTTAAGTTACCATACAACTTTTTTTTAGCCAAAAAGAAGTTACATTTGTATATAGGCAAAAGACAGAAAAAAGTGACGATTTTCGGTGGATTTATTGAAGATTGTGAAGGGAAGATGGCGTTGTTGTATAAATTTGTGTTTTTCATCGACCATTCCAAACAACTTCAAAAATTTAGATTATCCGATTTTTTTTTTGGTTTCAATTTACTGATAAATAATGAATTTTTGATGTCTAACATCTATGGTAGGGTAAACGAGTGCGTGAAGTTAGCCCCCCTTTTTTGGAATTTGCTATTTTTGGAAGTTGTTCCAGGTTGTTCCCGATTTGTTCCGCATTGTTCCAAGTTTTTTTTGAAAAATATTCAAAAATGGGGGTTTTAGAGCCAAAAAACCGTTTTTGACCTAGCCCCCCTTTTTTCGAAAATCAAATTTTTGAAAGTTGTTCCAGATTGTTCTAGTTGTTCTGAACATTGTTCCAAGTTTTTGGACCCCTATTGTCAAAATTTCAAAAGTTATGGGCAAAATTCGAAAAAATTCTAGCCCCCCTTTTTTCGAAATTCTTGATTTTGAATTTTTTTTCGTGTTTTAAAAAGTGTTCCAAACATTGTTCCAAAAACTCAAAATTGTAGGACGTGTATTTTTAAAGATAAAACCTTCCGAACATTTTTTCAAAAATCCATAAAAACGGCTCTCTAATATTTTATTTTTTTTTTTTAATGCATTGACTTTTGAAATCTAATGGTAAATGCATGTATTGAAAAAAAGTTCTGACCTTACATTCTTACTATCAGCTTAAAAACTAACTTTAAAAAAACATATCCGATTTTTTTAACTTTTCAAAAACACCCCTGCCCCCCTATTTCCAAAAATTCAAAATCTAATATTTGTTCCAAGTACAGAATCCCTCAAATCCAATTGTTCCAAAGAATCATCAAAAAATATTGAAAACTGAAGATTTTAAGCCCAAAAAACACTTTAAATGAAAATATCTTATTATCCTTGCTCTGGCCCCCCTTTTTAGAAATCCAAAATTCAAAAATTTGTTGCAGGTTGTTCTAGGGCTCTTCTAAATTGTTCCAGACTTTCGTTTCTTAAAATTGATTTTTAGTATGAAAAATTTCAAAAAAAATGCTCCCCTGCCCCCCCTTTTCCAAAAATCAAAAATCACTTTAAATGAAAATATCTTATTATCCTTGCTCTGGCCCCCCTTTTTAGAAATCCAAAATTCAAAAATTTTGTTCCAGGTTGTTCTAGGGCTCTTCTAAATTGTTCCAGACTTTCGTTTCTTAAAATTGATTTTTAGTATGAAAATTTTCAAAAAAATGCTCCCCTGCCCCCCCTTTTCCAAAAATCTAAAATTTGTTCCAAGTGCAGAATCCCTCAAATCCAATTGTTCCAAAGAATCATCAAAAAATATTGAAAACTGAAGATTTTAAGCCCAAAAAACACTTTAAATGAAAATATCTTATTATCCTTGCTCTGGCCCCCCTTTTTAGAAATCCAAAATTCAAAAATTTGTTCCAGGTTGTTCTAGGGCTCTTCTAAATTGTTCCAGACTTTCGTTTCTTAAAATTGATTTTTAGTATGAAAAATTTCAAAAAAATGCATTCGTTTAAAATACATAAGAAACGAAAGTCTGGAACAATTTAGAAGAGCCCTAGAACAACCTGCAACAAATTTTTGAATTTTGGATTTCTAAAAAGGGGGGCCAGAGAGCAGTTTTTATGGATTTTTGAAAAAATGTTCGGAAGGTTTTATCTTTAAAAATACACGTCCTACAATTTTGAGTTTTTGGAACAATGTTTGGAACACTTTTTAAAACACGAAAAAAATTTCAAAATCAAGAATTTCGAAAAAAGGGGGGCTAGAATTTTTTCGAATTTTGCCCATAACTTTTGAAATTTTGAATATAGGGGTCCAAAAACTTGGAACAATGTTCAGAACAACTAGAACAATCTGGAACAACTTTCAAAAATTTGATTTTCGAAAAAAGGGGGGCTAGGTCAAAAACGGTTTTTTGGCTCTAAAACCCCCATTTTTGAATATTTTTCAAAAAAAACTTGGAACAATGCGGAACAAATCGGGAACAACCTGGAACAACTTTCAAAAATAGCAAATTCCAAAAAAGGGGGGCTAACTTCACGCACTCTAGGGTAAACTAAAAACCTGAGCTTAGTGTAATACGTTACGTGTCACACATTAAGTTTTAATTGCGTACGTTCAATAATAAAACTACATGGACGAACATTGATGTTTACCTACACATCTTAACCGTGAGTCCCGGCACTCACAATTTTCTTTGTTACTTCCCTATAACTACAAAAAACCTCTTAAAACATGTAATTGAGAGCAAAAACGTCTAAAAGTATTTTTTTCTAGTATATCTAAGATCAATGAACAATATATCAAAAAATGAGGTAAATGAGCATCTTTTTATCGACACCTACAAGGCTCAAAATGAAGGCCTCATTTCCTTGAATCTTTCTGTGGCCAAAGTTTGACGCTTGCTCAAATGAAATGAGTAAATCCGTTACTATAGTTCTAGGTCTATTATTTAAAGTTGACATGACCATGACATTTTTATTTACAACAATAATTTATGAGAAACCTTGTATTTGCCTTAAATTAAACGTAAATATGCCGTACAAAACCCAACATTGGCCCACTTTTATTTCTCTAATAATAATGACTATGTGCTTACTTAATATAAAAAATATCGTATACGCCCGAGTGTACAGATTGTGTTCAGATTGTGTTGATAGGAGGTTTCGAAGAAACTTTCAGTTATGATAAGGGATGGTATTTTGAATCATCACAATAAATTTCCCCACACCCCTTAACGCCCACTTAAGAAAATAAAATCCCCCAAATTTATACATACAAAGCTTTCCTTCATGTGCCCAGTAAATAAAAAATAAAAATACAAACAGAAATGATTTAGTCAATTAATGAATCAACCTCTTTAAATAACATATCATATTAATGTATTCCTCGCTTAATTGCTCCTCGCTTAATTGAACAAAAAGTTCGAGATTTGTACATTTCCTATATATATATATGTACATATGTATATATGTATATAAAATATATACATATTGAGTTAAACTTGATTAATTAATTTGAAAAAAAAAATGCAGCTAATAAACTAAAACCATGTAGCGCAGATAATTGAAAGGCGGCGGATAAAAAGTTGTTATAAATAAATAATAAAAATTAACAAATTGAAATTATTCGAAAGCACGGATTTTGTATTTTAATTGAAACCAATCTCCACAACAAATGACATAAAACTATAGCTTGCTATTAGCAATTCCAATGTTGACTACAGTAAGTACAGTAGGAACTTTGACAAGAAATTTAAAATTCATAGAAATGAGTTGCAAAATAAAGACAAACAAACATTTCAATTTCTATCGAAGTTTTCTTAAGAAAATGCGAAAGAATTCTATGCGACTCTTAGATTTATTTGATTGAAATTGATTTTCATATTTCGCTAACACACTAGCACTGGTGTGCGAAGTTTTAGATTGAATCCTTAAATATTCATGTAGTCAAATCGTTTGAGATGGACTGTCAAATTGTGTGAGATAGGCGTGTATTGACGTATTGTGTGAGGAGCTTTCAAATTTTGTTTCATGTTTTTTATCATAGATTTTTTACATGTGTTATGCCGGCTTTTCGCGAGTCGATTTTTGCCGTGCGGCGAGGCTTTGTGTTGAAAATTGACTCATGAGCCGCAGGTCACTCAAACCTCAAACCCCAAGGTAGGTTCCCAGTCGACTTTTGCCGTGCGACGACGTGTTGTCTATTTATTTTTTGTTCAAGTCTGCCAAACAACAACGAATAAAAATAATATTGTGAAATTTTAATCAAAAATAAGATCTTCTTTGACGGCTTTTTAAAACTTTATTAGTTAGATAGTCTGTAAGATAATGTTTACAAAAATGTTTGGTACCAAGTTTAATATATTTTAAAAATAAAAATTGAAACTTAAAGAAAAAAAGTTTTTGAAAATTAATAAAGAGTCATTGTTTTGCCATTCAGAACGCTTTTTTATAAATAAATATCATTTAACAAAGCTGCGACTTTTACATTTAGTCATATAATGACTCAGAAAAAAAGGGATCAAATTTTGTTTGGCAAAATTCATTTGACATTTCTCTGATATTTATTCGTCAAATATTTAATTCAAAATCCTATAATGTTGGCAATTTACGTCTTTTTTATTTTTATTCACTATTATGTTTCTCAATCATTAACATTCGAAATTTTTCTATTTTGCTTTTATTATTACACTTTTAATCATGTCGGAAAATTCGTTTGGTAATTTGTTCTTTTGTGGTTACATCATTTATTATTTGTTTTTTTTTTTTTTTTGTGAAATAACGTTTCACCGCTTCGTTATTTCGCGAAATATCGTGAAGCTATTTTATTTTTTTTTGGATCCATTCTTTGTAAAGTTGTTTGGTTCGATTGACCATTAATTACGATCAACTGTTATTGAAATCTATCGTTTTTTCTGAGGCGTTGCTTAATTTAAATTCCACTTTTTTTTTACACACTATCAGATCTTTGCCGAAAAGAGCTTAATATAAGCGACATCTTGCGACCAAAGATTTGTCAACACAAGATATGTATGCGTGTTATCCGGCTCATCACTTAGTGCAGTGTTAGTGTTGAAAAACAATTAATACAAAACTATTACATACGAGTACAATATAAATATATACAATGACAATATCGATGTGTGGGATTTTTGTTCTAGTATGTTTTAAAATGTTTTTACTAATATTAAAATCAAATAGGTTTGAGTTCAAATTCAAAAGCCTACACATGCGGGTAAGATGCTCATGCATGCCACAATTAGTACGGTGTTGAGATAAATGCAATAATTCCAAACTACGAATATTGTAGTTTCCCCCACGGTAATTAAAACTAATACAATTTAATAAATCTGGTGCATCAATAACGCAAGTTATAAGTTGATGAATAAATATAATATCCATATTAATCCTCCTTAGTGATAAAGGTTTAACCTGAAGAAGTTTAATCCTGTGTTCATAAGGAGGAAGGTTATAAGGATCAGACCACGGATCAGAAAGGTATGAAATAACGCTGTACTGCTTCTAATCTATTTTTATGGGTAACGTAAAAAGGAGTCCATATCTGAGATGCATATTCAAGATGGGGGCGGACTAAACAGTTATAAAGAGCGAGGGTAACATAGGGATCCTGAAATTCTTTAGACCATCTTTTAATAAACCCTAACATAGAGTTGGCCTTATTGACGATTAGATTTTTTGTAATCAAACGAAGAAGGAGTTTGTTTTTTAGAAAAGGTTATTGCCTGACATTTAATTGGGTTAAGATTCAAAACGTTCTTGTTACACCAAATAAGAAAACTGTTTAAATCATCTTGCAGATTTAATGCTTTTAAAAATTTTCATATCATCCGCAAAAATTAGAATTTCACTATAACGTTTACAGAATAACAGAGGGATACGTCATTTATAGCTAAGATAAAAAGAAGGGGACCTAAGTGACTTCCCTGAGGAACTCCCGATTTGGCAATGAAAGGGTTAGTGAAAGAGTTTCGGAATTTAACCTGGTAATATCTATTAAGGAGATAGGACGAAATCCAAGTGATGAGTCCAGGAGGGAACCCAAACACTTTTTAATTTAAACACGATAATTTTATGTGAGAGTTGATCAAAAGCCTTCGAATAATCTTTATAAATACATTCAAGTTCAAGTCCACGCTCTAACGCAGTTAAACACTTTTGCATAAAAACAAGTAGATTTGTTGCTGTTGATCGCTTCTGCATGAAACCATGTTGTTGTTTGCAAATGCAAATAATGTTTTTACAGTCGAATGTAAAACTATCGCCCACCACCTGCTCAAAGAGCTTAGGAATACAGGACAGCTTGGAAATCGGCCTGTAATTACATATGTCAGATTCGTTTCCTTTTTTAAAAACTGGTGTTAAAATGCTTTTTTCCAAATACTTGGAAATTTACCAGAGCTAAGAGATAAAGTAAATAATTGTATCATGAAGTAAGGAAAGGTAATGTAAAACTTTGTCTGTTGTAATTGTTAAATTGTTGATGGTTGCTTGTGGGCAATCTTGTAAGTAAAGAAAGAAGTCCTCATCAACATCAATTGGAGTATCGATGAAAGATTGGCGAAAGTTATTAGAAAAAGCATCACAAATTTCAGGGGTACTAGTTAAAATATTACTGTTATAATTAAATTTCACTGGATAACCATCAGATTTTTTTTTTGTGTTAACAAATTTCCAAAAAAATTTGGGGTCAATCTTAAGGCAGCTTTCCATATTAATAAATTTTTGCTGTAATAGTTTTGTCATGCTTTTTAAGTTTTGCTTGTTTGCTGTTAAAATTAAATTATTTTGTCAGTTAAAAAAAAAACGAATTAAAAATGTAATGAATTTTGAAAGTACTTTTTATATTTTTAATATTTGTATAGGTACCTATATGGATTTTGTTTCTAAATAATTATAAAAATAAAAATAAAATTATGTATAATTTGTTTTTGAATTTTAAATATAACATATTTATAGTTTAAAAGCTGGAAGAAACTCTAATAAAAACTTTAATTGCAACTAAGGCAAAAGTTTGATTAAAAAAAAAAAACAAACAAAATATCTTTCCTTAAAAACTTTATTATGAATTTTAAGAGTTTTTGATTTTTTTTTTAAAAACATTACAATTTAAAAGAAATATACAACTTATATAAAACATATTCTTCTTTTAAACAAAGCAACAAACTAAGATAAGTTTGTTGCATTGGACTTGTTGAATTAGTTTTGAATTGACACGAATTTTGGCGTTTCTTCCCGATGATTTCAATAATCATTTTGATTAAGCCCATCTAAAATGGGTATGTCACATACATTATGTACATAGGTTCATCAGTTTTAAATTTAAAAAAATAGTAACATCTATATCATTCCTCATCGAATTCCCTATATCATATTTATTTTAAATATACATTTATATAAAATAAAAATATAAAGGAGCTATCCAAAGTGCAATAACTTCATATCAACCTAACAAAATTTAGTGGGAGTACGATTGAAAAACTATCTACCTATATAGACTTGTCTAAAACAGCTTTAACGTCTAACGACTTATAGTAGTGAGCCTTCATTTCATTGCAAAGATGATCTGAACAAATACAAAACAAAATATTTCGCCAAATAAGTATCGAGATGGTCGTCAGCTTTTATAAAAAAAAACTTCTCTATCTCTTTCTTTATTGTGTTTATTTACATATATATATATGTATCTGTATATATTATAAGAACTTATATATTTATTCATTCATATACATATATGATTTTGATGTTTTTCGAATTCGATCACTTGCTTTTTCCAAATATGGTTCAATAACATTGATGACGATTCGTCATTATAATCAAAATGCGCATTGGATTGAGTGTGTGGTAAATCGAGTTTTTTGTGTGTAGATCTTTATGATGTTTATACTATACCATCAGTACTTTCTTGTTACCACAAACCCACAATCACTAACACCATTGACATATCAGAATCACTTAGCGCAAGGTAGTTGTTTAGTTTTATTAACGATTTAATTCATATACCAACTTTGTAACTTGAGGCTTTTTACGAGTTTCATAATATCTTTTTGTATTATCGCTAGTCATATATTTTTTTTTTTTTTTTTTTTTTGTATTGTGAGCCAAGGTAATCTGGAAATAGAGCTTCATGTGAGCGCTTTGTTTTAAAAAAAATTACCTACAATGACATTTACTTAAAAAAAAAACATTATAAATTAACAGGGGCTATTCTTAACCCGAAAATATCCTAGAGGTGAAAGTTCAGACCATCATGAAAATGAAATAATTGTATATGAGGAGGTTAATTCATCCTCCTTTTCGAAATGTAGAGATTTTGTTATTTTATTTTAATATTTTCATTACCAATTCGTTTCGCCTCTCTAAAGATAAAGGTGTCAGAGATCGATTTTCAATTTTATAAAATTTCTCAGAACTAAACATCTATAAGAATAAATTGTTTGATTTCTTTGAATAACACACACAACTACTGTAGTCCTGGGCTTCACTGCTACTTGTTGGAAAAAGTATGTACATAGTCATTAGTACCTAGTACCTAAAATAAAATTTTCAAATTTTCAATTTTTGTAAATTTAAAAAATTGAAGCAATTCTTATAGAAAATAAAAAGCATGACTGGGTCGCACATTAAAAAGCCTGACTCGGTAACACAGTCTTGCTCTTATTTATAAGAATTTTTGTTTTATTTGATATCTCATTTAAAATATTTAATATTTTCTAATAATAGTCTCTAAAGGTTTAAATCGTCAATTAAATAAATAAAAGATATTATTTTAAATAACTTAAAAACACTTATTTTATTTATTTATTTACTTAAATGCATTTCGGAAGCTATGCTTCCATCGTCAGTAAGTTTTATATAAATAATAATACAATAAAAATTTGTTTGATATATTAAATGCAAATAACTCATTACAAACAAAAACAAACTACACAAACAAATTTTAATAGTGAATTTAAGATCTATTATACATTTTTTGAAAATTGGATCTTTTGTTGGCCCATCGTCACTATTCATTAAATTATTTCTATTTTTGAAAATGTAAAGAGATTCAAAAGCATCTAATTCATAATGATTATTTACATTACGAATTAATTTCAAATTTTGTAAGCTAAAATTATGGTTATTCTCCAGCATGTGTTGTGCTACACTCGACTTTTCAGGTTCATTGTATTTTACATGTGCAAAATGTTCTTTGAACCTTTTCATGATTGGTCTTCTTGTCTGTCCTAGATATTCCTTCCTACAATCGCTGCATCCAATAGTATAAATTCCTGATTGTTGATTTTTCTCAATTTTATCTTTTGAGCCACTAATCACATTTTTGAGTTTTATCTCACTACACTGACTCATTTTGATGTTTTGCCTACTAAAAATTGGTCTTAATTTTGATGTAATTTCTGGATAAAAATTGAATTTTGACCATTTCTTTTGTTCATCGTTTTCATTTCTGATTAAATCTAAAGTTGTATAATTTTTTAAGTTTTGTTTTCTTCTATGTGTAATCGTGAGATCAACTATTAATTGTTCTGTATATCCGTTTATCTTAGCTATTTCTTTGATCTTTCGTATTTCAATGTATTCTCTTTCTTTCGTCATCGGGATGTTTAAAGCTCTAAAAATCATTGAATGGAAAGCTGATATTTTGTGTTCAAATGAATGAAAAGAGTCCGATGTTATATAGGTTTTCGATAAATATCAAACTCGAAAATTTCACCTTTCCTAATTAAAGTTAAAAATTAAATAATTTAACCTTCCGTTTATTTCTTCTTTGTATTATTATTTATATAAAACTAACTGACGATGGAAGCATAGCTTCCGAAATGCATTTAAGTAAATAAATAAATAAAATAAGTGTTTTTAAGTTATTTAAAATAATATCTTTTATTTATTTCATGAAAGTAATAAATAGAACTGTCGGGCCAATATCTATAGATATATTCCAAAAACAAGCCATAGACCAATATATGAACGGCCCACAGCCGTACCGAACTAAGTCATAAACAAAAAAAAGTCCACCAACCGGAATATAACACATTTAACTGTCATTTTAGTTGCCGCCGCCTTCTTCAACAATTATAACTAGGCACATATATGAACGATCTTTGAAACGGCCTATCTGTAAGCTTATTTCCTTTGTGCCTCGGTAAGGACAGAGACTGAGTGCTGGATTTTTTAACCGGTTATAGGGTGTAGGTACGTTTTGCAATTTTTTCCGTTTCCCTGATATGAAAAATTGCTCATGCACACCTTAAACCTAAAACGACTTTAAATTGCCATTACAAGTCTTAATCAATTGTCTAAACATGACTACGTTTAAGAACATAAAGCAAAATTAGTAAATATAATTTATCGTCGCTTTTGCAAAATTTTCAATATCTTAACTATTATATTTATTGTATAAATGCTGCTTTTAATACCTTTCAATGTATTTAATAAAACATCTTTTTCTCTTTTTAACCTAATAGTGTCTGTATTACATAATCAATAATAAATTATATTAAAACTATTTTTCTCGGCTTTAATCAAAACATACTTAAGCTCTAACAAAACTCATAATACAACGAATTAAGGTAAAACATGAATCAACTTGCACTGGTATTTCAGTACCTAGCTAAGAAAAATAATAATTTAATAATTAGACATGTCATTTTAGACTTTTACCTCGTAGTCCCAGGGCCGGACCAACCATATGTGCAAGATGTGCAAATGCACAGGGCGCAAAATTCTGGGGGCGCATTACTAGGAGCAAGAAAATGTAATTGGCGTTAGGCAATAACGCCAAAATTGAATTGTAAATATTGTCCAAAGAAATTCTGAACAATTGTTGTTGTTTTTGCTCAATTTGGGCGTTATTTCCAATTTTATAATTTTGTTTTATAGGAAAGAACGTCCAAAAAACAAATGGGAAATAACGCCCAGAATTGGAAATATCGCACAAAACAAATCCAGAAAAACCTCACTGTTTACGCGCCGCGAATTTTTTTTTAAGATTATTTTATCATTGAAATATCACTTTGGAAATATCGGCCAAAATTTAGGAAAGAACGCCCAAATTAAAAAAAGTTTGATCGCCCAAAATTGAAGAATTAACACCCAAATTTTACAAAAACAATTAACATTGAAAATATTTGGCGATATTTCCAACTTAATTGATTTGGAAAAATATAAATTTCGGCTATATTTCAATTTTTTTTTGGGCGATAAAAAAAATTTGGGCGATATTTCCAAATTGATTTGGGAGTTATTTCCTTTCGCGTTTTTGCCTAACACCAATGTAATCTGTCTTGCGCAAACAAATATGTACTACCATTTGCCATGTGTATGTATGTGTGTACATATAAAAAGTGACGCTTACTACAAATCTTGCACAGGGCGCAAATTTGGCTGGGGCCGGCCCTGCGTAGTTCAGTTATAAAGGTGGTAAATGGATAATGACTTTGTTTATTTTGATAATATATATGTAATTCTCATACCGTTAGTAAGAAAGTTTAGCCATTGAAAGCTTTTATTTGTGTTTTTGTTTTTATTTTCTGTGGATAATTTCATAGCAATGATTTATTTTTTCGCTGCCAATTTTATCGCTCATGCTCCAAACAGAATAAATAAAATTGCATAGCAATATTATTAAAAATAATATTTAATGGATTTAACAAAAATTCAGGACTTTAGTATATGTCAATTAGCAGTTAAAAATTGTATTTCAAAAACATATAGCGAAACAGCAAAAAAAACATTATCTTCCCAAAATAAAATAACCGTTTAGCGTTTTTAATAAGAACATTTTTTTTAGGTATCAGAAACTCAATATAACGAAAACTAATAAAATCCATTCACCATATAAACGGATTCCGAGGTTTATAAGGTATAAAATGTTAGGAATTAATGTGCTGTGCATGACTTAAAAAGAAAAACATGAACAGACTTTTGAAATGAGATGATCTTTATAAACACACAATAGGTACATCAGAATGTGACTAAAATTAAAACCAAAACTTAAACAATGCACGTTCATCTTAATAATAATACTAAAACAAAATTATAAGTATATCAGATTACTGACTTAACAGGGCTTGACCAAAATAAAACTTTAATTTTAATGTGATGTTTCTGTAAAATTTATTTATTTTAAATTTTCAGAGTCCGCTAAAAAAAACAAGTATAATGCTCTGACGCAAACACACCAAATTCGACCAGATTATAGCGTTTATAATGAAGGACCAAGACAAAGCATTGCGTAGGCTATGTTAACTCAGCAATTGAACAATTTAATCCATATATGGACGAAAGTTCCTTTTTCTTAAATAAAACAATAACTAACTATGATTAAAGAGAGCTGGGCATATACATTTTGCAAATCTACCATCAATTAAAACAAATAGAATCGAAAAGAAATTTGGTTTAAAATGCCTGCAAAGTATAAATATTCTTATAATCATACATATTTCAAAGTAAAACATAATTAGACCGACGGAAGTGTAACAGATAAAATGGAAGCAGCTGTTCAGCGAACTGATTCTCAAAAAATTCAACCGAATGGCCCAAGAGTATCGTTTAATCGGGATGTGCATGTGAAAAGAATTGGTTAGTCATGAATAAATGTATTTTTTTTTTTCAATATTATTTTTTCTTAAAGTTACATTGATTTCTATTAGATGGGTTTCCCCCTTTTTTGAAAGTGTTCCCCATGAAATTAAGATTTTTCAATCTGGAAGTGAAGTTCATCTGATTTGGAAAATAAACAAGAACTTACATTATTAATAAAGAAAAAAAATAAATGAAGGAAATTGTATTTTTGAATGAACTTAAAACAATTCATTTTAACAATGACACATTAATTGAAAAAAAAATCTGAATAAAAAATCAATATAATAAAATAGACTAAAACTGTAGCTCAGAAACAAACACCGACATAAAATTTCGAATTTTTAAAAGGCAGTTTGAGACATATTTTTGTTTTGTTTGAAAAATAATATTTACATATTTTTGTTTTAATTATTGCTTTACGTTTTTCGATTATTGAAATATTGATAATAGTGCAATACTATCCAATATTTATTGATACCCAGAAGGTGACAAACCAAAAAAAAAAAGAAGCCATGTGAGTCATATCACAAAACATGATATTACATTTTAGTCCATACATTTTCATTGTAGCTTCTGCCGATATGTGACGCTGTGAACAATTCGTAGTTCCAATTTAATTTCAGGAAATTCTTAAAATGCTTTCAATAACTTTAGCTATTAAGTTCGTTTATGGGAAATGTTCATAGTTTTTAAATTAACTCGGGACTTATTACATTTATTTACATATAACTTGAGCATTTTTCAGTAGAGAAATCATGCGGATTGACCTAGCAAACTCGGAATCTGTTCTATAACCTTAAATTAAAATAAAAATATTTATGTTAATAGTTTTTGAAAAATTCGCATGAAAACTCAAAATTTTGATAAAAAAAAATGAAAAACAAAAGTTTAGACCAATTTTTTTCAAAATCGTGAAATTAAGTGCTGAATTGGCTTTTTATAGTCTGTGTACATATTAATTCTGAGTCCAACAGAAAATGATCCGCCATCTCACGCAACAATTGGAGCTAGGGCGTCTTGGGCCTCTCCGCTGGAATTTATTCGAGCCAGCCGGGCCACTTGCCCGAAATCATTTTTAAAACATAATGGAAAACCCTTATCTTTATAATAAAGCTAAATTCTTGGCCATAGCCCATAACATTAAATTATATGCGTTTTAGTTCTTCTTGAGGGAAAATTTTTAATAGGATGATTGGTGACAAACAATAAGAGATACTAAGAAAGTTCATACAAATTGTTCCTAAATGTAAGCTTTGAGTACCTCAAGTCGAAAACATTATGAATTCTGATAAAGTTTTCTTCTCAAGTAGGTAAATTTTATGCATTCGTAAGGTTCATGACAAAACCGTAACCTCTAGTTTCATAGTATAATATCAAATTCTACTTTTGGTTTAAACTCAGCTCAACAGCTAATTCGAATTCACAGTTTCGTTAAAACCTTGTAATGAGTTTATTCTGTAGGTTAAGCATTTTATTGTTTAACCCTCAGTTCAACGTTTGGAATCACTTGGCAAAGAAGTGACATTATTTATTTGACAGCTGAAATTTAATACATAGTCAGGTGAGATATTGAATTCATTTAAGAAGGTGTATTTACAACGAAGTGAATATTAATCGAAAAAAAAAACATTCAATAGAGAACAAATCTATTTTTTTTTAACGGTACTTCGAAACTTACAAAACTCACCCCGATTGTCAACAAATCAAAATATTTGTTGTTTTGTGTATTATAATTATTTCATAGAGTAAGAGAGGACGAAGTAAGATTTTGGAAAAGCCATATAAAAGCTACGTACTGTTTACATTACTTCACATGACTATGTACATATGCCGCTAACTTATATTCATACAGCCCTATTAATAAAAAACTTTTATTCCACTTTTATTTCACGAGTTTACTAAACTATGGAATAAGAGTTAAGCTATGGGTTAAAATTTTCCATTAATAAAAACAAAATGTTCGGGGAATAGTTAAGTGACATTTACCAAAAATTTTGTTTTCTAATAATATTTTAGACTATAAGTCCACAGAGTAAGGGTTAACCCTTCACTATTCCACTTTATTAATTTGGCTGATACAATTTAGTTAAACTAAGTTCAATTGAACTGAAGTTCAGATTACACTGTGAAACTGGAAGATTTGAACTTCAAATTTAAACTGAAATTGATGTTCAGCTGAACTTAAGTTTAAACTTCCACTGTGAAACTGAAATTAAAATAAATATTTCAGAAACATTCTTTCTTTCCGAAATGTTTCTTTGTATTCTTTTGTTTCACTTGAAAATGGATTCAGAGCAGTTTAACAGCTCTGTGTCTTATCATAATTCAAGAAATAGAATAAAGAGACACAAAAAAACAATGACTAGGGAGTACATATTTTCAAAATGAGAGATAATTAAGGAGGCTCAAAATCGATAGTGGCTAAAGAAATATAAAAAAATTGCGTGTCTATGTTTAACTTTGAGCGCATCATGAAACTTTTTTTCAGATTCTTTTTTTTATAGCAGTTCAGTTTTTTAGAATTTTTTTTGTAAGCTCTATTTTTTAATTTGTTTTCGTAAAATTATCATTTTGTGAATCGCACAAAACTTTTTTGGTCTCATAATTTATAAATTCCTCATAAGACATAACTTTTCTTGACTTTTTTGTTTTTTTTTTACAAAAATAAATAAAGTTTTATATCAATAGTATGAAACTGTGAAACATTTCAGAAATATATGTCGTCCAGACCAAAATATAACATTTTGAAAACATTTAACAAAAGAAAAGTGTTTCTTAAGTTTTTCTTTTGGTCTGGACATAATAAATAATTATTATTTTAAAAATGTTCCATTGACCGTCTACACCAAGAACAATTTTTCAAAAAAATGTTTAAGAAACAAAAAATTCTGCTTTCACCATAAATTAATAAAAAAAATTTACTAGTCAACATTAACATAGTCGTGCAAATTACTTAAGCCAATGAAGTTTTTAAAAATTTGTAATGTTGTTTTCACCTCAATTCACCCTTTAAAAAGCCAAATTTTGTGTGCTTCTTGAAGTCCATCCCCTACATATTTTCAAAAATAAAGATTTTTTATAAGTACCCCAATTCACCCTATATCTATATATGTAGGGTAGGGCGGGGATAGTTGGGCCACTTTTTACTTGAAGTCTCATAATTATCAAACTACTCATAGTACAACTATGGAGCTGGTATCAAAAGAAAGGATAAACTTCTGGCTTCTAAATGAAATCTTAAAAAATTGAAAATATGTAACCGCAGAAGAATAAAGCTACCTTAAATGGATCAAGTGCAAGTGGGCCAACTTGCTCCTATAGCGGGACAAGTTGGCCCAGTGTGTGGGGTTAGTTGGACCAAGCCCTAAAAAGTGGCAAAGCAAGTCTCATAAAGGGAAACAAATCCAAAATTTTATAAGGAATTTTATTTAAAACGGTCAAACAAACTAAACAATAAATTTTAAATAAAATTTTAAAAATAATTATAATAGAAATATATTAAGGTTTATGGTTTGAGAAGCATATTTAATCATTCATATAAAAATACTCAAAACTGTTAAATTTAACTCACAAAATATGAAAATACAATATATTCACTTATAAAAAAACTTTACCACAGTCCTTAGTCCTGGATTTTTCACTCGGATAAAAAAAAAAACTATCCTATCCGCATTTTTTACTTTTACACTTGAAAAGGACAAATCTGTGTGTAGTTTATCTTCGGAGGGCACTATGACACAGAAACCGATATGGCACGTGCTGGTAAGAGAGCACGCTTTGTTCGTAAATGATCATTTTCTTGTAGTACTTTCAGTTTGTGAATAATTCGCGTGGGCCAACTTGCCCCGTGGCCCAACTAGCCCCGCTCTACCCTACATACATATATGTAGCTTAATTTTGAAAAATATCTAGCGCCAAAGCTGAAGTAAATTTTTAAGTAATTATCTTTCAAACACAAAAAGTTTTTAAAAGTCGGATACCATTTTGTGTGTTTACTCTAGTTTACCTAATATAGCTAAGTTTTATGTAAGTATTTTTTCAATAGAGAAATTTTGATGAGGTATACTTTTCAGGTAACTGAGATTGTTGAGAAACAAAATTTCAAATGGAATGCCTTATTTTTATTTTCCCCATTTCTACCTTGAATATTTCAATTTTGAGCAAGCGATTAAAAAATGTGTATTTCTTGTATTTTTTTTCCGTGGCTAGGTATTAAAATCTTCAAAAGGTTCTATGAGGACCGAAAAACGCGTGCTCATAGGAGTGTGAGATTCTTACTTCACTAAAACCACCTCCACCTCCCGATAGCAACTAAGTTGAAACTTATCTAGCAATTTATTTTTAACGAAGTTATACAACGTGTTGCAGGTAACTATCCGGCGATAGCTCCTGCGTATTCCGCGATTTTAAAAGCGGTTTTCCGTTTACCGCACCAAGTCAGGTTTAGTCCTTCGCAAGCGGCGTACAAAATTTGATGCAGGTAACTATCCGGCGACAGCTCCTGCGTATTCCGCGATTTTAAAAGCGGTTTTCCATTTACAGCACCAAGTCAGAAGGTTTAGTCCTTCGCAAGCGGCGTACTAAATTTGTTTCGTCAAGAATTTCAATAATAGTTCTAAAAGCGTGTTCTAAAAGTCGTTTTCTATGCTTTCGCGCAAAATTTTTTGTTTCATTTCTTACCGTGGGGATCCCAAGATCCCTATGTAGGTCTAATTACCACGGCGTATTAACAAATGACCTTAGCAATTTATTTTCAAAAAATTGTAAAATATTTAAATTAGAATCGCGAGTACAACCCCATAAGTCCAGACGGGCTTAAGTACCTGCCTGTATAAAATAAGCTTGTTTTCTATATTAAGCTTAGAGTGTTTCCCGATTAACCAGTACATTTATCTGAATTTAATGTTTAATTCTTCGCATTTCTTTTTTAAATTCGGCTCCCATTTTAATTTCGTGTCTAAAGTCACCGAGATATTTAGCTTCATTTGCGAATGGAACCCGAGTTGTATTTACAAATACAGGTAATTTGCCGATTTTGTTGTACGTAAAGTCCACGTGGACTGGTTTTAATTCGTTGAGCGCTATTCGCCAAGTTTTTGTCCATTCATTGACATTATTAAGCGCGTTTTGTAATTTTATTGTAGCTTCGTTGACGTTTTGCTGCTAGTATTGCAGTGTCGTCAACAAACGTGGCTACAATAGTGTCTTCTGTTTGATGTATATAATGTGTAAATAAAAGGTACAAAATTGGACCTAGAACACTACCTTGTGGTACCCCTCCCACAATTTCCATGTCCTCAGTATTTTGAAAATAAAATAGAAGGAATATTGTTCTGAGATTGTCTTTACTACAAACAGATGGCACTGGTTTTCAAAAATTGTATAAAAAAACACTTGATTGTTATATGAAGTCAAAATTTATTTCATTTTTGTCAGTCAATGACGTCAGTAGTATATGCGCAAAGCCAAGTTGTATTATGGGCTCATCGCAGATTCCAATAAAATTGACCATTGTTGTTTATGGGCTTTAAACAATCAAATATACTTGTCACAACAACAAAAATATATTAAGTATTTGCCAAATTAAGGAACAAACATAAAATAACTTCAAAAACCCACACACGCTCCAGAATTAAGTTTAAGATGGTTCATCGCGAGTGACATCATCTTTAACCTCAAACGAAACTAGACTGCAATGAAATCAGTTTAAAATACTCTCTGAGTCAATAACTACATTATATTCAGTGCTATACCTGGTATTATTTTTTTTTTTACCATTCGCCCACTTTATGACAATCCACATTAATGCCGGATTTACACGACTAACAAATAATGCCACATAAACTCTGCCATATTTTATCCATTTATTGATATAATCATGTTTATGAATAAAAACCTTAAATAATGGATGCAAAATAGCATACGATATGGCAATTTGTCAGTCTTGTGATTGCAGTACCCATGTAACTGGGATCAGTTAAAAAAACAAAAAAACAGAGATTAACAAATGTTTAATTAAAATCAACTTCATCATATAGATGAATCCATATAGGTACACAGATGTTCAAAAAAAATAATAATATTATATTCCTATTAGGGACACTTAGGCTGGTGTCTGTGTCCATTTCCCGCATAAGCCATTAGTCTGTTATGGTTCAGAATAGGAGATACTTCAACTTTTATTTCATACATTCATTTTTATTAAGATCCGAAATCTAAACAAAAGGAAAATAGATGTCAGTTGACTGTAGATATGAAAGTTTTACAAACAAAATTAAATGGAATGAGCGGATGATTTGCAAAACAAATATGTGAGTACCGGGATTCGCGTTGAAGATGTGTAAACATTCACTTTTGTCTCGGGGTACGGGGAACGGGTAGATCGCGAAGGCAAAAATTAGGAATAGGTACCTAATACCTATTCCTAATACCATCTCTAATACTATACTCCGAATATACTAAAATCCATATTATGCTCAAACAGTCATCACAATCCAAGCTTAAAAGAACGGATTGCGTTTGAAAGCGAAATTGATTCTTTAATTTCGTTTCCTCTATATTTGAGTCCGCTGGCGGTGTCGTTGTAGTTACATTTTCTTTTCCCTACACCGAGAGCTAGGATGTTTATACATCAAAAACCACAAATAAAAATAAATAAAAATTCCAACTAAAATATTTTCAATTATTTGTCTCGGCCGAATGATGTACAGTACCCGGTTCGTGCATTTTAATAATCGAGCATACGATTCCTACCCATATTTACGACCACTTTCGCTACATTTACCTATATTTCCATTTTCCCGCATAGACATTAACATATCAAAAATTCTTTTAAATGGAATAAAGCAATTCTAAACGCTCATAAAAATTACAGGCTATACTTAGTTTGAAAGCAAGCAAATGATATCTCAATAAGAGGGCACTATTTCATTTAAAAATAAAAACACGTATTTTTTGCGTGAGTTCTGATATTTTGTTGCATTTCTTTGTTTCGGTAAACTATCAGATAGGCTGTCCACGCATCCAAAAATTTTCAGATACTTTGGGTTGTTGTTGCATAAGCTGTTTTGTCACAAGGGATTACAACAACACAAACCTATCCGGATAGCTTTGGATTGATTCCCGAACGTGACCATTGTAAAGTAGACAAGTTATTATTAGGTATGGAATAAAATATCTGTCATATCTAGATGATAGGCAATTGCTCTTTTCGTGAAATATTCGATGATTTTTTGACAAGGATATGGATGCATCTCTCTCATCTCAACGATGATGGCCTTCGGCTCAGGAATTGTTTCTGGTTTACTGGCTGAACACAATGCCCTGCTGCAACTGGAATCGTAGCTGCAACTGCTTTCAAAATATGTCATACGTCGTTTTTTTATCTGCCCACAATGAGCTGTACAGGTTTTTGTATATTTTAAAGAAAAAAAAAACAGCCACAAGTTTATTATTCACTTTTTGTATTTCCAATATTTTTCTTTTAATTAATAATTTTTTTCGCGACACAAATAAGCACTAAAAGCTTCAATATTTTTGCCGGCTCTTTTTTCATATAAATTGAAACGTCAAAAGTGTTGCACGTGAAAAAGTTAAAAGTTGGAGAATCTTTGCAGCGCCGTCTGCAGCACCGACTGCAGTTGCGTTGCGTTTGAATTTGTGTGTATTCAATATTTTGACAGCTATTCAGTTGCAGCTCCGTATCCATTGTGTTCAGCCAGTTACTCGCAAAAACCTGAGATTTTACAAAATCACAAAGAAGGAAATCACACAACAGCGTTATATCGCATGATCTTGGTGGCCGGTTAACATCAGAACTTCGTGTGATGCCTTACTGGCTGAACACAATGCGACGGAGCCACAACCGGAGTCGAAGCTGGAACTAGGGTTCCCAACCGTACTATAATATAATATATTTCAACTATATTGCAGGGTTGTGTACTATATACTATTGAAAAAATATATAGTACGCAAAAGTACTATACTTCAGTATATATATTCAATTATAGAAACAAAGAGCAAAAACACTTTGATTGCACCTCAAAGTTCCATTTTATGCGTTTATCAAGAATATACATAAAATCATACTATTTATTTTTGTAAGAAGGTTTTTTTAATAATACAAATTCTATATACATACTACTGAAATACATCAGCCAAGTAGAAGACTTAGCACTATTTTATTTGGACTTGTTGAACTATTGATTCAAAATAGCTTTTGAGTCTTCTTCTTGGCTGATGTATTTCAGTAGTATATAGAATTTTATTATTAAAAAAACTTTCTTATATAAAAATTGCCATGCCCCGGACAAAAAACAAAAACTTCCAATTTAATGATTAGGAATTCTAGTCTTGTTGGATATACATAGTTCTACACTAGATATTCGTCACGAAATCTATGTATGATGAACTGAACTTAACAAAAAATTGCGAATTGACAAGGACCTCACTAGTCAACTGATGAGTTCAAGTGAGATCGCCGGGACGAAACGCCATATTTATTTTTATTTTTTAAAGTAAAGACAATCACGACATTTTCGAAATTTATCGTCGCATTTAACATTTTTTATTTATATTCATCGAAAAAGAGATACTTTTAAAAATTGAAGATAGATATTTATTATCGTTTTTTTTATAAATCTCAAATAGAAACCGAAATCTTTGTAAAGGAATATAACTCTTAGAGAGAAACGAATCGACAATAAACGTTAACAGTTATTTCTGATCTCTGGCTGTGCGTTCACAGAATGAATATTTTCAATCATGATTCATGAATTCAAAATGAAGAGAGGAAAGAAACAAAGCGAGTATTTCTCATAAATAGAAACCGAAAGTTTAAAGTTTGATCTATATAAATTTGAAAATTGACACTTAAATTTTGAACAAAAAATGGTTAAACGATATTAAAAGTATTTTATATAAAAAAATATGTGCACGACTGGGTCGCACGAACTTGCTCTTATGTGCGATCACACAGTGTTTTTAAAGTTTTAATAATTCAAAAACTATATTTATCTTATAAAAGAAATAAATAAGTTATGGGAGCCTATATATTGTATACCACCTGCTTAAAACTTAGTTAAGTTTAAGGTAGAATTATGTGAGTAGGATACATTTATTTATGAACAATATAGCACCGTGTTGCAAATATGCATGGAACTTACAGTTTAGACTGAAAAATTGTTAAAACAAAATTTGTAGTTAAACATATGTATGTAAATTGATTAAACAACCTCTGAAATTGTTTTTACAACAATGCGATGTACATCATCCGATTTCTTAAGGAAATCTCAATTTATGAGAAAAAAAAATTGAAAATCGTGGGGCGGCTTTTAAAAAAATAATTTTGTATGTACATATAAAATTTTGAAAAAATAAAAAAAAAAAATGGTATGCAGTTTTTTAGCCTTAATTAATGCGGAATTAAAAAATTAATTAAAAAATAATATCATCAAACCATTTTCAAAGTATGGAATTTTCAAAAAATAATTTTGAAAATTTTTGTAAAAAACAATTTTTTTTTTTAAATTTTAGTATGCAATATTATTAGACCTTATTTGGAGCTTTTGTGCAAAAAACTCATTAAAATCAGTTCAACAAATAATGAGATAATTGAAAATCCAAAAAATGGTTCTATGAGAGATACCATTTTTAAACGATAGACATTTTTTCCCACTTATATGGTAGATCGTACAGATATTAGTTCATACAAAAATCTTAGGAGCCGTTTTTGAAAAAAATGAGATTTTCAATACCGGTTTTTAAACATTTGTATGAGAGGTACCGTTATCTTTGGTAATAAGAATAATTTTTATGTAAAATCTGCTAGATAATGTTAAAAAACTGCTGGGTGCCAGGTTTAATAAAAATTGACAGAGTCGTTTTCGAATTATTAAGTTCTCAAAAAAAATGTTTTAAACTTTTTTTTGAAAATCCAAAAAAATTTTTTTGAAAATTTGGTATACTTTTTCAAACATTCTCCATAAAAAATTGAAAACTCAAAAAAATGGTTCTTGGGAGGTACCATTTTTAACCATTTTCGATTTTTTTTTAATAAAATAGTTGCCTTTTTGTAAAAAAAATTACTGAATTTAAAAAAAAAAAAGTTGTGAGCACGTTTTTGAAAAAAATAAGAATTTCATTTTTTGCTAAAAAAAATTTGTACGGCAGGTACCGTTATTTTCGGTCATAAAAAACTTTTAAAAACGGGTGGGGATGCCCCCCAGAAAACGCTAGGTACAAACTTTGAAGAAAATCGACCGACCCGTTTAGGCTGCAGTCGAAAGGACAGACAGACTGACAGGCAGACGGGCAGAATTGCGAGACCCACTTTTTTCGACTTCGCTATCATCCTTATGTCAACTTTAATCAAAATCCCGAGTTCGATTTTTTTTACGAATCCATAACTTGCCATATAGTACCTATATACATACATATATCGCAAGTAAAAATAGCAAACATATTTTTATAAAATACTATATTTTTATTAAGTGTACTATATATTTTTATAGTTTATTCTGAAAAGTACTATAATCCATCGAAAAAAATTTTAAATACACACAAAATCTACGAGCTACGAGCAGAATGGAACGCAACTGCAGACGGAGCTGCAGTCGGAGCCACATTGGTTCACGAACTTTTAACTTTTCTCGTGCAGCACTTTTGACGTTTCAATTTATATGAAGAAAAAAAGAGCCGAGAAAAATATTAAAGTCAATGCTTATTTGTGTCGCGGAAAAAATTAATAATTATTAAGAGAAAAATATTGGAAATAAAATACTTTAAAATATACAAAAAGCTGTACAGCTCATTGTGGGCAGATGTGGCAGATGCAGCTGCGGCTCCGATTCCAGTTGCAGCAGGGTATTGTGTTCAGCCAGTTAGTCTGGAAATCGTTGCTGCAATAAAGCGATTTTTTCATGCACGCGGTGTGGCAGCTGGCGCCTTCCTTTCCTGCTGAATCCACATGTCGTCCAGATCCATGCCGTCCAGTTAAGGATACAAGTACTCCGTTATCATATTCCCGTAACGAATGCGCGGTTTATAGTCATTGCAATTCCGGCCTCATTTAAAAAAAAAGTAAGATCCAATCACTCCGCGTGGTAGTTGTTAGTTGTGGATTCGTGAGGATTTGTAAGCTTTATGCAACTGATAACACTTACATACATATGTACATATTTTTAAAACTTCCAAATTAAAATCTTAACATTACAAATACAAAATACTTCAGGTTCTTAAAGTTTTTTTTTCGAGTCGGCTGAAGTCCGTTAATACACGCACACTTTTAATGGCTAAAAACTATTATAACTGTTATAAATTGCCATTTCTCTAGTCCCGTTCCTTATAAAAATCCCTAGCCGGTAATTCCTAACAAACCCTATGAGCTTATGAGCTTTTATTTACAACTAATCTATGTCGTTTGAGTAACTATAGAGGCATAGTAGAGAAGTTTTGATCACTTAACGAAGAAAAATTTAACTTCCCATATTTTATTTTGAATTGTTGTTTAATTAAAAAATATATTATTCGTTGAACGTTAATATGCATTATGTATAGTGTTTTGGTATGCTTTTCTTATTTTCTTACTTGATTTTTGGCCACATCCTAATTATTGCCTCCATATAATATGCACTGACCCCTTTTGGAGATTATCAATTAATATTCACAGATTCAGGTGTTAGCCTGTTGTAGTGTTGTGTATAATAAAATTTGTAAAATGGTCATTTTTATATTTCAACTTTTTTTTACATTTTTTTTTTATACTTATGCAAAAGTGGAGTGGAGGTGTTCTTACTTTATTTCAAAGATTGTGTTGTATGTGTTATTCATTTTCTGTAGGTATTCGTACTTGTCATATTTTTTTTTGTATATAATATAATTCCAGTTGAGGGAGGTTGACTTAGGAGTTATTTTGGTTTAGCGATTCATAAGTTCAATACGGTTCCAACTGTAGAAGCGACAGTTCGGAAGAAAATAAATTTGAAGTAGTTTTTTTTTATAAATTAACTCTTTGTGGTTGTTTTTTTTTTTAGTTGAATTAAGTGAAATCTTCACGTGCGCATTGTTTTTATTTTAAAGACTAGAAGTCTTAAAAACGTTTAAATCTGTTGATTTAGATTTGTAATTTTGGATATTATCTATAATGATTTTTATGAGTTGTATCTATATAGCTCTTGCTCTTTTCTTTGACATTGAAACCTTAACCGCAAAAAATGAAAATGAAATCAAACTATGTATATGTAATAAATTTGTCTTGTCTTGTCTCTAGTAATGGGAGTTTAATTGCAAATTATATCTGAGTAACAAAGTAGGTATAAGAGTGAAGTGAATAAATAATAATTGTTTTGATCAATCTTTTATGAGTTTTCATTTTTTTTGTGAAATTGGTTTAATGAGTTTAAAGTTGCAAAATATACTATGGTGTAAGTAAATCAAATATATCCATATACCTACCTATAGATTATACCAGCATGAAATTATTTGTTCTCTTTAAATGGGTATAGGTATACCATGCCAACACTACTTTTGATATATTTTTAAACATGTATCTAGTATATTTTATAAAAAAAAAATGCCTTGATTTTTTTTTGATTTTATTTGCGAAACACGAAAGTTATGTGAAGCTTTATAGTCCAGTCAATGAAGCATTTGACTCGGAAAAAATCGCCGGAAAGCTGGATTTTGGTATATAGCTTCCTCATTGTGTTCTTAAGAAATTGTCAAAAGTCCCCATCGATATGAGTGCCGCTAACAATTTTACGAGGGGTTGAAGGCCCCCCAAAATGTTTTTTTAAGAATAACTCCAAAATGGTAAGTTATACAAAAACAGTGTCAAAGACTAATTTGTAGCTTGGAATATTTCCTACAAAAACGTACAAAATTTTTTTTTCATACAAATAACGGTTTTTGAAATAAACCAACCAGAAGAGTTAAGGGTTTTACTTTTCTATGTAGTTGGGCGACTTAATTCCAAAATTGTGCATTTTGTGATAAAAGCATAAATTTTTTATTTGTTATTGCTACATTATATGGACATGGTTTTAAGATATCGGTTCACTCTATTTGTCCATCCCTTTAGGTGGGAGGTGCAAATAAAAAAAAATTCTAAAATATAAAATGAATATAAAAACACAACCGCAACACTTACAATATTATGTTATAGCTTGTCTTAAAGCCAGATATTCATACTTTATGTATGTTTTTAAATGAAGTTATTTAAGTGCGTAGTTTTTGAATAAATGATTTTTAAACTCAAAATTTAAAAAATAAAATTTGAAAAAAAAATAATAGGTACCTGATAATTTTTTTTTTCAATTTTTTTCGTTATTAAGTACTAATTTTTAATACTCTTAATATGTTACAGTCGAACGCTAAAAACCAAATGGTCGTAAGTCTTTTAGTTTTTGAGAAAATTGAAAATTACCAAAATTATTATTCCTTTTTTTTCAAATTTTATTTTTAAAATTTTGAGTTTAAAAATCATTTATTCAAAAACTAAGCACTTTAATAACTTCATTTAAAAACATACATAAAGAATGAATATCTGGCTTTAAGACAAGCTATAACATAATATTGTAAGTGTTGCCGTTGTGTTTTTATATTCATTTTATATTTTAGATTTTTTTTTTTTTATTTGCCCCTCCCACCTAAAGTAATGGACAAATAGAGTGAACCGATATCTTAAAATCATGTCCATATAATGTAGCAATAACAAATAAAAAATTTATGCTTTTATCACAAAATGCACAATTTTGGAATTAAGTCGCCCAACTACATAGAAAAGTAAAACCCTTAACTCTTCTGATTGGTTTATTTCAAAAACCGTTATTTGTATGAAAAAAAATGTTGTACGTTTTTGTAGGAAATATTCAAAGCTACAAATTAGTCTTTGACACTTTTTTTGTATAACTTACCATTTGGGAGTTATTCTTAAAAAAAACATTTTGGGGGGCCTTCAACCCCCCGTAAAATTGTTAGCGGCACTCATATCGATGGGGACTTTTGACAATTTCTTAAGAACACAATGAGGAAGCTATATACCAAAATCCAGCTTTCCGGCGATTATTTCCGAATTTAGCTATTTTTTTCGCTTCACTGACTGGACTATTTAACGATGTATGCACATATATACGTACTTTTAGCTAAAAAAATGATATTTAATAGTAAATATACATATATAAAGCAAAAAATTTACATATTTCACTCATACAGTAAGTATGGGGATATTGAAAATGACTTGTACTAGATCGATAAAATAAAAACATGACTAATCTTGGTGATTTTTAATTTGTATCCTATACCTAGTTAAATCAAAACATAATTGATCCTACTTTCGTGGGCTTCAGGTCTTTTTGTTATAATTTATTTTTAAAATACACGACGTTATATACGTGTTTACGTACTTCATCAGGTCTCTAAAATTTAAAAAATTAATATGTATGTTGTTAAATATATCATTCACATTTAGTTAATCCTGAAAAATTACTTGAAATAAACTTAGATTTGTATCTTTTTATAGATATTTTATATTATTAAATTAGAAATGAGAACACATTTCAATGAAAATTGGTTTGTTAACAAAACTCCAATAGAATTTCCAGAGGAGGTTAAATGGCTTTTGTCACTAGGGCCGAAATTTGCTTTATCAGTTCAAAAAAGTAAATTTCCTATGTTTAAAATGGTTGCGGATGGAGAGGAGCTTATTAAAACTAAAGAACAGAGTGAACATGAACCTGCACCGGTCTTGTTTCACACAAATTTTACATAATTATTTGAGATTCTCTTCCATTCCTTATTTTGATAAATATTTAAATAAAATTTTCACTGATACCAAAAAGTTTTTGAAAAGACACCCTAATATTTACATTGTTCAAGCAGATAAAGGTAACGTTACAGTTGCAATATCAAAAACAGATTACATAAATAAAATGAATGATATGATGGCAGATAGAAACACTTATACTATCATGAGAAATGACCCAACTACTAAGCTTCAAAGTCGCAATAATGCTTTTATTGAGGACTTATACCAACATGAACTTATAGACGTTTCTGAGAAAAAGTGTATGACAACATGCACTCCAAGATTTATGGATTACCTAAAATACATAAGCTAAATGTTCCACTTAGACCAATTTGTTCTTCTTTAAAAGTCCCGTATTATGAGCTTTCTAAATATATGGTTAAAATCTTAAATAATATAACTAGGAACTCTAAATACAATGTTAAGAATGCTTCAAATTTTATTTCAAAGGTATCACCTATTGTTTTGGATGATGATAATATTCTAGAATCTTTTGCTGTTGTATCACTCTTTACCAAAGTTCCTATTCCATTGGCACTCGAATTAGTTGAGAAGAGTTGGGATACTATTAGAGAATATACTAGAATTCCAAAGTTAAAGTTTTTAGAAATTTTGTGATTTTGTGTCATAGATAATAATTATTTAGAATTTTATAAAATAATTTATCAACAAAAACAGGGAGTTCCAATGGGTAGCCCTGCATCTCCAATATTGGCAGATATAGTAATGGAAGCTTTATTGGACAATGTTTTTGACAAATTGCCTAATAAACCAAAATTAATTATTCTTAAATCTAATGAAGTTAATTCGAATTTGAATGCTCTAAATTCTTTTCATCCAAGTATACAATCTACAGTGGAAATTGAAAAAAACGGTACAGTTCAATATCTTGATGTATTGGTAGTAAGAAGAAACAATAATTTAATTTTTGATTGGTATACATAACCAACTTCCTCAACCCGTCTCATTAATTTTAATTCAAAATAACTTAAACAGGTTATTATAAATACGGCCAAAAAATTTATAAGTAGAGTATTAAATATTAGTGACATTACATTTCGTCAAATAAGCATTAAAATAATCTTGGATACACTACACCCAGAGAAAAATGGAAGTCTAATTTTGAGCATATTTAGATTGAATTTAAGAACGCGATCCTTAATGGCATAACATACTCAATTTAACTCCGCTTTTTCTTATTTTACCCAAAAAGTACTCAATATAAAACGCTCGGAATTAAAATGACTTCTATACCATCAAAACAACAAAAATGCGTGCTTAAGTTTACCAGCTTAAATTTGCTGGTCGTGCTTAACTTAGGAATGCAATTACTTAAAGAAAGAATGCGTTAATATTGATTCAAATCCGACGTACTTAATTATAGTATAAACACGATCGCGATGAAAAGAAGTTTGAAATTTGTCAATTTGAGTATGTTTCTCCTTAATTATACTCTTTTTTTCTCTGAGTGTATCTTCCAACTCTTTTCCAAACAAAATAATCAAAACATTAATAAAAAGATATTTTAATCCATTAATACAAACAAATTTAATAAGAAATGTACCACAGTTCTGTTGCAAAAGCCTTTTATATATTCCAAATCTTTCAAATCGTATATTAGATGCTCCTATAAGAAATAAAGATAATATTAAAATAATAATTTTAAATCGGCTAATACTTTAAGAACATCTTTATTTTCAAATCTAAAAAGTAAAATAAAAAAGGAAGAAAAATCTAATTTATTAGGTTGTCCTTCTATTTATGTAGAAATTATGCAAAAACTTAAAAACCGTATATCAGGCCATAAATCTGATATAAATAATGATAACTCACAAAAAACAGCTTTAGCATTACATTGTATAGACGAAGGACACAGACTAGATTTCAGTAATGTAAAAATATTGCAGACAGAAAAACATTATAATAAAAGAATGTTAATAGAAATGCTACATATTTTAAGGACTGAAAATACAGTTAACAGACGATCGGACTTAGAAGGTCTTAGTAATATCTATGGTCAGTTTATAAGATACAAATAATCTTGAATAATATTTTACGTTAGACTTGTTTTTTAAGTTATATGTATGTAAGTTTCTTTTTGAAAAATTTTGAATTTATATTCAGAATTTAATATTATTATTTGACTTTTGATGATTTGAAACGTCTTTTTAAAGACTTTCAAATATATTAGAATATAAAGAATAATATAAAATATCTATAAAAAGATACAAATCTAAGTTTATTTCAAGTAATTTTTTAGGATTATCTAAATGTAAGTATTAGATATATTTAACATCATACATTTTAATTTTTTAAATTTTAGAGACCTGAAGAAGTACGTAAACACATATGAAACGTCGGCTGTTTTAAAAATAAATTATAACAAAAAAAACCTGAAGCCCACGAAAGTAGGATCAATTATATTTAAATTCAAAAGGTCACGAAAAAGGAATTATTGTTAAAACAAAACTTCAGAAGTGGTCTTAGAAACCATTCTACAGCTCGCCGAGCCGGATCGGATCGAGTAATCCGGATTCGATCCGATCCAGGTTTACAAATATACCTAAATCCTGATTCGATTCGGATTTAATTCTCCATGTAAACGTAGTAAATGAAAGAAAAAGAATACAAACAACAGAAGTAACAAATATGTTTCTCCCCCACTCACTCAAGGTGCAGCGAAAAAAAGAGAATTTTAAATTACAGAAGTACCTAATACATATTTTTCTCTTTCACTCTTTCAATGGGTTAAAAGTGAGGCAATCTTTGTCAAATTATTCATTTATTGAATTATTTGAAATTGCCGAAATTTATAGAAAATAGTGTGGTGCAACACAAAGTTTTTGTGCAAAGTCATCGCTATGTGTTCCTATCCAGTGGTACCTAATTTGGTAGATTTGACTATTTTTTAAATGAGAAAAAAGAAGTTTTACAACAGAAATAATATATAATATGATAGTTTCTGAATTGTCATCGAAGTGAAAGGACCATTTATTTTTTGTATTCTTCTTTCATTAGTTGAGTTGAGCTCAGGACAACTTTTACTGCCGAAAACGAAAGTGAACTAAACTCAAGGAAAAGTAGATAGATATATTTTCTCATATAATTCCCGTCAAGCTTGAAAAAAACCCGTTTTTTTCGTGCATGTTACATTTTTTCCGTTTTGAGACATTCTACTCCGATTTCAAGTTAGTTTGGGAGTGGTTCTATTTAAAAATAACTTCGAAATCTGAACACGCTTATTTGTATAAATATTTTGAAGTTTAATATTTGACGTTTAACGAACAGCTGATTCAATTACACAGCATTTAAAGAAATGAATAAAAAGGGCGTTCGCGCAAACTTTTGTGTAAACTTACCATTTTACACAATTTGTAAACTTACGTTGCGTGAATACCCTTAATTGTAATTCATTTCAATCCATTTATTCAAGAAAAAGTTGTTAATAATAGAGTCTTAAATATTTTGAAATTTTTTCTTATTATATAGGGTTTTGGGGCCTTCTGATCACGAATCTGAATTCTGAAGTCCGGTTGTTTTTCACAATACACAACCTACAAAATCACAACTGTTCTATAAAGAGGTGAAAAAAACATAGATACCTATTAAATGAAAAAAATTAATAAACGATAGATTTTGTAATTGCTATATTATATGACTGCTGCATGAAAACCAACATTTTACATCAATACAAAACCTTATAGAAGCTTGTGAAACCTTTTTTTTTTTTCTCGGAAAAACTTTAGGTGAGCGGTTTTCTCTCATTTTAGTTTGGATCATCAAGTAACATCCAGCAGAAGTTCGCTACCCATGCTTGTGTTCCAGTTACCTTGGTACCTACACTACACGTCCTTTATAGCAATGAAACATTTCCCTTGATCTTCACTCACTCTTAAGTTATGAGGAAAGGCACTTATATGTGAATACTTAAAATGAACTTTGAAGCTCATAAGACAACCTTAAGTTTTTTTTAAATTTTCAATCATTTTGTTAACTAATTTTTCATAATTTGAGCTTCTAGGATTTCCTAAGAAGTTTCTGATTACCATACCCATGAAGCTTTCATGAGTTTCCGAATTTCGAGTCCAACAAAAATAGGTACCTTCTTTCAACTTCTTTTGCTCAGGTGGCACTAAATTCTGCACACGTAAATATTAACTCAAAATTTTTTCTTTAATGAATAAATCTAGTACGACACCTAGTAAACAAAGTAATGGCAGTGCTTCAAAAATATTTTCTTCAACCCTAAAAAGTTAACGTTCCAAAACTACTATGAAAAGCTAATCATTCGACTTTTTGCCGAACATTAAAAAACTTTTCTTTTTTTTATAAATTATTAATTTTTATTTAAATTTATAGTTTTAATAAGAAAAATTGTTTATAAATTAAAGATAAATATCATAAAAATAAATATTCCTTTCATTTTTAAATACTTCAATCACATTTTTAACGGCACAATATGTTTCTTTGAGATAATTTTGTTTGTTATGCCTTTTTACTAATGAAGTGAAATCAATTGCATTATAGAAGAAAACAGCGGAAGACAGCACGAGTTTAAAAATTCTCTCAAAATTAAAAATGGAAAACAAAAATCATGTATTTAATTTAATTTATTAAATTTAACAATATACATTTAAATTTATTTTCAATAATTCAAGGTTTTCAAAAATATATAATACTTGGGTGATCACATCAACAAACACAGTACAAAATTTAGTCAAATAGTAACTAGTCTTCTACTTGGCTGATGTATTTCAGTAGTATAGTATATAGAATTTGTATATAGAATTTGAAAAAAAAAACTTCTTATATAAACTAGCCAGGCCCTGGGCTAAAAGCAAAAACAAAAAATTCCAATTTATTATGATTAGGAATTCTAGTCTTGTTGGATATAGTTCACACTAGGTATTCGTCACGAAATCTATGTAAGATGAACTGAACTAAGCAAAAATTGCGTATTGACAAAGGCCCTCACTAGTCAACTGATGAGTCCATGTGAGATCGCCGGGACGAAACGCCAATTTTTGTAGGACTTAAAGGCCGTTAAAAGCTATTTTGAATCAGTAACTTCATTACGTTATTCAGATACTTCGTACAGAGATATGTATAGGTAATGGCCATAGTCAAATAAACAATTTTTATTGTTATAATAACAAGATTAATATAACTTCTTATAGTTGGAAAAAACAACATTCTTAAAATTGTAATTTTTAAATATAAAGACAGTTTGATTAATAAAATTTAATAACTGTTAAAATAGAGACCAATCTCTTTCCATTACAAAATGTATCAATAAATCAAAGCACATAAATGTGTGTGTGTCCACATTTCCTTCGAATTGCCGCATTGTGCGATTTTCAAAAATTATATATATTTCGTCAAGAACATATATAGCGTTTGTATAAGGTTTTTACCCAATTATGCGGTCGATTTCCGATAGCGAACTGAAAATTTCGACTGGCATGGCTTCAAATATATACAAATGTTGGACATTTTTTGTTCTAGAATACAAAAAACATAAATAATGTATCTGTTACAGCCATATTTATTAGATTTTTGACTTATTAGACGGTTTTCTAAAAAGTTGGAAATATGCTTTATTTAATTAAATAAAATGTCACAATAGACAACCGATTCCGATATGTCTTAAGATTGCTCTTAGGCAACAAAAACAAACTAACAATAAAACATGTTTATTTATAACTTGGACACTGTCTAAAGTAAGCCGACATTTATAAATACGATTGAAAATAAATTATTTCATTGGCCTATGACGAATAATTTCGAAATTTTTTTTGCGTTTTCCAAAATTTCGGATTATCTCCGAAAACCCGAACTTTAACTTTTTTTTCGTTTACCTTCTTTGTTTTGATTTCGCATTCACTTTTAACAATAAATACTAGAGAAAACTTTGCTAAAATATTCTTCATGTCATTTATAACATATCGAAATATTGAAATCTTGTAAACTTTCGTTTTGAAAATCAAAATCTTGCATCTTGTATCTATATACCTTCCCAAATTCAAATAGAAATAATACGAACATTTGATAATGACATAATTTTCTTAATTTTTTTTGAAATCGGATTTATTTCAATTTATATTCGTCGTGCGTCGGTCGGGGGAAAAATGTTCGTAGAAAAAAAATCCAGCATGAAATGATATGTAATATTTCTTGTCATGGGTCCGAATCTCGAAAATTATTTCCAAAAAAATAAGTTCACAAAAATCAGTTTGATTTTTTTTATTGTTTTGATTTAATCAACTTGCTATTAATTTTGTTTATAGAAATCTGTTAAATAAAAACAAAAATTTAAATTATTAAATGATTCACTCTTGCTCTGGTCGTTGGTTAACCGTTGCTATTTATTACAACAAACCCTTGTCATTCGTCAATTTTATCTCCAAAAAAATCGTGATCTGTTACTTTATTAAAAAAAAAGTTAAACGTGCACTGAAATGAAAAACAGACACCGATCTAGATTTACCAGCTTATAAAATTCCATTGCATGATTTAAGTTGTGCACATAGGTAACAAAACTTTTAAAACCAATTACAGACATAATCATGCCAGACGCGACCTTGCGAATGAAATACTAATGATATTCAAAAATATAGACCTATACTATAGGTCTTATATGTATGTATGTAAATATGTATGTATCTATTATTTTTATACCCAGAATGCGAATGTTAGCCACTTCAATAATTCGCAAATTCGCAACCGCCTTATGGTTTTATAAAAGTAAATGTTTCATGACCTGTCAACAACAGTAGGTGGTCGAATTAACTTACTCACACAGTGGATGTGGAATCAAGGTCGTACGTTCTTCAAGATAAGTGACTGCTTGTTGTTTTATTTTTTTGCTTCAGGTGTACATAGGTACCTACTAGTAAAGTATAAGTTGGAGCTTTTTATGCGATTCATAAAATATGTTAAATTTTCTTTGGTTAATGATATATTCAGGAAGTCCAAAAATAGATTATTAAGCAATTTTGTAAGGTGACCTTGGGTGCATTTTAATTGAATTCTTGATTAATACAATTTGAGTTTTAATAAAATTATAAAGAATTTTAATTGCATTTTAAGAGCCTATTTATTTGCGATAAACAATAAGAACTAGAGAATACTTATTTCATCTTCCACAGTACCTTTACATGAAAGATTGTTCAATGTATGTCGGAAAGAAAGCTTGGTTCTTAAAAAAAAACTGAATTGTTTAAGATCTCGTCAATTGTTCATATGCATTACTTTATTATCTTGAAGTTTATTAAAAAGTAAAAATCCAACCTATATATATACATACAAGGAACTCGTAAGTAAAAAAAAATCAATAAAATTACTATTAATGCAAAAAAATCTAATCTGAAACATCAGAGCCAATTTCAGAGTAACAATGACAAAGGCAGAATTTAATAACTCTTACTCGTCTTACAAAATTTTAAAGGTTTTTTTATTTATGCAAAACATGCAAAAACCACTTACGAGGTTTGACACTTTAATCGTCAATATATATTATGTGTCTATCTAATAAAATATATTTTATTATTTTCTCTACATACATATTTTATCTATAAAAAAATCTTTTATTTTCAAGAAAATTATTATATTTATTATTTTATTTTAGGAACACGTCCTAGTGAGAAATCTAACTACAAAATCGAAACCACAAACCTTCAGCCACCAAGTACTCAACACTTACGAAGAGAATTACCTGCAGATCTATCCGAAGAAGGTATTCGCAAAGAAGCTGCTCACGTTCTTGCACAGGCAGAAAAAATAAGGTGCAAAGCTGAAAGTGGAAAAAATATTCCCTCGCAGAGTAAAAGTTCAAACAATAAAATATCGGTTTCCAATAAATTTCATTCCCTTCCAACACGCAAGAAAAAGCCAGTTCAAAAACCAGTATCCAGGAGCGTTAGTGACGCTTCCTCAAAGAAATCGAAAAAACCATCAATATTTAATATATTTAGTCGGAAAAGTGATTTAAACCTAAATCAAGGCCACAAAGAAAAAGAAGCAACCTCACGTTTTGCCGAGAGTGGTGGTCGTCGCTTGGTTCGGAGTAAAAGTGATGTTGGGCGGTCACACAAGGAACCGAATGTTTCAAAGAGGAAAAATTCTGAAAAAGAAGATTTAGCAACATCAGGTAGCGGCAAACCCCTACAGCTCAGTCCAATAATCGAGAACGCACAAAAAGAGGAATATTTTGAGGAACTCTTTAATTGTGAACGCCGAAAGTCTGAAGCAATAACGGCACATGAAAAAAATGCAACAAAATTAAAGGATTTTTTATCGAAGTATAATACTGAACCTAAATTAAGTGGTAATATAGGCTATACAAATCACGAAGACCTAGATTTCGTGCCTTCAAAGCCCATAGCTGAAACAATTCAAACGCTTCAGCAAAACAATATAAAATCATTAGAGGATATGCACAGCTCTCAGATACCTCCTAGAAAGCCAACTCTTACAAAAGGACTGACTGTAAATGGAATGGTTAAGCGACTGTCTATGGAAAGATTCTCTCCGCCACCTACAATATCAGGTCCAGCATTTTCATATACTCGGCCTAACGAAAACATTATATACGCTCAGCTTGCTGAAGAAGAGAGGCCTTTGAAGCGGCCGACAGCTTTCAATATTCCACTTCGACATAGTCAAAACGGTAAATCAAGCATCCAGCACCCAGAGGACGTTCTTGATCATCCATCTAGTCATAAAATATCAAGTGCAATTAGAATAGAACCACCATCGCGTGTTATCATAAGCCCAGAAAGGGAAGCATTTTCTACCGTTAAAGGACCTACCATGATTCGAATACAGAAATCGCCGTCACCTTGGCAGCAATTAAGTCACCGGAATTTAAGCGATGACGACGAGGGCTTAGGTGCTGAGACGCGTAAATATTTTGAAGAAGACTCTCAGCACCAGAACTATGATCAACGTAGCAGAAGTCACCCTGAGATTCCTATCGTACCCATCATTCGAAGTGTTACTCCTCCAGATCAGATGCATCACCCAAAGCCTTTTAACGAGATAAATACTTTAAGTCGTCGAAGGGCTATCCTTGAGTCCAGAATAAGATCAAGAAGCTTCGCACCCCCAGAAACAATTTCAATAGAATATTGTGCTTCCCCTGATGGCAATCGCGTGCGTGAAGAATTTCCAGAAGCAGGCTATCCTCAATACTTAACACCCGAGAGAGAAGATAATTACCGCTATCATAAATTAAGATCGGAAGAAATTATGAATAAATATTCTCCAGAGCGATCTCATTTGGACATGATCGCTCCAAATAAAAATAATGGTCATCATCATAGGCATCATACCTCAAGATATGTTCACACAAAATATAACGACGATGGAAGAGGTGGTGATAAAGAAATCTTTGAGCGAGAGGGAAAATTAGATGCTCAAGGTAAATTAATTGTAAGAGAGTCACGACGAAGAGAGCGATTTGATTCAACTGGAAAGCCAATCGAAAATAACTACGTAACAAACGATTACGAACCTAGAAGTTTAGACTCACAATTTCTGAATAATGCAGATATGTGCAGATCTTCTCCAGAAAATCATAAAATTGTAAGTCAAATAAATTCCTTGGAAGCAGAAAATTGGCAGAATAGTTTAAAGAGAGACAAACGACAGCAGAGAAGTTTTGACAAAGGAGACTCTGGTATTGAGAATGACTTTCGAAAGGAAGCATTTAATGGAAATGGAAGTTCAAAGTAAGTTAATTTAAATTTTATTTGTTTATTATGTAACGTAAAAGTTGAATTTTTTAATAACGAGACTATGAAAAGCGGGATTATTAATTCGCGAGATTTAAATAAAATGCGGATATTTTGACTTGCGAGATATTGTAAGTGCTTCCGTTGCACATATACATAAATGCATGGAACTTGCAGTTTAAACTAAAAAAAATGTTAATTAAAACAACATACATAATTTAAAATTGTTTAAAAAAACTTTTTCCAATACGAACGAGGTTTACACAATCCGATTTCTTTAAGAAATCTATATTGAGGAACAAAAGTTTAAAATCGTTTTGCCCTTTCTTAAAAAAACAAATTTTATTTCTATACATAAAAATTATTTAAAAATATTGCTAACACAAATTTTTGCGTATTCCCCTTCCCAGCGCTTCTCCATATTTTGACCCCTACTATTTTTCAAATTGATTTACTTCAGTTCCTATATATCTATCTCTGAACAACTGGAATTGAAATAAATCGTTTTTAAAAATAAAACGGAAAAATACGGGGAATTCACTTGTAAAAATTATATATGTACATCTTTATAAAACAATAACCTTCTATAAAATTATTGCAGATGGCGTAAACGAACATTCAAAGACGATGTTGCGGTCTGTGAACTTTTCCTCAAAAAAGAACGTCATCACACAGAAGAACAACATCCGCAACGTAAAAGATACGATTTTGTGTACCGTGAACGAAGCATCGATGATGGCTCTCATTTTGACCCACGCTTGGACAAATATCCAAAATCTTCTACCTCTACTCTTCGACGAAATGGTAAAGAAAATCCTTCCCAATCTACAACAACATCTAGTCATTCCAATAATAAAGAAGATACTCTCAAGCGAAATAAGAAAGTTGGTAGTTTCCAAAAAGTGAAATTGCTTTTTAGTGGTAACCGGAAGAAGGAACGTGAATCGGGTATAGTGATGAACGAAAAGAGTGTAGCATCTGATGCACTTGATGCTAGTGGCACAGGCACTAAGGACAAATATATGGTGAAAGAGGAAGAGATGCGTTCGAGGTATCGTGAACATCGTGCAAGTCATCAAAACGATTTGCGCGAGCCAAAGGTAATTTTATATTTTGACACCTATTGACAGCATTCTAATATTCAATTTGTAATACGAATAATGGGAGAGTGACGAATTTTCGATCAAAGGTTCAATGGCTCTAATGTTCTTTAATAATGAGTTAATGGAATTTCATTCTTCTTTGTGCTTTTCTTATAAATGTTTACCTATATATTTTTCTTGGTAATTCTATTCGAGTTTGGAATTATGTATTCATTCGTTTGTTTGTTTAAAAGGAGTTTATGAATAGCACAAATTGTATATTTCTTGTGACTCACAGTATCATAATAGATGAAGATTTTTTTCTACGCGCATAATAGCATACAAATTGCCAACAACAAGAAATGGGATTAAATGAATAATTTACCATTTTTAGGTCCAATTTGCATAGAAGTAATAATATTGTACCTATTGTAAGTGCCCTTGTCATGTCATTTAGCTATTAGTTTTTAAGTGTCCTTCTTATGCGAAGACAAATATTCTGACTTTTGAAACGAAATGATTTCTTGTTTCAAAAAATTTAATGAACTATGGACTGACATTTTAAATATATGTACAATATCAACAGTCTTTTTTATTAACCCATTTCAAAGTATGTCTTACTTTAGACATCGGTCTATGTAATTCCTTATTTATAAGAATTTTCCATGTATTGTAATTAATTGGTTGTCCAACATATTCTAAAGTGAGTAGGTACATACATTCGTTCAATGAACAAGGCAAGTATAGTTATATGTTCATTAAACGTATCGAAAAGCGCAGTTGAATATTAAAGATAGGTACATGTTAATGGTTTAATACTGTTATGATATCTCTAAAGAAAAATTGTTAATGTCACCAGAATTTCAAAAAAAAAATGATTTGTTTGTTTGATTTTTTTTTGTTAAAATGCAATATTGTTTCAAATATCTAGAAACACCAAAATAATAAAGCCATTAAAAATAGAAAAAAAAACTTAAAAGTAGGGCAATTTTCTTAAAAAACATCAAAGCCATTACTTGATATTTTGGCAAAAACCTGAGACGCAGTTTTCTTATAATTACTTTGGTCATTACAGTAACGAAGTTACTCAAAATCGTAAGAGCCGTTTTCGAGAAAATTTGAAAAAAAAAACCAGAATCCCGTCAAAAATTCAAATTTTACCTCTAAAAAATCACACAAAACAAAAAACCCTCTGTACCAAATTTAAAACAAATTGGTCCACCCTTTTTAGGATTTAGTTCAAATTGCAGTGAACGCATTGGCCGATGCATGGGCGGTATGATGAAACCACCATAGTATTGCTAATTTTGTACAAAACCTATAATGGGCCTAAAGATCGAGTAAAAATGAGTTTCTCTGTCAGTTTTCTTTCCTTTAGTAAGAGCCACGGATATAAATATTTTTCTATATTTTTTGGATTCCGTGTCTAGTTAATTTAAGATTTGAGTCAAATCATTACATTACATTACATTACATTACATTACATTACATTACATTACATTACATTACATTACATTACATTACATTACATTACATTACATTACATTACATTACATTACATTACATTACATTACATTACATTACATTACATTACATTACATTACATTACATTACATTACATTACATTACATTACATTACATTACATTACATTACATTACATTACATTACATTACATTACATTACATTACATTACATTACATTACATTACATTACATTACATTACATTACATTACATTACATTACATTACATTACATTACATTACATTACATTACATTACATTACATTACATTACATTACATTACATTACACTGCATTACACTACATTACATTACATTACATTACATTACATTACATTACATTACATTACATTACATTACATTACATTACCAAACCAAATTTTATATGTAATATTCTTTGTGTTTATAAAATTGTTTATGACTATTGTTTGTATAGGCGTGTTTTTTTGCAAGCCCGGGGGGAATTGGATGAAAAAAACTAGCTTAACTATTTACATGTGAAATGCAACAACAATTCATCCCCTGCGGGCTTAGCTAATCCCAGAGAATTCTCGGGGCTTAACTTAAGCTTGCGATAACATACTTGTTATCGATAGTTTGTATGAAAACTCCATTTTGTTTCTGTGATGGCATCGCTAATCCCCGTTGTCGTTTTTTTTTCAATCATTTCCCCCCGGGCTTGCAAAAAACGCGCCTTTTGTCTAATTTGCTTATTACATCAGAATATCAATTTTCCTTAATTTTTTGTCAGCTTTTTCTTTGAGGTTGTCCCACATTTTTGCTTATAGATTAAAACCTATTTGACACTTTAGAAAAATAGGAATTGTTTTACAAAGGTACACCATATGGGCAGATTAGAACATTCCTGAGGCACTTTTGAACGGAAGTATTTATAATTATTTTTAATAATAAATAATGGAGGTTTAAACGCATATCTACTGAAGAAAACAATAAACTGTACGAATACGTTAATTATGAAGAGCTGAATATATAACAAATTTTAATAGGATATAAAATCTTTTTAAAGGTGTAACTCACTATTTAAAAAGTAGACTTTTGGAAATAAATAGATTAAAACAAAATTTTTGCAGCTAAAAGTATCTTGAAGATTTAACTTTAACGTCCATCTGTATTACGAAGAAAAAATTTACAAAATTTTTTAGTAACTAAATCAAATCAGTTCAAAGGTGCCCCAACTATTTCCTTCAAATCTGCCCCAACATATGTTAAGCCAACTTAAAATTCGGCCATAGCTATTATACCTTACATATTTATGAGGAACTTTACCTCTATGTTAATCAAAATGAAGGAGTGAATTTAATAATATTTTTTCAGAAACGAAAAACCTTAGCAAAAACTCCTACAAAAGAAATATAACAAAACAAATTTTATAATAACGGGATTTAAAATACTGGATAAGTTTACCATTTGGTTAATTTACCATTTGGTTAAGTTTACCATTTGGTTAAGTTTACCATTTGGTTAATGAACTGTCAAATTTTGTATGAGAAATGATTTACACAATTTGGTTAAAATTCTCCAAGGATTTCGCTGGATAAAATTAACCAATAAATTTTTTTGGTAAACTTAACCAAACGTCATTGTGACTTTTAGAATAAGGCGTGTTCAGAAATATGATAATTAGGTATCTCAGAGAACTAAAAAAAACTCTGCCCGTGTTCTGTAACTATCGCATTGAGATTAGTTGGCGATGAAAGTTGTGAATAGAAACGTTGTTTGTACAAAAAAAATAATTAAAACATCCACATATTCTGACTATTATTGATCAGCATTGTTTATTTACACAAATCCATATAATGGGCCATATGGATATAGTTACAAAAGTAAATGCTTTTACTTGTATTTGTTATGGATTCCGAATTTCCATCGAAGTGAAAGGAATTATTTATTCTTTTTATTCTTCTTTCATCAAATATCAGTTGCGTTGAGCTGAGGACAACTTTTACTGCCAAAAACGAAAGTGAACTAAACTGAAGGAAAAGTAGATATCCTGCACCATTATGGGCGTGCCATATGATTTTTCTTGTATTCGCTGATTTTCGTTCGATCAGTACCATGAGTTTGCGATTATTACAGTTCTAAATTTACGACGCGACGTTGCATGAATACTCTTAATATGTAATTGTAATTTACGCATAAAAACTGCATATTTAGTTACTGTGAGTAAGTGAGAACTTAAGAGATGCGCCGCAAAGTCGTTGGCGTGTAAAGATATCGGTATTGTCATGTATAAAATTAATTTAAGGGTTTGGAAATACTTTTTGTTAAGATTTTATTAGCCATGTTTAAAGGTACCCCGCGTTCAAAGGTGCCCCCCTCTCCACTACTTGAGTGCGATGTATTATAAATGTATATGTATATTTGTATATGCATATAATGTGTAAAAATTATAATAATTGGGCAAATTGATGGAGTTTCTGTGAATCGACTTCAGATAATAAAACAAAAAAATAATTATCATAGAATTTTGAGTGGAATCAAATCACTATAGAATATAAATGAGCCTGAGTGAAGGGATATAGGTAGATAAGATACTCTCCCTCCCATATTTTGTTCCTTTTTTTGTTAAACTTCCTGATTGTGCAGAGGGTTGGGTTGGTTGTTTTATTTCTTCTTCTGCATATCTACATATGCCTAACGTACTTAAGAACAATAACGAAGGTGAAGAAAATTAGAAAACTCAAGAACTATGAGGGAAATTCATGATTTGTAAGAAAATCAACAGGAGATACAGATTCTGTTTATGCGTCGTAATATGTCAAATATGAACCTACTTAACATACAAATTAAATACAAATAGGTAAACCATTTTTTAAGAACTCGCATTTAGCAAAACGTAAGTGTATAATGTATAAACTTTTTTTTAATAATATGAAATAGAAATTACGGGTAGCGGTAGCCCTATTTAGTATTATCGGTATATATGTATGTTAATACATACATAGACACGGGTCTGCTAGTAATATAAAATAGTTAGTGAGTTGCTTAGACTATATAGTACATGGACTGCGCTTTCATCATGGCTGCAGGGTTTCAACATAGAAGGCCGCCTTTTTTGTCAAATTAGACGAGATAAGGTCATTGACTGGAAAATATTTTTAAATATTATTTTATTTTAATGATTGGCTAAGAGCCCACTGCTGATTGTGGGTGTGAGTGATCGCAAAAATTCACTGGTATGTTTAGATAGATCTTAACTTTTTATAAGCGTGGTTGGGGCCTTTGTCGGTAAACTAAAAAACGAATTTTCCATGCATCATTACCGATTTTCAAATTTGCTTATGAAAAGTTAAGATCTATATAAAAATACCAGTAAATTTTTGCTATCATCCACACCCTAAATTTGATGTAGGCTCTCGGTCTATGATGCATTCGGACGAATGTTGATGTTTACACATCTTAACCGTGAGTCCCGGCACTCACACTTTTTTTTTTTTTTTTCGTGCTTTAAATGCTGCCTGGTCCAATTTTTAAAAATTGGAAAAAATACTATGCATTATAAATACCTACATATAGATGCATATCTTTCCTATTAAATCATTTGATCTCTCCATAGGCTCTATTGACCCACATATTGCTTGAAAATTTATTTCATTTATTTCAAATAAGTACATACTCATCTTGTCGGGGACCAATGCATATTTTTACCTTTTTTTAAAAAAATGGTTGTTTTGAAACTTACATAAATTACTATGGCAGATATTCATTTAGCCATGGTCGATTTTCTTATAATCTATGTTTGAACCACATTCCGTAAATTGTGGTAAAAATTGGGTTTTAGGAGAGCTTAATAAAAAGAAATACTCATTTAACCAGTTTAGGTTTCTCAGATTTCTCAGCAAACTCAGAAAACTGCAATGCAATTTCTTAGCTAAATTCTTCATTTTTTCTGTAAAAATTGAGACTGATTTTGTTTCTCTCAATTAATTTTAATCACAATCACAAACATTTAATAAAGTGGTGGATTGATTTTTACTCCTTTTGAAAAAATCTTGTTCAATTTTCCTGTTTTTCCTCCTACAAATTTATGGAGCAAAATTTCTTATTGTTGAATAATAATCTTTGAAATCAAAATATGGAAAGATATTGATTTAATTTTTAGATCCATCTCAAGAAACCGAAGCCATAGAACTTCAAAAATAAGATCCTATAGTATAACAAACACCTTTTGAAGAAAACTTGGACTCCAATCAAGTCTCTTCAGTAGTAAATTCTACTAACATTTTTGATCAAACTCCTGTCCCTGAAGAAAACTTGGACTTCAATCAAGTCTCTTCAGGAGTAAATGGAGCCATGAAGAAAACTTAGACTCCAATCAAGTCTCTTTAGGAGAACAGAATGAGTTTCCAAATTTAATCAACGATTCAGTAGTAAAAAAGAAATTACTTGGTTGCTTCTGGACCTCTTCAACCACAAGGGCCTTTTTCAAATGGTCAGAATCGTCGCAGTTTTTCTGAAAAATATTGCTCTTTGATCACAAAATTGGGCTTACTACGGAATTGGCTTTCTTATATCTACAAAAAAGACGTTGTTTATTGTTTTCCTTGTTGGTTATTCTCTGAAAAGGGATCTCAGAAAATCCGTTGAGCACAACATTTTTGAAAGAAATTAGTTACATGAAAAATGTTAAGGAATTGGCTATGTTTTTGATGGTTAAAAATTCTTCACTTTCTTCGAGCTATCCAGATATGCACCGCTCTTATAATGTCCTTGACTATTCCTGTTACCACAGCAAAAGCTGAAAGATCTTTTTCGAAGCTGAAAGTGATTAAAAACTACTTGCGAAACACAATGGAACAAGGACTCAGCAATTTATCATTGATATCTATTGAAAATCGAAGAGCACGGCAAATTGATTTAAGTTAAGTAATTGATGAGTTCGCTTCTGTCAAGGCGAGAAAAAAATTTTTAATAAGCTTTTATTTTTGTAAGTAGAAATAATAATATTATCAACTAAACAAATACAAACGTAATAAGAAAAATGTTGAAATTCATTTAAACAATATTTAGGAAGTAATTGAGAAATAGGGCCCCATATTTGATCTTGCCCCGGGGCCCCACCAGCTCATGAAACCCTGATGAGACCGTTATAATGTTGTGATTAGCTACGTAAGTGAAAAACTAAACTTCTTGTCTGTACTGCACATGGTGGCTTTTTAAGTCATACTTTTAGAATTGTTAAATTGCAATCAAATAAGCTATCTTTCTATCTGTCCATCATTGAAAATATCTTAAACAAACATTTAATTTTCTTATGGTAATAATATGACCTTTGTTTAATTCTTCAAAAAAAAATATAAGACATTCTCTAATCAGCGAGGAATGTTGAATAAAGTTAGACAGCATATTGACGCTTCTTGTCAATCAAATCTCAAAATTAATTCCTATATGACTGGCATTCTTTTACAATTTCGGCAAAAATGTACTTATCCAACCTACGTCATTTCCTATTCACAGTTGATTAAGGTGCCCAAATTATTCTTTTCAGTTAAGCATGTATGTATGTATGAGTGTGTATTATACTTCGTAACATAATAATGAGCATAGCCAAATTATCACGATGACTTAATTCTTTATAACAAACAAAAAGAGAACCATCGAATTTATTTTTTGTTTTTGTATTTCAATCTGACATTATTATATTTTCATTGGGCTTCACTCATTCAGAACCAGCTCGCCGCATATCAAACTGTTATAGGAGTTATTATACATATTATATATACATATACATAGATATTTTTTTTAATAGCCCACGTCGTAAAAATTTCAAAAGTCGTAATTGTGCGGGCGAAAATTATAATAAGGTACAATGAACATTAAAGTTTTCATTGAAGTTGAAATTTTAAGCTAAGATTTGTTATAAGGTTAGAAAAAAACAACACAAAAGCCTCAAGTGAAGAATTAATGACCATAGTGCACAGAAATTGCATGGGTAGCGAACGATGAAGTAGGCTGCTCATCTTCTTCTTTTTCTTATTTTTGTTTAGCTTTTAGCCTGCTTTTGATGCAATCTTATCAAGTCAAGCGTTACTAAGATAAATTAAAATGTTTGATAGAAAAGATTGCAGATTTCTTAACATCATAAGTCCTATCTGCATCACTGTGTGCAAATACACGCATGCTATATTATGTCTGTTTGTGTGTCTGACCTGTGGGGAATTTATAATTTTGTGGTATTTGAAGGTCATTTATAGTTTTACTTAAACAAAAGTGATCTATAATAGCTTGTCAAAAAATTAGGAAAGATAAAAGTTGACGTAGGTATAACATTAAATCCAGTTTTTAAGAAAATTGTGACAAAAATAAATGATTTATAACAATATGTAGCTCTTCGCATAAAATAACTAATGAACATATAAATAAAATTGGATTTCTATTAATATGAACATACAATATAGTGACAATTAAGTTAATGTTTACTCTAACGAAATTTATTTGATAGCTTAGTATTTCTTGAATCTTAAACAAAAATTAGTTTATTTTAAAATACATTCTGTGTTTATATTTTTAAACTTTGTATTTATTTTTCCTTCACCGCTAAAAAATTAAGTATTTTACCTTACATGGAGATACGCCACTATATTTTAATTAACATTTAACGTTGCAGTTGGTATCGTATATATCTAACCTACAAAATTCAAGAAATATTAAAAAAAACAAATCAGTTTCTACATATTATATAGTTATCTCATAGTTAAGTCACGTGTTCATCATAATTATTCATCTATACATTCAAGTTATTGCGGAGTTATTTTGTTAAAATATCACTTATATTTTCACAATATTGTTTTAAAAGATAAAATGGGATTTTCTGTTATACCTAACAGTAATCTAAATTGTGTATGTGACGACACAAATATATGGTATAAGCTGTGTTCGTTAAGAGGTGACAAAGTATGTCCCACGTCCCACAGTGCATCATTCCAATTTTTAGATTTTATATGTGTAGGTATGTATAAATAAAAAAAAAAAAAATAAAATAAAATAAAGCCCAATGTAATAAAGTCCAAAACAAAATTTTGGACTTTATTGCACTTTCAAGAGTGCAATAAAGTCCAGAACGATTTTGGACTTTATTTCAGTGTCATTAGTGCAATAAAGCTTTAAGACTGTATTGCATTTTGCCATTTTCGAAAAAAATTAGCACCCAGCATTACGGCGTATAAATAGTGAGGTATGTATGGGGGGTATGCTGCCCCCTGCTGAGACACACTATAGGATTTGGGGCGTTATCCACTTTCAAGAGTGCAATAAAGTCCAAAAACGTTTTGGACTTCATTGCAATCTTGAAAGTGCAATAAAGTCCAAAATGAAATTTACATAAGACTTTATTTCATGGCACCGTATAACCTACGTATTATTCACTCGATTAAATCATATTAAAACTAAAAGCATATTAAAATTAAAACTTATATCCGGATTTATGTTTACTGGATTAACCAAGTAAATAATATAGCGGTGAAAGAAAAGTTGCATCTACTCGAGAAGGAATCGCAATTTGATTCTTTATAGATTTAACCAGAAGTTGAAGTTTTGCACCGTTTGGTTCTTGCCCATAGGAAGAATATATGTTAAATTCACTGGTTGTTAATTAATAACCGTGATTTTAGTTTTCTTTATAGTTGGAAATGTGATGTACAGTGGTGTGAAAAACAATCCGGATTTTTTTGGTAAACTGCATTGATTGTTGGTTTGTGATATAAAAATGAAAAAATCAAATGTTTGCAATTTTTTCCCATTTTTATTGAGCAATTTTATTATTTGAAACAAAAACCAGGGAACTTTATCCATCAAAACAAAAAAAAGTTCAACAAATTAAAGTTAATTAAAAATTTTAATGTGACAAACTAACCGGATTTTATATTTTTGCAATTAACTTTTATTATTTGTTTAATATTTTGTCCAATAACCCCTGTTTTTTATCACAGCTCGGCATCGACGAGGCATTGACTGGATTAAATTCTCGAAAACAGAAGCAGGAATATTCTCCCATTCATTTTTCAAAGCTGCAAAAAGAGAAGTTGTTGACGTGTGCTTTTTTCCCAACCCGCCTTTTTAAAATGTTCCACAAGTTTTCTATTGGGTTTAAATCGGATGATGGAGATGGCCATTCTAAGACACGAATGTTTTTAGTTGCAAACCACTCTTTTAGCAGCTTTGAAGAATGTTTGGGGTTATCATCCTGCTGAAAAACCCAACGCAGAAGCATTTCTTCCTCTGCGTATGGAAGCATTACTGACTCCAAAATGTCCCTTTATTGGAAACGGTCCATAAATCCTGTGATTTGGTGTATAGGACCGCAGCCTGCTCCTGAAAAACAGCCCCAAACCATCACCGAGGCTCCATCGTGCTTAACTGTAGGGAGTACATTTGCAGGCTTTAATTGCGTACCTTTTGAGCGCCTCACTATCCTTGCACCATCGGAGTAAAATAAGTTGAATTTGCTTTCATCACTGAAAAGCACACTCCTCCATTTGCTTAAAGACCGGTTAAGATGATTGTTTGCAAATTCAACCCTGGGTTAAATGTTTTGATTAGGAATTTTAAGTCTTTCCCAAATACCTTTTACGGATTACCTTTTTTTTACGATGTTTAGCAGTAAGAAGAGGTTTTTTATCTGGTCGAAATGCAAAAAGACCGAAATCTCTTAAACGCTTCCTGACCGTACTTTTTGTATACACTATCAGATCTTTGCCGAAGAGAGCTTAGTACAAGCGACATCTTGCGACCAAAGATTTGCCAACACAAAATATGTGTTATCCGGCTCATCACTTAGTGCAGTGTTAGTAGTTAGTAAGCAAAAACAACCTACTAACAAAACATACACTTGAGAAACAATTAATACAAAACTATAACATAAGATTATAAAATAAATACATACATAAATAAATACATGACATTAAGAAATCTAATCAGATTTATAAATCTGGTACCCAAACACTAAAACAATCATAACTCTGTCATTTTGTTTACAGTCATACTTTAAAATATTCGATTGTATGTTAATTCCATTCGAAGTGTTTGGTTTCATTTTAATTACAAAAAAGTATTTTGAAACTAAAAATAACTTGAAAATTTTATTGTAACTTACTTCCAGTTACATTTCAATCTTGTAAAACTGCACTGTAACTATTTGATAGGTTCCAATTCTGTTACAATAAACCACACTGTAACAATTCAAAATGATTACACACAAGTTGCATATGTAACTTTTTAGAAACTAGAATTTAGTTGCAAATGAAGGCCATTTTTGCGCTTTTTTGGTGGCAGAGAGGTCGTGGTGACTTATTTGTAACTTTAATGCGACCACCACTTTGTGACATAGAAGTCGCCATGACTTCATAGTAACAATGCGTGCCACTTGGGATGAGAATTTCCATCACATAATCACTAATACCATAAACGTCGAATAAAATGGATTTAAGTATACGTATGTATATACTTATAATCCATATGCCAAATAGTCATCACTCATTTAAACTTAATGGTTAAAAAGAATCGATGTGCAGTAGTCCAAGATCGCTTTAAAGCTAAAATGATTCTTTAATATCGTTTCCTTTACATTCGAGTCCGCTAGCGCCGGCGCGGCGCTGCCGTTCCAGTTACATTTTATTTTCCCTGCACAATATATTTCTCTTGAACTAATGATATACAATATCCGGTTCGTGCATTCCATAACCCAGTTTTTTTTCGCGTACGATTTTAAACCCATATTTACGGCCACTTCCGCTACATTTACCTATGTTTTCATTTTCCCTATACCGAGAGCGCAGACGTTAACACATCAAAAAATCAAATCTTAGCCCTTGCCCGAGCTGTGTTAGTGGTTGCTCCGGCATAGCAATTTGCGACAAGAAAATCTATCTGGTGACAATTGGTACCATTTGAAAAAATTATGGCACATTCACACTATGATATTGTTTTTTCTCCACCTATTACATACGCGCATTGCGCCATCGCACACTATGGCAATGCAACGTGGATAATCGAAGTTTGTTGGTGAGGGAGCTGAAGAGTGTGGAATGAAACGAACAAAACGTTCTTCTTTGTTTCGAGTGGAATAACAAACTTTAATTACAAATACGGTTCTTTCTTTCTAGGCGGAAAAAATTTGTTGTTATGAGCTCTGTTGTTCGAAGTGTCAAAATGAAAAAAATAAATACTCCTACAGTTAAAAGTTCTCCATAACCAACGTCGGAACGACGACGAAACTTTTGCTAGTCAAAATTATTATATTTACAGGGCATATAAATGAGAGTACCCACACCAACCCGACGATGCGATCAAGCCAATCTCTCGCCAGCGTTCTTTACTCCGTGTGCGATTGAAGCATATCTTACCCAGGGTTCCTTAAGTCTAGCACTCAAACTACGTTCACGTAAAATAAAAAATAAATATGTACGTTAAAATTATTAATATACATACATGTGTGAAAAATCATAATGAAAAAGTTTCAATTTTGTTCGCTTCGTGGGATTTCAAAAATAATAAACAACTCGCCTGATTTTGTAAATTATTTTTTATGTTCATGCGTATGTATACAGGGAGTAGGGTTATTATACAAATTTGTTGAATTTGATTTTATGTGATTTTATGATTTATAAATAAAATGCAAACGTTATTACCATTTGATTTTTTTAAAGTTATATTTGGCACTTAACTTAAGAAACTTTACAACTTTTTTTTTTTAGATAGCTACCGATATTTCTATGCGTCGCCGGCTCTCAACTCCTAAAGCAAGCCCTTTGCTCAAACGAACATCATCCGAGTCAGTTCGTAAGAATTCTGCTTTAGCAACTACTTCAAAGAACTCTGTAGAAGTAAAACCCGAAAAATCTTCATGGTTCAAATCAATAGAAAGAAGATCAAAAAGTAAATCAAAAGAAAAAGTAAATCCCTCATTATTGATTTAAGTAATTTTAAAATCAAGTATAATGATTTTTGTTTTTTAGCTCGACCCTCCAGTGAGTGTTGAAAATGGATCAAGTCAGACGCTTAAATATAGACCGTATCGAACTCCACCAACTGCACCGCCAATTCCACCGAAAAATTTCCGTTTCTTTGGTGACACTGATTTGGACTCTAACCCTCCAACAATATCAAAAGCCAACACAACTCAAAGGTAGATTTTTTTTAAATAAATAGCATATCGTATGTTTTCTGTCAAAAATTCGTAAGTAAGAAATCCGACGATATTTAGAAATAAAAAAAAAAAAAAACGAGACTCTATATGTAAATATGTGTTTTAGGTCAAGGCTTTCTGCATCAACTTTTAATCGAACGCAAAAGTACTCTCAAAGTGCCTTCCACCTCGATCGCATAAATCAGACTCCTGAATCAGCTTTATCTAATCGCCTTCGCAGCAATTCCCTTCAAAATCTCGACGAAGATGGTAATGATGAAACTGATACCCGCAAACGGCGACACTACTCCAGATCTCGAAACCTCGATGATATATCCGAAAGTGGATCAGAAACAGAGGATCAATACCACAGGAAGCCCTTAACTCCAGTCAATCGAACAATACCCAGAGAAAAATATAACCATTCGCCACGGTATGATGATCGAAAGAAAACTGAACGTCATCAGACTACTTCGACGTCAACTCTAAAGAGATCACCACCAAATCATCAAAGCACTATTGATCCCTATATCCATAAGGCAAATGCTTTGCCAAAACCATTGAGAAGTGCCGAGCGACGATTTCATTCGAGGTGAGATTATATCTAAGGGTTTCGTGAACATTCAAACATTTTATGTTTTTTAGGGAGCACGAACGGCTTCCAGACAGTTCTGGTACTGAAGGAGAATCTAGTATGCAAAGCCAGCGCAGTATTGTGTATCTTCATGCAACAACAGTCGGGGCAATACCAGTTCCATACCAGGTAACATCCGAAAGACGACGGGCAGCATCTCGTGAAGACCTACGAAAGAATAAACTTCAACCAATGACAAGATCTGTCTCCCGTTCAGTATCAATGCTGGCACCATGGAAGCCAAAACATATGAGTGAAGGTTACGAAATCAATTATTCACAGGAACAAAACGAAAAGGTAAGTTGTACACGGTATGTCATCATACACTTGATCCTTAATGATATATTTTTTTGGCAGGATAAGAAGCTCTTAACACTCCCAAGAAAAAACACACCCACGCAAGTTTCATCGAGCACACTTAAGCGCAACAAGAGAGCCGAGCAACCAACTCGACCGAGAAGGCAATCATCTACTGTCAAATCCAAGGAAGACTTGTCTTCCATAAGATACTCTTCGAGTACAAGTGCCCCAAAGTCAAATCTTTCGTCAACAATGGACTCCAGGAAAGAGACTTTAAGACGCAAATAAAACCTAATTGCATTTTCCTCATGAAAAATAAAATATAAGTTCTGAATGAGCAATTTAACCAAATAGAAAAGGAAAAAAGGCAAAATTACCACTCGGAGCTAATCAACGAAAGAAGAAAGTTCCGGCCCTATTCTGCTTTAGTTGCTGTTGACCGATTCATTCTATTTGCATTAAATCTGTTTAAAATCTCTGCTTTCCATCGGGTACCCTGAATTGCCAATAACTTTTTTTTTATGGATTTCGTCCGACTCGAAAGACCGGCTGCTTTTTGAAGTGTTGTTCCAGGTTGCAGAAATAATAATTAATTCGCTTTTTAATTTTGTATTTACATAATTCAATCCTGATAGATTGCAGAATTTGACGCGGCGCACTTATAACAGAATAAGCCTTGACAAGAAATAAAGCGGACAAGTGAAGAGTGAGAAGCCTATAATAGTCAAGCACTAATGTTAACTGGATATTCTCGTCAAACTTACAGTAAATCGATTTAAATCATAGAATGTATAACAAAATATAATACACGATGTTTAAAGTTTGTATTATGTGTATATTTATACATACTATTATATTTTTTTTTTTATTTAACTAATACCTAAATTCATAATATATAAAATAAAAAATGTGTATTTTCATGACTCAGCTTTAGTATGACCGTTATAATGTAGTAGTATTTTTCTTTTTTATCAAAATGAATTTTAACTTTAAATAATAAATATTAAAAATAAAATCTATATATGTACAATAAAAAAATAAAATCATATATAATAAATTCATAACAAAAGAAAATTGATTTTAACAAATAATGTGAATCTGATTATGAGTGGATTTAAAGTTCTTTCAGACGAGGGAAGGGCTGCAATTGATGAATTATATCGTCCGAGATTTCTGACCAAATTTTGGACTGTTTCTGTATAACAGTATCAAAGTAATACGTGTGATCACTTCTGGAACGATTCTGAAAACAAATCCAGAACCAAATTTCCCTTCTTTTCAAAGCAAAAATCACGCGATTTTTTAAAATAAAACAACTATACTCTGTTCGATTTATATTTGCAGTACAGGGAAGATAGGATATTTGCTTTCAGTCTCACCATTATGGAATTCAATAAGCTATCTTCATTTTAAAGCTCTTACAGGGTTGCAGTAGTGAGCATTTAAAATTGCCGCAAATCTCACAAAAATATCGATAGAGTTACCAACCATTTATTTATAAACGCACATTTTATAATCAAAAGCAATGATATCCTAAATAAATTTAATCTATCTTTTTCCACACCTCTCTGAAAGACAATAGCCAACAATTTGTATAACTGCATTTTAATTTTTAACTGTTTTTCCATACATAAAAGGAAAACCTAAAACATGAAAACAGAAAAATACCAAGCGTCAACACTATTTTCTCTAAAGTAGAAATATTTGCTACCAAAAGATCTAAAAAAGCTTAAATCCTGAAAGTTTCATTGCAATAACCTAAGAATATGCCATATGAATTTCCATAAACTGGGCAATGGTAACTCTGATTCAAAGTATTTTTTTTTTTAGTAAAAACAATGTCAACAAGGGTTGGTTGCAAATTTGCGATCAGTCGCCTTTCACCCGGGGAGCATATAGGTCATGGTGGGATGGAAGATTACACAAACAATTTAAATGTAACTCAGTGATTCTTTTTCTTATTTTAGTGGCAATTTCTTAAGTTAAGGTGCCATGCAAGCAGGCACCAGTGTTTTTGAAAAAGCTCTCCCATAAGGCTTGTACTGCAAATATAAATTGAACAGAGTATAGCTTTGATTGCAAAAGCAGGATGATAAGAAATTTAAAACAAATGAACGATTTTTAAAATGCATTTGATTTAAACGTATAACAAACATTACAATACATCAACTATACTCTGTTCAATTTATATTTGCAGTACAAGCCTTATGGGAGAGCTTTTTCAAAAACACTGAAGCCTGCTGCTGCTTGCACGGCACCTTAACTTAAGAAATTGCCACTGATATAAGAAACAGCATCACTGAGTTACATTTAAATTGTTTGTGTAATATTCTTTGAGCTAACGTACATCCCTTCATGACCTGTCTGCTCCCCGGGTGAAAGGAGACTGATCGCAAATTTGCAACCAACCCTTGTTGACATTGTTTTTACTAAAAACTAAAAAATTGCCCAGTTGATGGAAATTCATATGGCATGTTCTTAGGTTATTGCAATGTAACTTTCAGGATTTAAGCTTTTTTAGAGCTTTTGGTGGTAAATATTTCTACTTTAGAGAAAAAAGTGTTGACGCTTGGTGTTTTTCTGTTTTCATGTTTTAGGTTTTCCTTTTATGTATGGAAAAACAGTTAAAAATTAAAATGCAGTTATACAAATTGTTGGCTATTGTCTTTCAGAGAGGTGTGGAAAAAGATAGATTAAATTTATTTAGGATATCATTGTTTTTGATTATAAAATGTGCGTATATTAATAAATAGTTGGTAACTCTATCGATATTTTTGTGAGATTTGCGGCAATTTTAAATGCTCACTACTGCAACCCTGTAAGAGCTTTAAAATGAAGATAGCTTATTGAATTCCGTAATGGTGAGACTGAAAGGCAAATATCCTATCTTCCCTGTACTGCAAATATAAATTGAACAGAGTATAAAGTTTCTAATTCTGTAAAAACATGAAGAAACTCTTAACAGTCAACATAGAGAGTACATTTTTCATTAATAATAAGTTCAACTGTTATTCTAGTTCAACTGCTTCTGTTACTGCAGTAAATAAAAGCTCTTTAGAAGGAGGTACAATTTTCGTGTTCATATAAAATGTTTGCATTGCAATAATATGTACATTTTGTGAACAAAAACGTCTACAGTGAAAATCTATTATATCGTATTTATAAACGATTTTTATTTGGTATGTAAGAGCTATCTAACTTAGACAATGGATTTGGTTGTCCAGGAATTAGCTAATATAATATAATATTTAATTTAATAAAATAAAGTGTATATCCTACTTTTTCGAACTATTCTGAACTATTTAGATATTGTCTAACTAATAAAAAAATTTAATAAATGCGTCTTATTTTCTCTAAGCCGAGTAATTTTTTTTTGTTCAAATGTACAAACAACATTAATTTATTTAGTTTAATATATTATGTATTAATGTACCTTTTGGAGAAAACGGGTTTCGCGGTATTTTATGGGATTTTAAAAAGCGGGATTATAATACATATATCGTGATTTTAAATAAGCGGGATTTAAGAAGAAATGATTTTAAAAATACGGTATTTAGTAGACGGAATTTCAAAAACTAATACGCTCCCAACGGAATGCAGATCTCTTTTCATAACTAATTATAACTTGGTGTATGATTTCTAATGTATGAGCTACATTTTGTAGTAAGAAAACAAATATAAAAAGGGTCAAGGGTTAGCCAAAATTAGATTTTAAATGTTGACTTCTCATTTTCTATGAAAAAAAAAATATCATGACTTAGAGGAGAAAACATTTTTCTATATATTTTTAGAGAAAAACTTTTAATTTAAGTTTGACAAAACCACAAATCTAGCACTAGGCCTCATACATCAAAATTTGTTTTGTATTTATATTAATATATTCAAAAGAGAAATCTCAATTTTGGTAGAAGTTTGTTTAATGCATCACTAAAACAAAACTAGCACAAAAATGAAAATCAAGAAAACGAAAAAAGGAAAAATGAATTTAATTCATTTTTTAATATTTTTAGTTTGAAATAGTAATGTAGGTAAAAGAATTTCGTGAAAATTTATTCCATTTTTTTTGATTCACCATACCTTCAGGGATTACATCGATTTCTTTGTGAATATTCAACAAAGTTAATCCGTTAAGACAGTTGTTGTGGCGCCCCACCACGTTTTTAACCGCCTCAAAGAGGAAAACGAACTTATTGGCTCTGCAGACGTCATTAGCACACAAGGAACTTCAATTACGTTTCTCAAACTAGGATACAAATCCGAAATGCAAAACGGAAGTGAAGTTTCCGGGATAGTAATTTCGGTTCCATCCTTCCACATTTGTTTCCAAATGTGGAAGGATGGATTCCGTTTATGAGTTTTTTTAAACGGAAAAAGAAAGAAAAAATTAAATTTGTTAAACTGTTTTGGGACTTTTGCCTTATTGCAAGGGAACTTTTTTTTCAGTTTCTATGAATACTGCAGAGATTCACTTGAAATGTCAAACGAATTACGTTTGGTATAGTGATTTCATTACGATATCCATAAGAATAGTTTTTTTTTTTAATTAAAATTAAAGAATATTGTTAAAGGCAAAATCTAACAACAATAAAATTTAAACGAAAAAATATATAAAAATATACTTCGTTATTATTATAAATAAATCTTAGCATAGAATGTCATTTTGCTTGGGGGGGGGGGGGGGCAAGCAAAATGAGCCCCCCCTGCATACGCCACTGGACATGCTCACAAATGTAAATTTAAAGAAATTTTGTATCCATTCGATACTATAGGCCTGCACAATAAATTGCAATTGCGATAGTAAAATCACTTCTTTGGTAGCAAACCTGTTGTGTCACAACGCTACCGCTGAAGCACATTTTATTCCTATGGAAAAAAGAAATTATGGTTTTCTTTTATTTTAGAATTATTTCGTATCATACGTTCTAAATGAATTCAACACATAAACATTAAAGTTTTTAAGCATTAAAACTTCAAGAGAATTGTGTGTCTTATGCTCCTTGCTTTTCCCAAATAGCTTTTCTATCTTTCTTGTTCTATGTTTATTTTTAAAAGATTCTTTTTAGAGATTTCATTTTCGGATAGTTTTATATATCTTTGTTTTGTTTTCCTCAGTCGTTCTTTTTTATTTCAGCATGAACTTTTAAAATAAAGACAGAATATAAATACGTACATACATAATACACAAACCGTATGGTTAAGCCCGAACAAATTTTTAATTGGGAAAAGTGCCAGTAGTGAAAAGAAAAAATTCGCTTACTTTTCTCAATTCTGTCAAAAATTCCGGATATTTTGTATCTTATAAGTGTACACAGTGAAAGCATTTACATACATTTTTTTTGTTAGTTCTTCGCTGACGGCTATGTTCCAAAATGTCCGAAAAAATTCAAAGAGGTTGCTGGAAAATCGACCAGAATGAAGAAGGTTGTGTTTTTGTTTTGTTTCATTTTATTTCCAAAAATTATATCGGTCAGAAAAAATCACATGCAAACATAGATTTTACGTTTTATATAACACGGTTGATAATATTTATAAAGAGAGAGACGTTTCAATAAATAATGTGTGCATATAGCATTCGGTCCCCGTTGATCTCCAAAAACATCAAAAGAGTAAATGAAAAATAAAAGAATTTTATGTATCATCAATAATGATAAAACTACAAACTTAATAGTGACAATATAAGTGTTTTTTTCATATTAAGGAATGGTTTTAGAATTTGCTGTGCGATCCCCAGCAAGTGTTTTGCACTAGTAAATATAAAATAGGAAATAGCCCCAAAGAGAAATTTTATTAGGTATATGATTATAATTGACAATGTAATGTTACAAATGCTTGCACTAAGCAGTACTGATAGCGTTAAAACAAATTCGTTTATAAAAAAAAGCTTAGTCAGCTGGCTGAAAGATGTAGTGAACCATGCATGTAAAGCCGAGTCCTGATCGCTATAGAAACAAACGTTGTGTGACATACGCCTTCAAGTGTATTCGCGGCACATATTTTCGCATAAAAATTAAAATTGTGTAGTGTAATACACAATACACATACCTACCTAAGTTTTTTTTCTTAAATTGGCGATGAGAATTCTCGTTTTAAAATAAATGTGGAAATTCAATATGAAACCATCAGAATTTTTAATACTCACATTGAAGGAAAAAACTTATTAGCTTGAATGACTGTTTCTTGAAAAGGTTCCTTAAAGAGTGTTTTTTTCTTTTTTTTTCCTTGGTGAGAATTAAAACGCTAGACGTTGCATCCGAAATATTTTTTTTTTTGAGCAAAACAAATAATTGAGCTGTCACAATTTTCACACCACCTTAGTTTTTTCCTAGTCGTACTTTGGGAAACTAAAATTTTGCTTAAAATTGAATGAAGAACCGGTTCATATTCCACTTTCATACTAGAACTGAGTAGGTTCTATAGGTTCTACGTTTTTAACGGTGAATTTGAACTGGGAAGGAAAATTTTCGATTTCTTTTATAAACTTGGTTCAACAATTTTGGTTCGTGCATGCGTTAAAATATTGTATGATATCCTCATTAAAACACTAGTGCGCTGCAAATTTTTTGTGTGCATGAAAAATCCATCGGAATGGCATATCATGCGTTGAATGTGATACACAAATTTGTGTGATGTATTCGAAAAAACAGCGCCATCTGCTGCACCAGGATTCCTCAGTAAAATTTAAAATGTTTGCTATACATAGGAAAACCAATTTGATTTAAAATTTAGATTTTTATATACAGTAGGGGATCCCGCCATAGAACGACCCTCATAGAGTTAACTGATAAGAAGTACACTGTTTTTTAGGAAGTGTATAAACTAAAATTTTGCGCGTGGGTTGTCTGGTGATAGGGTTACCACACTTTAAAGGTCGGTTTTTAGGTTTTTTTTTCAATTATCTGACCCAGCTCATATGGTAGGTTTTAATGATAAAACAAAATATCATGCGAACGGAAACTTTATTTAAAAATTTCAAAATACGTGATTTTGTTTAAATCGGAATTTCAATAGGGTAAATTAGGGTAAACAAAAAAGGTATACATTCTATTTTCTAAACCAAAAACGATAGAGAGTTTTTTAATTCTTTAATCGATAGATCTTATAAATACAAGAAAGTCATACACACAAAAGAAAATTTAAGAAAATCTAAAACTCGAGATAAAAACATTTGAAAGATAAAAAGTGAAAAATAGACGTCAGAGAAAAAAAAATCACCTAAAATCAGGGTAATATTTTCCAGAAATAAATTTAATATGTTTGACAAGCAGATAAGAATTTATAAGACCCTTTTAATTGGAAAAATGACAATTTTAAACCCCGCACATGTACCACAGGCTGAGAAAAAAAAACTTCCAGACTTCAGAATTTGATATCATGACACTTGTACCTTTTAACCCACTTATTCACATTTTGGTTGTACATACTTTCAATCCCCTAATTTTCTGTCACATCTCTGAGACTATTAGAATTGTTTGCTTTAATTCACTGAAAAATTTCAAAATATTGATAGTTAAAAGTTCGCAAACTCCGACTGTGGGCAATGGTTTTGGAAATAACATAGTACCATCGTACTCGTAATAGAATTACCTTTATTTTGATGTTGTTTTAAATACAAATACCAATGAGATTAAAAAAGAAAAATTAAAAAAACAACGAAAATTGATAAAGAAAATAAAATATGCCAAGAAAAAGCTTAAATCGAAAATACGGGTCTGCTTGTCAAACATATAAAAATTATTTCTACCAACTACCAAAGGATTTAAGGTGATTTTTTCTTCTGACGTCTATTTTTCATTTTTGGTTTTTCAAATGTTTTTATCTCGAGTTTTAGATTTTCTAGAATTTTCTTTTACTTGCATAACTTTCTTGTATTTATTAGATCTATCGATTAAAGAATTAAAAAACTCTCTATCTCTATTTTTGGTTTAGAAAATAGAATCTAGACCTTTTTTTGGGAGCGTAACGGAATCCCGGTTTTTAAAATCCCGTGTTTCGAAAATTCCGAAAAAATGTTTTAAAATCCCGTCTACTAAAATACCGTCTTTTTTAAAATCCCGTCTTCTAAAATCCCGCTTGTTCATAATCCCAATGTATTAAAATCTCGCTTTTAATAATCCCGCAGTAGGTAGCTACCCATCACCAACGCGACCATGTTATTAAGCGAATCTCGCATTTAAAATGTATTGACAGCCGAAAGTTTCGTCGTGCGTCGTTCCAAATTTTTCGTATTGGTTTATTTTATCAAAGAATTTGAAAATTGAAAAACTTAAAATAAGAGGACAAATCGATTATTTTTTCCAAAGAAATGTCAGACAAAAGTTTATTATATTATTATTTATTATTGGTGAAAATAGCATCTAAGTTCTTGTTGGTCAAGTTTTAGTGTTTAAAGTTGAGTTTTATTTATTTATTTATTATTCCTGTTATGTAAAGAATTAAATAAACCAAAAAGCAATTTTTATTTTTAATTTTATTTCAGAAATAATTTCAGAAGTATTTATTTCTTCGTTAAGTGGACAAATTATTTCATAAAATTTGAATTACAATAACGTCCCCGCCGAGCAAGCACCGCATTATTCGTGCTAATTCCGCACTAAAAGTTAATTTATGTCCACATTTATTTCTTCTGCGAAGACAAGATATTATTACGAATTTTCTTTTGTTAAATAAAAATGCAAAGACACAAACGACCATTCGAGTTGATGGTTTATTTCAATCTAATATTTTAATACAATGGGTTGAGACGCCAAAGAAGTTGGCGTCTTGCAATTCGATACTACTGTGTATTTTATGCACAGTATGCAAAATCTTAGATATAAATATGTTTAATATGTATGGGTAGTACATAACAGGATTTTATGCACAGCTGTATGCAAGATCTTAGATATAAATATGTTTAATATGTATGGGTAGTACATAACAATATAAATGAAGATATTTATGTCTGAAAATAAAAATCTTCTTGACATAAGTGGCCTCCACAAGAAATTTTGACGACATAACACATATTTTGTAATGGTTCATTTCTAGTGGAGCCCCAGGGTAAGGTAGAACTATAATAGTCGGAATGCGACGTAGGTACGCAATCAAACAACCAAACAACTATATTTCAGGTTTGCTTTTTTTTGTCCAGTTTTCCGTTAACTTTTGCTATCGTAAGTGAAGAGCGCTCACCGGCCGTTCCATGCGTATGTGAACTGAGGGTTTTTTGCAGATTGATGTTTGTGCCAAAGATCTTTATACATAGATACATATATTCGTACGTTTCACCTTCCAAAGCCAATTGTTTACACTGTTATTTTTTGTATTTTAATTTCGTATATGGTAAATGTGAGCGCCGATGAAAAATGTCTATGCGTTATTTTACGCATCCATTCTCATTTCTCATGCAAAAACAGCTTATTATTATAGACTTGCAGGAAAGGGTTGCAATTTTCATATCGAGTATTTTTGATTATGGATGACTTGTGCATTTGACGTCGGAAGCTTATGCCATATAACCAAACGAATAGTGACTTTTCAAAACGTCAAGTTCACAAGTCACTCATAATCAAAGATAACAAACCTTCCTCATATAGTGAAGGAATGGTTTGGTTAACAAGAAATAATAAAAAATGCGTAAAAAACCGCACACTGAATGAAACATGAGTTAAAATTTCAAAAATATCAAGTAAACAAATTGTTTTTGGAGGAGTTTCTTTGTTACCTACATCAATTTCCAGCCATAAGACTCGTTTTCTATATATTAAGATAACCGTGATGCAATATTTTCGCATATGACAAATATAAAAGTGTTGTTTGCATTGTAAGGCATATTTTTTCCAAAAAAGTTAAGTCCAGTTGAATTTTCTCAGAAGAATCCTGGATTATATTTATTTTTATTTTATTAATTTTTTAAGAAACTAAGATTTGTCTATCCGTGCGAAGCTGGGATGGCCCAGCTAGTTCCTTCGAATTATTACCCAATATGAATTTATACACATCGAACCTGCCATAGGACCATAAATTATAAATAAACACAGGCGTTTTTATTTTATAAACTTATTTTGTAGCATGTTATATTGATGTTGAAGAGAATGATGATGACGACCTAGATCCAAAAAAAGAGTATTCGCAATGGAGTATTTTGCCTGATCTATTGTTGGAGGAAATCTTTTCATTTTTATCAGTGAAAGAACGATACTATGCTAGTTTGGTAAATAAATTGATAAAATAATTTATAAATGCGACTGAATATTTGATTTAAATTTGATAAGGTATGTCGTCATTGGTACAGCATTTTTCACATGCCACGAGTTTGGTCGAATTTTGTCGTTGATGATCAAACCCTCACCCGCACGAAATACAACTATTACTCAGGCTGGCAATATGTTCTCGATCACATAAGGACACAGAATTGCATGCAACGTGTCGGACGTCATATTGGGGGATTGGTTTTTCGACCAGAACATAGTTTTAATAATATTTTTCAGTTTATGACACTACTATCATGGAGCATTGAGAAGGTTTTAATTTTAAATATTTTTTTTTGTTTTTCCAAGAATTAACTTTTTTATATTTAAATTTTTAAGAGAAATGATCGTCCCGAACTGAATGGTGTTGGTGTAAGAATACGAAGCTTAGTATATGAATTCCCATGCAACATGTCTCAAACAGATGATCCAGAGGGAATAAAGTTATTTGGAACAGGAGGTTAAAATTACTTAAAATTAAATTTTTGTTTTCAACCGTATCAGAACTATTTTAGGACAACTTCTTAAATGCTTGAAGAACCTCATGACGCAACTAACACAGCTAAGAGTTCTTAAATTAATTGACTTTGTCTTGGAGCGCTATGAAGCTAATCATCTTCTAGATGAAGTTCTTGATTCTTGTTTTTCACATATGCGTATTTTGAATCTTGTAAATGTGACAACAACTCACTGCCCTATTATGCATGTAGGGCTTTTTGCTAATCTTAGGGTAAGTTAGCAAAATAATGAATTTAATTATTATTAAATAGTTTTTTTTTTAACTAGGTTTTAACAATTTCTCCTCAAAATATCGATGATGACGTGATAAATCTGCTGGCAGATTCAAAACTTCAACATCTACACATTTTACAAAATCGATATACTCCAACATCAGGGTCAATCACAGCTTGCGGAGTCAAGGTCTGGCGTGCACTTAAACGAGATAATCCTTCGTTAAAAGTTCACCTACGAGTAGAATCAGCCTCTGATGGAGAAATTCTACTGCAACCTGAAGCTCCCGTTTACAGTATATTATACAGTGCACCAAAAACAAAGGTATTTATACAAATGTGAAATATCGTGTATAACAAGGTGTGATGTTCGAAACACTTGTTGGTTGATGTGGGGAATTCCAATGTGGAATTCCAATGTGGAATTCCAATGTCTTCTTTTAATTTTCCCAGAAGGAAAGTGAAATAGAGTTTTTTTTTTAATAAAAAAAATTATGTCTAAATTGGTTGGTTGGTTAAGATTTTATTTTACATTATGCTTTTCGTTCCTCTTATTGTGAATACTTGGTCGAGACAAAAGGTGCAGTGCAGTACTGTCGAAGTTTCTTCCAAACTATCACAATCAGAAGCACTGTTGGAAAAAGGCTTACTATTGTACTGAATGCAGTACAATCTGATTTTCTCAGTATGTAAGTACCTACATCCATTTTCAATACAATTTTGAATTGTTTGTACAAAACTGATTTATTCCATTAGTAAATTTTCTCTTATCTTCATTAAAAAAAATCTATGGGCGATGCGAACATACCCAAAGCCCAATTTCCCAATATCAGAACCTTTCCCACTTTGGCTGAATCCGAATATGTTTTTAACACTTCGCTGAAGTCCCTGACGGAAAGGCTTCTGTAATTTTCAACATGATAAAAAATATTTTCGATGAAAATATGTTGGATTCACCACAGATAATTGTCCTGTTATGATGAGCAAAAATTAAAACAAATGGTGTTCAATCGAAACTAAAGAAAGTGGTTCCCAGTCTTATTGTGAATGGTTGCGTGTGTCACAATTCAAATCTTTCCTCTAAAGCTGCAGCAGACAAATATCCAGATGTTCTGTATAAAGTAATTAAAGAAATAAATCATCATTTCTGCAACAGATCTAGCAAAAGACTAGAATTCGAAGAGTTCCAAGAACATTTCGGAACAAATGTACACACAATTTTAAAATATTGTGCCACGCGATCGCGATGGCTTTCCCGTCATGGTACTTGAATTAAATTACTCTTTTAATGCTAAGTTTTTTGTGTTAATAGGCAGCACTTGACCGCATCTTAGAGCAATGGGGACCCTTTGTGTTATTACTTCGGACTTGGTTAATTTGAAACAAAATTTGAAAAGCAAAACCTCTACTTCATATCCTCCAGTCTTAAGGACTTAAATGTTAAGTTATATTTCACTTTTTTATCGTATGTAATTAATGATGTTAACTTGTAAATGCAATCCGAAAATGTAAGAGTACATATTTTGCTTCCAAGAATGAAAATTATTTTTGATGTGTAAACATCTATATTGGCGGTAGGTAAAAAAACGTAACGTATCTTGTGATCGTGATTGTGATTCTGTGATTGTGATTCACGTTACGTTACGTATGTTTACACATCTTAACCGTGAGTCCCGGTACTCACACTTTTTGATGTGTAAACATCTATACTGGCGGTAGGGTGAAAAAAAACGTAACGTATCTTGTGATCGTGATTGTGATTCTGTGATTGTGATCCACGTTACGTTACGTATGTTTACACATCTTAACCGTGAGTCCCGGCACTCACACTTTTTTTTAACAATAATGTAGAAATTTTATGGTAGGGGAATATTTTGATGAAAACCCAATAAACTCAATTAAGCTTTTAGAAAATCACCTACCATTTATGGAGATATATTGCGGCACCCAATGTGAAATCTTATAGACTTCCAAGAAGTCCAGTGAAAAAGATATACGGAGCTTCAAAAAACATGCTAAAATGTTTAACAAAACATTTCTGCAAGATATAATAAGAAGAAGATTGGATTTCAATGACGTCTTAAACGCACTTCAAAGTATTGGATGGTCATGTTAACTCTATCGTTCAATTTGTTTTAAAGTTTTTTCCTAATGAACACAAAAACATTGAAGCTATAAACAACGAATATAGAGCTCTAGCTGACTGCGAATATATTAAGGAACTGAGAAATGTATCTGTATCGCAATTTTCGGCAAAAATTGGGCTTTAAAAAAATGAATGCAATGAGCTTATGTTTCAAAATATTCATCGAATTATTCAGGGTGCCTTTTGTGTTCCTCATTCTTCAGCAAACGTTGAAAGATTTTTTTCATATCAAAATATAATAAAAGATAAAAATCGATTACAAGTTCCAACATGTTCTGCAATGGAAAGGAATGTTGTCACAGTTTTGTCATTAATAAATATCTTGTGAATAAAAACGTGACAACCAATCCTCTTTAAAGAGAAGACCTATGGATGCTTTCATAAATGCATGGTTGCGAAAGTCTGATGAATGCATAACTTTCATAAATGCAAATGATAAATGTCAGATTTTCATAAAAGCAAAACGCAAATATTTGCAGAGCAAATGTGCAACTATAAAAACTCACATGCAATCTGAATTTCTTTCTTAAAGAAAGAGTGTTGCACACACTCCACCATCTTTAGAATAGCCATCTCCTTCCTACCAGTATATCGTTAATAGGAAACTTTTTTTTTTTTTGTGTTCCTCTTTGTCATTACGTTTGCCGCGATGAAATTTTTTCTCGAAAATCTCCCGCGGTCTATTTTCGTAGATGCGAATTAAAAAAAAAAAACAAAAATTAAAGAGTTGAGAGGTGATGAATAAAACAACAGAAATATGTGAATATCTATGTTAAAAAAAATTTACAAAACATGTAGATCTAAATTTTTAAAGCATTCGTTAAAAATAGAAAATTAAAAAAGTGGTAAAAATTGACATATGACGCAAATCAGAAAAAGTGTTCATTTAATGTCTTATCTAATGTAGAATTCTTTTCAACAAAAGAATCGATCTCATATCGATGTTTTTTCTGAACAATTCGAATTTTTGCTGTCAAAACAAATCTTGCTGATTTAGCAAAATTCAAGAAAGATTTTACACCGATTTCCACATACACTACCAAGATTTGACATTTTCTAAAATGTCAAATTGAATTTTCGCGGTGTTTTAAGAAGACAAATTGTGTTTTTCAGTGATTTCATATTTAATATTTGTGCGTTGTTCTTAAATAAACAAAAATCAAATATTGCGATTATAACAATAATAAGTTTAGTTTCATTTAAAAAATAAGGAAAATAATATAAAATCCCTCGGTTAAATGAAATGCAAAAATGCTAAAAGGAAATGATTTTCCCGAAAAGTACAATACGTTAAGTTGTCTGTTGTTTTAACTCATTCGATATAAATAAACAATAAACTGTTTTTTCTCGACCAACTAAGTAAATTGTTAAAATTAAATTCTAAATACACACTAGCTTGTGTAACTAAAACAAAACTCCGCAGTGTTAAAAATTGTAAGAATCATAGATTGCTAATTGTTTGCTTCTACACGGTTTGGAATCCATCGTATGTTAACTTTCCAGTTTTCTCAGAACTATCTCCTGAATACCATTTGGATAATTTACGTTTTGACAAGATTGATGTTGGCCAATTCAAAGTTCCACATCTCTGACAGTAGTTTTTCACGGCAACTGCCTTCCGTGATTCTTTTTAAAAATGAATGATTAAAAAAATTAAATTCCAACACCTTTAATTCATTGAAAACAATCTTTTTATATATAAATATTTTTGTTGTTGTTTTGCTTCAAAACAGCAGCTGTCTTCTTACACGCACAATCACAAAAAAAATCGATTTTTTTCGTATTTTTAAATTCCTTTCAAAACAGAAAAAAAAAATTGATTTATTTAGAAAACAAAATCGATCTGAAATCGATTCTTTTGTTGAAAAGAAGAAGAAGGCACCAGTTATGCCTAATAATCATTGAAATTGACCATTAAAAATTTCCATTTTTAATTTTCAGATGTTTAGGAAGCAAAATCAGTGATTATTTTAATGGGAAAATAAACCTGATCGTTTAATAATGATTTGTTTAGAAAACTAAAACTTTAAATATTCATTATCTGCGTTTTATTTTCCCCCAGATCCAATCCAGATCAGATCATGAAAATAAAACAACCCAGGATCTCCGGTGACATACGTTATATACCCAACTCTTTTTTCCTTTTGGTTTTTTTAATTCGTATACACCCGTTGTCTTTTTTCTTTACACTACTGACGAAATTTACAAATGAAAGGTGTGTGGATCTTGTGTTGTTTTTGTAAACATGTATTTTCGTAAGCAAATCCAATCTGGTTCAGATCTGGGGGAAAATAAAACACAGCTAATGAAGAGATTCAATAAAAGCTATAACCAGCGTTGCCGAACGATCACTTTTGGCACTTTTTCATTTGAATGGCACTGTGGCACTAAAAGAATCTATGTGTGATACGGGATCCGTTCCTCTACTATTACCTTAATATTTATTACAAATGAATTGTTTTTTTTTTTCTTAAATAAAAAAAATAAATTTTATTTTTGAATTTGTGTGTTTGGTAGTTTTTATCCATTTAAAAGAGCCCAATACTATTTGTTCTTTTTCAGTACTATTTTGTTTCAGCGTTCAATACAATCGAAAATAGTCGATTTCTACACTGATCGGAAGTGATTTCAATTGATACTACCCGGGCTTTTATACTCTTCAGGTTTAGTTTTTTTTTTTATTTGCATTTATTAGAAATTAAATTTTTTCTTAAGAATGCAATGTTACAAGCGCTAATTGGGTCACGAAGCTAGGCGCTCGTGGCCGCCATTTCTACCTATGCAATGTTACAGATTATTGAGTTTTTACATGTGTATTGATTTAAAGAAGAAATACAGTCTTATGAGCAAGTAACATTTACAGTATGTTTTAAAAAATTTGGTAATAGATTAATTTAAATAAAAAATTAATGAATGAAGTTTACTAAATAAAATAAAAATTAATGAAATTAAATGAATCCTCATCGTCGATATGTTTCAATCAAGTACGGAACGAACACCAAACACTGCCTTTCTGCAGATGCATTGCTACTTGGTGGATCTTTTGTGCACTGGCATCGGCTCAAATCCAGCAAATTTTTCTTTTTGGCGTTGCCGAAAATGTGTTTTTTTTTTTGTTATCGAGGTTGGCTCCCAACTTCTCCAGAACCCTCTCACCGAACATACGGCTGTTTTCTTTCAACCATATGGGAATTTATTTTTTAGTATCAGAAAAATGAAAAACGCAGAGAAATTAGAAAAACCTAAATTTTGTTTTTTCAAGTCGCGGAAAAGTTTCATTTTGGAGAGTAGATATACCTTTAAAATGTAAAAAGAAATAAAATCAGTTCATATACCTACCGATCGCCCATAATATTAAAAAAATGAAAACAAAACCGTCGTGTGGGATTTTTAGGGGTCTAAAACAAAAAATGTTTTCTTCTAGGGATGTAGGTACATGAAAATTATATGTATGTGTGTTTATACATTTAGAGCCTCAGCTCTGAACGCACAGAGGAATATATGACACACTTTTCCTGTAGAGTAAATAAAAAATAAAAAATCAAAATTCGAATTTAACAAATTGCAACTACCAAGTCCTGAAAACTCCAATAAAAAAATACGTCTTATGTAAAATACAGTTCTATAAACTTCCTAACCATTTTCTTAAACCGTATAAAATACAAAATTTAAATAATTAAACATTCCATATTATGTATGTATGTATATGTGTGCCCGAAAATTTTTAAATGAATAAATAAATTTTTAAATTTTGTAAAAATTGTTAAAATCTGTAAAAAATTTTTAAATTTGTAAAAATTGTGAAAATTTATAAAAATTGTGAAAATTTGTAAAAATTGTAAAAATTTGTAAAATTTGTAAAAATTGTGAAAATTTGTAAAAATTGTTAAAATTTGCCCTATGTTTTATAAAATAGATATCTATATTGACAAAAGAAATTAAATTTTTTTGGCCTGTGAAATAAATACTCAAGCAAAGTGCCCTTTAGTATTTGTCTATATATATATGTACATGTACTTCTTTTTCTGCTTCTAAAATTCGTTAACGTTTGTTAATTTTATTATATTCCTTTTCATGTTCTAGTATTTTCACTTTAGTTGAAGTTGTTATTTTATTCATCTTTAACTTCAACTAACTTTTATAGTTATTAATTCAAAATAGCTTTCAAAGACCGAATAATAAAGTCCAAATAAAATAAAGTCTTCTACTTGGTTGATGTATTTCAGTAGTATATGGAATTTGTATTATTGAAAAAAACATTCTTATATTCATGTCGATTATGGAATCCGCGATACATGCATCAGAAGTGATTTGCAGAGCAGTACACTCTTTTTTCTCTACCCATTTGTCGTGAAAAGAAAAGAGAACACTGTACTGAGGTCTGAGCACCACTGCGGATCTAGTATTGCGGATTCCATAATCGACATGATTAATTGCTTACAAAATACCTATAGGTTAATTTCTGACAAGTTGTTTTTTTTACTTTAGTAATACAATCCTATTAGATTATAGCTTAGCTTAGAGCACCCTCGTAACAATATTAGTTTACTTAATTTTATGATAATTATAGGCTAGTTATTCCTAGGATCGACCCGTAATAATCAAGGAATACCTAAGCGACATGGAAAAAGTTGAAAAATTAAAATAAATTTGCTTAAAGCTTAGTAGAAACAAAATTTGCCCAAGGGAAGATGGATTTTGATTTTAAGTGTACTAATTGAAAACTGACGCTATATCCTATAGTAATACATTCATAATTTTAATTTAATTCAAGATTAAAGCTGATTTGTTGATCAGTATGGTCGATCACTATAAAGGAACTCTCACCATTTACGGCCACGAACTTTTACCAAAATTTGTAAGTCCTAAATCTTTTGATAATAGAGTGGACAGTTTGATGTTGCTTCTTTGCCGTCAATCATGTAATCTAGAAACATTGGTAAGTGCTTATAAATATTATTTTTCCACTATAATATGTAAGTACAATAGTTAAAATATCTCTTAATTTACAGATAATTAGGGAGAAAATTTCTACATCTACAGTTTTGTTAATCGCAAAAACTGGAAAAAATCTTCGAAACTTTTATATTCGAAGGTTCGCCGTTATTTTACGCTGTGATTGGCCAAGAAATCCAGAATGGTCTGATGATTTCTATAAATGGCTACGACGATCATGTAAATCCTATGAAGTCGTAGAAAAGGAAGTTTCAAAAATTTTCGGAAAAAGATGGCGATTTCTGAGTGACAGTGAATTTAAGAAAATTAACATTGATGCTAGAAGAAATTTATGACGAAATCTATAAAATCCGTGTTTATTCATTGTTAAATTCTTTATTATTGTTGAATAATATATAATTTTCTATTTTTTACAACCAGTTATTTTCAAAGTATAGATTTTTTTTTTGTTGGATGAAAGATCACATGAAATTGATCGAAATCAATTCTTTTTCCACTAGATCACATTTTTAGTTATTAAAAAACTTGCTTTTGGTATTCAACACTTCATAGTTTTTAAGGATTGAAAATATAGATGCAGTTCAATAAGACCCGTGGAAATAAAGCCCGTGGTTCCTATTTCTTAACAAAAGGGAAATAACACCCGCGGGCTATTTTTTCTTTTGAGAGTGGCAATAAAATCCACCACAGAAAAGCATTAAGACCCGCGGGAGTTTTTAGCTTTCTGAATTACCATTAAGAGATTTGCAGAAGAGTGTGGAGAGGAGATGGTTGGCCGGAGTGGTGGAAAGAGGGAGTGATCGCGCCAATAATAAAGAAAGGGGCAGGAACAAAGGTGGAAGAATACAGAGGAGTAACGGTCATGCCATCGCTATATAAGATATATACGGCAGTTTTAGCGAAGCAGCTAGAGGAAGAATTGGAGGAAAAAGGAATGATTCCACCAAATCAAACGGGTTTTAGAAGAGGAGTAGGAACGATAGACAATGTATAAGTTTTGAACTATGTGGTGAACAGAGAGATAACAAAGTAGAAGGGTAAGCTAGTGGCATTGTTTATAGATTTAAAAGCTGCATTTGATTCAGTAGATAGAAAAATCATGATGGAGGCATTGGAAGAAAGAGGAGTGAGAGAAAGGCTCAGGGAAAGAGTGGGGGAGGTCTACGAAGAAACGATGAGTAGAGTAAAAGCGGGAGGAGAGATGGGAGAAAGATTTTGGACGGGAAAGGGAGTAAGACAGGGGTGCCCAATGAGCCCAATTCTTTTTAACTTACTGACAGCGGATATAGAAGATGAATTGGGCAAGGGGAGTTGCGGAGGGATAAAAGTAAAAAGAAGAAGAATTTGCTCGTTGGCATACGCAGATGATGTGGTGGTAATGGCGAAAAATGAAGAAGAGATGCAAATTATGATACGAAAACTGGAGAAGTATTTCGAAAGGAAAACACTGGAAGTTAACGTGGGAAAAACGAAAGTGATGAGGTTCAGGAAAGGAGGAGGGAGGAGTACAACAGTAGACTGGAGATGGAGGGGAAAAAAGATAGAAGAAGTAAAAAGAATTCAAATACCTGGGGTATGTGTTCAAAAAGAATGGAGGGCAGGAGGCACATATAAGGGACAGAATAAAAAAGGCAGCAGCGGTAATGAAGGAAGCATGGGGGATTGGGAGGAGGAAATTCGAGAAGGTATGGGAGTGGAAGATTTGGCTTTTTGATACCCTGGTGTGGACGGTGATGTGATATGGGGCGGAGATATGGGGATGGGAGGAGAGACAAGAAATGGAAAGAATGCAGGAGAGGTACCTCAAATGGACACTAGGATTAGAATGGCAAACTCCAGGATACATGGTGAGAGAGGAAACCAAAAGAGATAAGATAATGATAAGGGCAGGGAGAAGGGCATGGAATCATGAAGAGAAATTAACAGGTGGGAAAGGAAGTGAAATAGTGAGGGAATGTTTAGAGGAGATGAGGGAGAGAGAGAGGGAAGGAAGCGAGAGAGGATCCCGATAGGAACAAGGGAGAATGGGAAAGAGAGGAAGGGAAGGAAGAGAAGAAAGTATGACAGGGTACGAGAGAGTAGAATGGGAAGACAGAAGAGAGCAGGAGAAGGAAAGACTGGAACTAATATTGGAATCCAGATATAATAGGTGGTATAAGAAAGTAATGACCGAGGCGATCCCACAATATTTGAAAGCGGGATGGAAGGCAGACAGAACAAGGAGAATAGCGAGAGTCAGGCTAGGGAATGAGGTGAGAGAAAGATGCTAGTGGAAGCATGAAGAAGAAAGAATGTGCAGAGTGTGTGAAGATGAACCTGAGACGTGGGAACATGTGATAGAAAGATGCAGGTCAGGTGAAGATGAAGGGATGTCAATAGGGGAGAAGATGAGGGATATAATGGACGAAGGAGGGAGGGGGGAAAAGTGGATAAAGGCACTAGAGGTTGCGAGAAGGAGTAAGGCGAGAGGGATAGGAGAGAGAGAGTTGTAACCCTTAGGGGAACCAATACAATACCTACAATAATATAATATAATATAAAACAATACAACACAATAATATAATATAATAATAAAATATAATATAATATAATATAATATAATATAATATAATATAATATAATATAATATAATATAATAATATAATATAATATAATATAATATAATATAATATAATAATATAATATAATATAATAATATAATATAATATAATATAATATAATATAATATAATATAATATAATATAATATAATATAATATAATATAATATAATATAATATAATATAATATAATATAATATAATATAATATAATATAATATAATATAATATAATATAATATAATATAATATAATATAATATAATATAATATGATATAATATAATATAATATAATATAATATAATATAATATAATATAATATAATATAATATAATATAATATAATATAATATAATATAATATGATATAATATAATATAATATAATATAATATAATATAATATAATATAATATAATATAATATAATATAATATAATATAATATAATATAATATAATATAATATAATATAATATAATATAATATAATATAATTATTAATTAAATTATTATAAAGACGTTAGTTTATCACTCACTCACTCACTGACTGATTCATTAACTCATCATTCTACAGCTTACTGTGTAATATATATAATATATATAAAAATTTTTTCGCATTACTTTATATTTGAAAGTGCACACTAAGAAGGGATTTTTTGAAATTCGAAAAACTAATAGGGTAAACTTAGGTTTAAATAGGGTAAAGTCGGATTTCTATTTTCTAAATGGGTTAAGATAAAATTATTAATTTATATAGATTTCATAGATTTTTTAATTCTAAGGTGTGTTAGGGGGGTTAAAAAAATTACAAAAAATTATCTTCACACTTACCAACGTTTAAAACGCAAAATCTCAAAAATCAATGTTTCACAAAAAAATTATATTAAATCGGGGGGTGTGTTGATTTTTATCATATTTACTATTTTGAATAGGGCATAGAAATAAAAATTAGGCGTGTAATACAAAATTTTTATTTATGTCGTATTTTTGACACACGCAATTTTTCAAAAATACAATTTTTTTTTTACCTTTTTTTCACACTCTTTATTTTTTATCTTTTTAATTCGGGTAGATAGAAATTTGAAATTTTATCATCTTATAGAAATTACGGATTTACATGATTTCGGTGAAAATTGGATTTCTAAAGTGCCGTTGAGAAAAGTTATTCAAGTATAAAATATTTTAAAAAATTAAAAAAAACCCTTTTTTACGGTTATCTGACAATACCGTTTTAATTAATTGTCATAGAAGGTTGAAATTTTCACACCTAATAGAATCTATTGATTCAAATTTTATTTTAATTTTATTTCATTTTTTTTTTACCACTAACGGGATTATTAAAGTAGTTTTACATATAAGCTTATTACTCATCAGTGCATGTACGCATGAGTTTCTTTTTTCTTTAGTCCGCACGGCAATATGATAACAATTAATTTGATACCTCATTTCTTAATCTACATACTATAAAACCATCACAATTTTAATTTTAATTTAATCAAAAAATCCATTAAATTTAATCGAAACTACCCCATTTGTTCATTGCCAACCACCACCGACCAGTGGCAGATGACCCGTTATTTTAACAAAATCAGAAAATCCAAATCATATTGATGGATTAAATAATTCATAACTTCTCTTCTAATTGTCCGATCTTCAAGATTAAGATATTAAAATAATCAGTAAATGTTAAGCTTTAATTGTGTGTAAAAATTATTGCGGAGGGGGGAAGCGTTCTATACGAAAAGGGATGGTAAAGAGGTAATCAATTCAATTTTCTGCATTAAAAATGCAAAAGTTGATGAAAATTTTACGAATTTCAAAAAATTATCTTCTACAATATTGTAGCCCCAACCCTTATCTATAAAAAAGTTAATAGTGTTATAGGGGTAAATTCAACAAGTGCGGCGGGAGGGGGATTTAAATTAAATTTAACGATAAAAATCGATTTTAATCAAAAAAATCATCCCACATGACATCATTAATTAATTAATAACTCCTAAAATTCTTAACGGATTCTCAAGATTAAAGTCTTAAAATACTGTCATTAGAACAAACATTAAATGTATGTAAAAAACTATATCAAATTTCCGTGACAATTATGAAAAAAATGTAAAAACAAATTGAATTAATGTTTTTTTACACCCACTTTGATTGATTAAAAAATTTTAAATAATATGTTATATTCAAAATAGAGAAAAAAAATTTACCACATATTATTTATTAATATATTATCTAAATATTTGTTGAACATCTTAAGGTTCTAAGTCCAACAAGAATTAAGATATTAAATAAATTTTGAAATTAATTTATTTATAACATGCTTTTTGCGGCATAGTGTTTGCTTCATTAAAATGCTCATTACTTTTTACTACAATAACGGATTTTAATCAAATGACTTTTATTCGCTTGCAAACAAGTAAGCGCTTATTTTGATGTATAAAACATATATATCTATCATCGATTTCATACATTAAAACGTTCTAAAAAAAAAAATTCATAAAAAAATCTTAAATAATTTTCTTGAAAAATAAATGAAAAAACGCGAAAATTTTTCTATTTTTGTAGGTATATATATACATATACATATTTATATTATTATATGCACGTGCGTTGGTGGTAGGTATTTCTCATTCGTAATAAACCTAAAGGTACCATCATTGTTGGTTTGGTTGGCTGATAATCTTTGTTCTAATGATCGCATCGTCTTAAAATTTAGGTAGAATGTCATTCAAGTGTACTTGACCTTTTTAATGAAACTTACTATGATGTGGGTAGAGTATATTATTTAGTTGGCTTATATCTTCTGTTCTATTAATCGGATCTGTAAGATTAAGGTCTTAAAATAAAGGTAAAATGTTAGGCTAACTTCAAGTTATTTTATAAAAAAAATTCAAATTGAATTAAAAAAAATCGCTTTCGTTAATATGAGCACGGGCTGGGCTGGGCATTGGGCAACAAATTTGATACTCAGATTTATAGAAAAACGTTGATTTGGTCAAGTTATTGACTTGGCAAGTTGGTTACATTTTTAATAATGGTCAGATTTTCAAGGTGAAGTTTTTTAAATTTTGATTAAGTATCCGGCTAAACAGTGTTCAAAAAGTTAAAAAAAAAAAAACAAAACAAGTTATCAAAACATGTCGTACGGTGCACCCAAAGGTACTGTTAACTTGGGCGCCTGCCTGGCGACTGAACATACCCTAAGCGGAGCAACGGAGTTGCGTGAGCGGGACAGGGGACCCGCAATCGATTTTTATCGACAAGGGTCAAACTAAGTGAGTGCCTGGAATAAAAGGTAGACTAGATTTATAACTTGACGAGTAACAATGGTCAGACTTTCAAGATTAGGGGTATTCCCGATCCGATGCAAACTGGTCTTGCATCATTGCAAAAGTGTAAAGTTTTTTTTTTACAATGGGGTTAGGGTATAGCAAATTTACACTTTTGCATTTTTGCAATGATACAAGAGCAGTTGCATCGGATCGGGAATACCCCTATTAATTTCCCAAAATCAAGGTGAATTATCATGCTAGAGGTAGAAAAGTAGGTCAAGGGCTGACTGGACAAATCGGATATAGATTTATAACTTGAGTTCTAATGGTCATATTTTTATGGTTAAAGTCTTAAAATAAAGGTAAATTATTTGTATATACTATTAATTTAAAAAAAAAGTATGTATGTATGTACATATAATAACATACATACATAAATACATACATACATACATAGGTAGTTATGTATATATACCTATATACTAATATAAGTTAGTGAATTGAAAGACAGAGAGGTATTGAGAGAGACAGAGAAGTGCAGTGAGATCTAGAGAGAGACAAAGAGATACAGGGAGCGACAGAGACATACAGGGAGCGACAGAGAGATATAGAGAGATACAGAGAGAGACAGAGAGGTGCAGAGAGAGACAGAAAGATATACAGAGAGACAGAGAAATGCAGGGAGATACAGAGAGAGACAGACAAATATAGAGAGGGACAAAGAGATATAGACAGATAGAGACAAAGAGATACACAGAGAGACAGAGAGATACAAAGAGATATAGAGATGTAAAGAGAGAGACAGAAAGATATAGAGAGAGGCAGAGATATACAGGGAGATACAGAGAGAGAAAGAAAGATACAGAGAGGGACAGAAAGATATAGAGAGAGACAGAGAAATACAGGGAGATACAGAGAGAGACAGAAAGATACAGAGAGGGTCAAAGAGCTACAGACAGATAGAAACAAAGAGAGAAATTTTGATTGGTTTGATTTTGATTTATAACTTATTATTATTTTATGTTCTAAATAGTCAGATTTGTATGGTTAATTAAAGTTCTTAAAATAAAGGTAGAGTGAGATAAAGGTAGAGTGAGGTAAAAGTAGAGTGATATAAAGGTAGAGTGAGATAAAGGTAGAGTGAGATAAAGTTAGAGTGAGATAATGGTAGAGTGAGATAAAGGTAGAGTGAGATAAAGGTGGAGTGAGAAAAAGGTAGAGTGAGATTAAGGTAGATTCGAGATAAAGGTAGATTGAGACATTGTCTTGCACATACATCGTGTGACTGCAGTAAAAGGTAGATTGAGACATTGTCTTGCACATACATCGTGTGACTGCAGTAAAAGGTAGATTGAGACATCGTGTGACAGTAAAAGGTAGATTGAGGAGACACCGTGTGACAGTTAGCGTAGCCAACTGTTCGGGTAAATATACTAGTTAACTATATAAAAGAAAGAATCGCTCACTGCATCACTTATTCATTCATTTTTAGGCTATCAACGCACAGCTTATACTATACGTTTTTAAAATATTTTATTATTTTTTTTATATTACAAATTTTATGTAAGTGAGCACTAAGAAGGGATTTTTTAAAATTCCCATTATAAATAGGGTAAAATAAGGTAAAATTGGTCAAAGGTTCAAAAACTAACTTCCAAATGGTAAGTCCTACAATATTCATTTATTTTTTATTAAATGCATTATTAAATTTCCAGAACTTTATTAATTTAAAAATAAATTCTATAAAATCTACAAAGCGAGATATAAAATTTTTTATACTTCAAACTTCACAAATTACATAATTCCAATAAATCAGGGGGTAGTCCGATTTTAATAAATAAAATACCATTGGAAAGGTTTTTCAAAAAAAAATTATCCATGTTTTACAAAATTTTGATTTTTTTTTTTTTTAACATCATTTTTTATCTTTCAGAAATTTACATTTTTTCAACACAATTTTTACTACTTTTTTAATTTTTAAAAAATAACCGCTTCTTTAAAAAATCTCAAAATCATACACCTCATACATATAATTGAGTTACATTTATTATAAAAATTTTAGATTTTTCAAAATTTTTTTAACACACATTTTGACATGTTTTCTGTTGTTTTATTAATCACCTCATAACTCATTAGTTATTGCACCCATACGATTAGTTTTTCTTTTAATCGCATCTACGAAAATACACAATTAATTTGATACATCATTCATAATTGTACACCCCACACGACCTTCACAATAGTTTAAAAAGAAATAGTTTGAAAAATCTCACAAAACACCAAAAAAATGGGGTTTTTATTCATTGCCAACCATCGTGTCTCAGTGGAGAATTGTCCAATTTTTGTTAAATTTCAAAAACACCCCTTTTCCATTCATTCAAATGCTTATATCTTCACAACCAATTGTCCGATTTTTAAAATTCAAACTTTAAATTAAAGCCACAATGACAGTCGAGTTAGAGCAACAAAAAAATTTTCAAAACCTTTCAAAATTTCATACTAAAAACATGAAATAATATTTTCGGAAAAAAATTTCATCGAGGCAAACGTAAAAACAAAGAGGAATACGATAAAACAAATAAAAAAAACTTTCCTATATCAATATACTGGTAGGAAGGAGATGGCTATTCTAAAGATGGTGGAGTGTGTGCAACAAAAAATCATAATTTCCTATATATGTAGGTATATTTATTATTATATTATGCAGGCAGCACGTTGGTTGTAGGTATTTTTTTTCATGCACAACAATACTAAAAGTCCCCTCATGGTTGGTTTGGTTGGCTGATAACTTTTGTTCTTATGATCGGATCGTTAAGGTTGATGCCTTAAAATTTTCATGCACGTGTACTGGACCCTTTTAAGGAAATTTATGATGTGGGTAGAGTATATTTTTTAGTTGGCTTATATCTTTTGTTCTACTTATCGGATCTGTAAGATTAAGGTCTTAAATTAATCTTAAAATAAAGGTTAAATGGTAGGCTAACTTATTTTGAGTTATAATAATAAAATAATAATTGAAATCATATGAAAATGTAGATATTTAAAAAAGGTGAATGATTTCGATGTTGATTTAAAAAAATCGATTTCCCTGCAATGGATATTAAAATACATATTATGTACATACCTACATCTATATGTATGTGTCTATGTAAGCACATAATGTAGGTATGTAAATTTATAGAAAAGGGTTGATTTGGTTTCTTTTCTAATGATAGGATTTTTAAGATTAAGGTCTTAAAATTAAGAGAGGTATCTAGGTAGGTATAATGTCAGTTAACGCATATACATAGTTACATACAAAAGTTTGTGATATATTTGTATTGTTTATTTGCAATAATATAAATTCATAATTATCTTCTAATCTTATAGGTATTCTTAAACGACAGTGTGTTAAAGTAGGTACCTAGGTATAATTATATTTGTTAGGTATCTACTATCTACCTACCTAACCATCAAATCGACTAAGCAATAATTTAGAATCATGCAAAGTGAAGTCAAGTGATTGACGTGGCAAGTATAACTTCAGTTATAATGGTCAGATTTTCAAGGTCAAGTTTTTTAAATTTTAATTAAGTATGTACCTATCCGGCTAAACAGTGAACCTATATTAAGTTAGCAAAACAATTCATACGGTTCACCCAAAGGTACCTTTCTCCGAGAAAACTGTTGACTTGGGCGCCTGCCTGGCGACTGAACATACCCTAAGCGGAGCAACGGAGTTGCGTGAGCGGGGCAGGGGACCCGCAATCGATTTTTATCAACTAAGGTGAAACTAAGTGAGTTTACTGGAATAAAAGGTAGCCTAGATGGAGTAACAATGGTCAGATTTTCAAGGTTAATTTCCTAAAATTAAGGTGAATTATCAGGCTTGAGGTAGAAAAGTAGGTCAATACTGAACCAAGAGATAAAGAGATACATGTTGCAAGTACATTGTGTTGCAAAATACATTGAGTTGCAAATAGGTACATTGTGTTGCAAATACATTGTGTTGCAAAATATAATGTGTTCCAAAATACATTGTGTTGCAAAATACATTGTGTTGCAAAATACTTTCTGTTGCAACATACATTGTATTGCAACATTGTGTTGCAAAATACATTGTGTTGCAAATACATCGCGTTATAACAAACATTGTGTTGCAAATACATTGTGTTGCAAATATATTGTGTTGCAAATACATTGTGTTGCAAATACATTGTCTTGCAAATACATTGTCTTGCACATACATCGTGTGACAGTTAGCGAAGCCAACTGTTCGGGTAAATATACTAGTTAAATTATTATAAAGACGTAAGTTTCTCACTGACTGACTCACTGACTGATTCATTAACTCATCATTGTACAGCTTACTGTGTAATATATATGATATATATAAAAATTTTTTTCGAATACTATATATTTGAAAGTGCACACTAAGAAGGGATTTTTTGAAATTCCAAAAACTAATAGGGTAAACTTAGGTTTAAATAGGGTAAAGTCGGATTTCTATTTTCTAAATGGGTTGAAATAAAATTATTAATTTATATAGAATTCATAGATTTTTTAATTCTAAGGTGTGTCAGGGGGGTTAAAAAAATTACAAAAAATTATCTTCACACTTACCAACGTTTAAAACGCAAAATCTCAAAAATCAATGTTTCACAAATAAATTATATTAAATCGGAGGGTGTGTTGATTTTTATCATATTTACTATTTTGAATAGAACATAGAAATAAAAATTAGGCGTGTAATACAAAATTTTTATTTACATCGTATTTTTGACACACGCAATTTTTCAAAAATACTAAACTTTTTTTTTGTTTTTTTAACAATCTTTATTTTTTATCTTTTTAATGCGGGTAGATAGAAATATGAAATTTTACAATCTTATAGAGATTATGGATTTACATGATTTTGCTGAAAATTGGATTTCTCAAGTACCATTTAAAAAAGTTATTCAAGTATAAAAAATTTTAAAAAATTAAAAAAAACACTTTTTTATGGTTTTCTCACAATACCGTTTTAATTAATTGTCATAGAAGGTTGAAATTTTCACACCTAATAGAATCTATTGATTTAAATTTTATTTTAATTTTATTTCATTTTTTTTTACCACTAACGGGATTATTAAAGTAGTTTTACATATAAGCTTATTACTCATCAGTGCATGCACGCATGAGTTTCATTTTTCTTTAGTCCGCATGGCAATATGATAACAATTAATTTGATACCTCATTTCTTAATCTACATACTATAAAACCATCACAATTTTAATTTTAATTTAATCAAAGAATCCATTCAATTTAATCGAAACTACCCCATTTGTTCATTGCCAACCACCACCGACCAGTGGCAGACTACCCGTTATTTTAACAAAATCAGAAAATCCAAATCATATTGATGGATTAAATAATTCATAACTTCTCTCCTAATTGTCCTATCTTCAAGATTAAGATATTAAAATAATCACTAAATGCTAAGCTATAATTCTGTATAAAAATTATTGCGGAGGGGGGAAGCGTTCTATACGAAAAGGGGTGATAAAGAGGTTATCAATTCAATTTTCTGTATTAAAAATGCAAAAGTTGATGAAAATTTTACGAATTTCAAAAAATTATCTTCTACAATATTGTAGCCCCAACCCTTATCTATAAAAAAGTCAATGGTGTTATAGGGGTAAATTCAACAAGTGCGGCGGGAGGGGGATTTACATTAAATTTAACGATAAAAATCGATTTTAATCAAAAAAATCATCCCACATGACATCATTAATTAATTTATAACTCCTAAAATTCTTAACGGATTTTCAAAATTAAGGTCTTAAAATACTGTCATTAAAACAAGCATTAAATGTATGTAAAAAAAAATATCAAATTTTCATGACAATTATGAAAAAAATGTAAAAACAAATTGAATTAATGTTTTTTTACACACACTTTGATTGATTAAAAAATTTTAAATAATATGTTATATTCAAAATAGAGACAAAAAATGTATCACATATTATTTATTAATATATTGTCTAAATATTTGTTGAACATCTTAAAGTTCTAAGTCCAACAAGAATTAAGATATTAAATAAATTTTGAAATTAATTTATTTATAACATGCTTTTTGCGGCATAGTGTTTCCTTCATTAAAATGCTTATTTCTTTTTACTAGAATAACGGATTTTAATCAAATGACTTTTATTCGCTTCCAAACAAGTAAGCGCTTATTTTGATATATAAAACATATATATCTATCATCGATTTCATATATTAAAACGTTCTAAAAAAAAAAATTCATAAAAAAATCTTAAATAATTTTCTTGAAAAATAAATGAAAAAACGCGAAAATTTTTCTATTTTTGTAGGTATATATTCATATACATATACATATTTATATTATTATTATATGCACGTGCGTTGGTGGTAGGTATTTCTCATTCGTAATAAACCTAAAGGTACCATCATTGTTGGTTTGGTTGGCTGATAACTTTTGTTCTAATGATCGCATCGTCTTAAAATTTAGGTAGAATGTCATTCAAGTGTACTTGACCTTTTTAATGAAACTTACTATGATGTGGGTAGAGTATATTATTTAGTTGGCTTATATCTTCTGTTCTATTAATCGGATCTGTAAGATTAAGGTCTTAAAATAAAGGTAAAATGTTAGGCTAACTTCACTTCCAAGTTAATTTATAAAAAAAAAAAAAATCAAATTGAATTTAAAAAAATCGCTTTCGTTAATATGAGCACGGGCTGGGCTGGGCATTGGGCAACAAATTTGATACTCAGATTTATAGAAAAGAGTTGATTTGGTCAAGTGATTGACTTGGCAAGTTGGTTACATTTTTAATAATGGTCAGATTTTCAAGGTAAAGTTTTTTTAAATTTTGATTAAGTATCCGGCTAAACAGTGTTCAAAAAGTTCAAAAAAAAAAAACAAAACAAGTTATCAAAACATGTCGTACGGTTCACCCAAAGGTACTGTTAACTTGGGCGCCTGCCTGGCGACTGAACATACCCTAAGCGGAGCAACGGAGTTGCGTGAGCGGGACAGGGAACCCGCAATCGATTTTTATCGACAAAGGTCAAACTAAGTGAATGCCTGGAATAAAAGGTAGACTAGATTTATAACTTGACGAGTAACAATAGTCAGATTTTCAAGATTAATTTCCCAAAATCAAGGTGAATTATCATGCTAGAGGTAGAATAGTAGGTCAAGGGCTGACTGGGCAAATCGGATATAGTAGATTTATAACTTGAGTTCTAATGGTCATATTTTTATGGTTAAAGTCTCAAAATAAAGGTAAATTATTTGTATATACTATTAATTAAAAAAAAGTATGTATGTATGTATGTACATATAATAACATACATACATAGATACATACATACATACATAGGTAGTTATGTATATATACCTATACTAATATAAGTTAGTGAATTGAAAGACAGATAGGTATTGAGAGAGACAGAGAGGTGCAGTGAGATCTAGAGAGAGACAAAGAGATACAGGGAGCGACAGAGACATACAGGGAGCGACAGAGAGATATAGAGAGATACAGAGAGAGACAGAGAGGTACAGAGAGAGACAGAAAGATATACAGAGAGACAGAGAAATGCAGGGAGATACAGAGAGAGACAGAAAGATACAGAGAGGGACAGAAAGATATAGATAGAGAGACAGAGAAATACAGGGAGATACAGAGAGAGACAGACAAATATAGAGAGGGACACAGAGATATAGACAGATAGAGACAAAGAGATACAGAGAGAGACAGAGAGATACAAAAAGATATAGAGAGGTAAAGAGAGAGACAGACTGATATAGAGAGAGGCAGAGATATACAGGGAGATACAGAGAGAGACAGAAAGATACAGAGAGGGACAGAAAGATATAGAGAGATTTATAACTTATTATTTTTATGTTCTAAATAGTCAGATTTGTATGGTTCTTAAAATAAAGGTAGAGTGAGATAAAGGTAGAGTGAGATAAAGGTAGAGTAAGATAAAGGTAGAGTGAGATAAAGTTAGAGTGAGATAATGGTAGATTGAGATAAAGGTAGAGTGAGATAAAGGTAGAGTAAGAAAAAGGTAGAGTGAAATTAAGGTAGATTCGAGATAAAGGTAGATTCGAGATAAAGGTAGATTGAGACATTGTCTTGCACATACATTGTGTGACAGTTAAAGGTAGATTTGAGATAAAGGTAGATTGAGACATTGTCTTGCACATACATCGTGTGACTGCAGTAAAAGGTAGATTGAGACATTGTCTTGCACATACATCGTGTGACAGTTAGCGTAGCCAACTGTTCGGGTAAATATACTAGTTAAATTATTATAAAGACGTTAGTTTATCACTCACTCACTCACTGACTGATTCATTAACTCATCATTCTACAGCTTACTGTGTAATATATATAATATATATAAAAATTTTTTCGCATTACTTTATATTTGAAAGTGCACACTAAGAAGGGATTTTTTGAAATTCGAAAAACTAATAGGGTAAACTTAGGTTTAAATAGGGTAAAGTCGGATTTCTATTTTCTAAATGGGTTAAGATAAAATTATTAATTTATATAGATTTCATAGATTTTTTAATTCTAAGGTGTGTTAGGGGGGTTAAAAAAATTACAAAAAATTATCTTCACACTTACCAACGTTTAAAACGCAAAATCTCAAAAATCAATGTTTCACAAAAAAATTATATTAAATCGGGGGGTGTGTTGATTTTTATCATATTTACTATTTTGAATAGGGCATAGAAATAAAAATTAGGCGTGTAATACAAAATTTTTATTTATGTCGTATTTTTGACACACGCAATTTTTCAAAAATACAATTTTTTTTTTACCTTTTTTTCACACTCTTTATTTTTTATCTTTTTAATTCGGGTAGATAGAAATTTGAAATTTTATCATCTTATAGAAATTACGGATTTACATGATTTCGGTGAAAATTGGATTTCTAAAGTGCCGTTGAGAAAAGTTATTCAAGTATAAAATATTTTAAAAAATTAAAAAAAACCCTTTTTTACGGTTATCTGACAATACCGTTTTAATTAATTGTCATAGAAGGTTGAAATTTTCACACCTAATAGAATCTATTGATTCAAATTTTATTTTAATTTTATTTCATTTTTTTTTTACCACTAACGGGATTATTAAAGTAGTTTTACATATAAGCTTATTACTCATCAGTGCATGTACGCATGAGTTTCTTTTTTCTTTAGTCCGCACGGCAATATGATAACAATTAATTTGATACCTCATTTCTTAATCTACATACTATAAAACCATCACAATTTTAATTTTAATTTAATCAAAAAATCCATTAAATTTAATCGAAACTACCCCATTTGTTCATTGCCAACCACCACCGACCAGTGGCAGATGACCCGTTATTTTAACAAAATCAGAAAATCCAAATCATATTGATGGATTAAATAATTCATAACTTCTCTTCTAATTGTCCGATCTTCAAGATTAAGATATTAAAATAATCAGTAAATGTTAAGCTTTAATTGTGTGTAAAAATTATTGCGGAGGGGGGAAGCGTTCTATACGAAAAGGGATGGTAAAGAGGTAATCAATTCAATTTTCTGCATTAAAAATGCAAAAGTTGATGAAAATTTTACGAATTTCAAAAAATTATCTTCTACAATATTGTAGCCCCAACCCTTATCTATAAAAAAGTTAATAGTGTTATAGGGGTAAATTCAACAAGTGCGGCGGGAGGGGGATTTAAATTAAATTTAACGATAAAAATCGATTTTAATCAAAAAAATCATCCCACATGACATCATTAATTAATTAATAACTCCTAAAATTCTTAACGGATTCTCAAGATTAAAGTCTTAAAATACTGTCATTAGAACAAACATTAAATGTATGTAAAAAACTATATCAAATTTCCGTGACAATTATGAAAAAAATGTAAAAACAAATTGAATTAATGTTTTTTTACACCCACTTTGATTGATTAAAAAATTTTAAATAATATGTTATATTCAAAATAGAGAAAAAAAATTTACCACATATTATTTATTAATATATTATCTAAATATTTGTTGAACATCTTAAGGTTCTAAGTCCAACAAGAATTAAGATATTAAATAAATTTTGAAATTAATTTATTTATAACATGCTTTTTGCGGCATAGTGTTTGCTTCATTAAAATGCTCATTACTTTTTACTACAATAACGGATTTTAATCAAATGACTTTTATTCGCTTGCAAACAAGTAAGCGCTTATTTTGATGTATAAAACATATATATCTATCATCGATTTCATACATTAAAACGTTCTAAAAAAAAAAATTCATAAAAAAATCTTAAATAATTTTCTTGAAAAATAAATGAAAAAACGCGAAAATTTTTCTATTTTTGTAGGTATATATATACATATACATATTTATATTATTATATGCACGTGCGTTGGTGGTAGGTATTTCTCATTCGTAATAAACCTAAAGGTACCATCATTGTTGGTTTGGTTGGCTGATAATCTTTGTTCTAATGATCGCATCGTCTTAAAATTTAGGTAGAATGTCATTCAAGTGTACTTGACCTTTTTAATGAAACTTACTATGATGTGGGTAGAGTATATTATTTAGTTGGCTTATATCTTCTGTTCTATTAATCGGATCTGTAAGATTAAGGTCTTAAAATAAAGGTAAAATGTTAGGCTAACTTCAAGTTATTTTATAAAAAAAATTCAAATTGAATTAAAAAAAATCGCTTTCGTTAATATGAGCACGGGCTGGGCTGGGCATTGGGCAACAAATTTGATACTCAGATTTATAGAAAAACGTTGATTTGGTCAAGTTATTGACTTGGCAAGTTGGTTACATTTTTAATAATGGTCAGATTTTCAAGGTGAAGTTTTTTAAATTTTGATTAAGTATCCGGCTAAACAGTGTTCAAAAAGTTAAAAAAAAAAAAACAAAACAAGTTATCAAAACATGTCGTACGGTGCACCCAAAGGTACTGTTAACTTGGGCGCCTGCCTGGCGACTGAACATACCCTAAGCGGAGCAACGGAGTTGCGTGAGCGGGACAGGGGACCCGCAATCGATTTTTATCGACAAGGGTCAAACTAAGTGAGTGCCTGGAATAAAAGGTAGACTAGATTTATAACTTGACGAGTAACAATGGTCAGACTTTCAAGATTAGGGGTATTCCCGATCCGATGCAAACTGGTCTTGCATCATTGCAAAAGTGTAAAGTTTTTTTTTTACAATGGGGTTAGGGTATAGCAAATTTACACTTTTGCATTTTTGCAATGATACAAGAGCAGTTGCATCGGATCGGGAATACCCCTATTAATTTCCCAAAATCAAGGTGAATTATCATGCTAGAGGTAGAAAAGTAGGTCAAGGGCTGACTGGACAAATCGGATATAGATTTATAACTTGAGTTCTAATGGTCATATTTTTATGGTTAAAGTCTTAAAATAAAGGTAAATTATTTGTATATACTATTAATTTAAAAAAAAAGTATGTATGTATGTACATATAATAACATACATACATAAATACATACATACATACATAGGTAGTTATGTATATATACCTATATACTAATATAAGTTAGTGAATTGAAAGACAGAGAGGTATTGAGAGAGACAGAGAAGTGCAGTGAGATCTAGAGAGAGACAAAGAGATACAGGGAGCGACAGAGACATACAGGGAGCGACAGAGAGATATAGAGAGATACAGAGAGAGACAGAGAGGTGCAGAGAGAGACAGAAAGATATACAGAGAGACAGAGAAATGCAGGGAGATACAGAGAGAGACAGACAAATATAGAGAGGGACAAAGAGATATAGACAGATAGAGACAAAGAGATACACAGAGAGACAGAGAGATACAAAGAGATATAGAGATGTAAAGAGAGAGACAGAAAGATATAGAGAGAGGCAGAGATATACAGGGAGATACAGAGAGAGAAAGAAAGATACAGAGAGGGACAGAAAGATATAGAGAGAGACAGAGAAATACAGGGAGATACAGAGAGAGACAGAAAGATACAGAGAGGGTCAAAGAGCTACAGACAGATAGAAACAAAGAGAGAAATTTTGATTGGTTTGATTTTGATTTATAACTTATTATTATTTTATGTTCTAAATAGTCAGATTTGTATGGTTAATTAAAGTTCTTAAAATAAAGGTAGAGTGAGATAAAGGTAGAGTGAGGTAAAAGTAGAGTGATATAAAGGTAGAGTGAGATAAAGGTAGAGTGAGATAAAGTTAGAGTGAGATAATGGTAGAGTGAGATAAAGGTAGAGTGAGATAAAGGTGGAGTGAGAAAAAGGTAGAGTGAGATTAAGGTAGATTCGAGATAAAGGTAGATTGAGACATTGTCTTGCACATACATCGTGTGACTGCAGTAAAAGGTAGATTGAGACATTGTCTTGCACATACATCGTGTGACTGCAGTAAAAGGTAGATTGAGACATCGTGTGACAGTAAAAGGTAGATTGAGGAGACACCGTGTGACAGTTAGCGTAGCCAACTGTTCGGGTAAATATACTAGTTAACTATATAAAAGAAAGAATCGCTCACTGCATCACTTATTCATTCATTTTTAGGCTATCAACGCACAGCTTATACTATACGTTTTTAAAATATTTTATTATTTTTTTTATATTACAAATTTTATGTAAGTGAGCACTAAGAAGGGATTTTTTAAAATTCCCATTATAAATAGGGTAAAATAAGGTAAAATTGGTCAAAGGTTCAAAAACTAACTTCCAAATGGTAAGTCCTACAATATTCATTTATTTTTTATTAAATGCATTATTAAATTTCCAGAACTTTATTAATTTAAAAATAAATTCTATAAAATCTACAAAGCGAGATATAAAATTTTTTATACTTCAAACTTCACAAATTACATAATTCCAATAAATCAGGGGGTAGTCCGATTTTAATAAATAAAATACCATTGGAAAGGTTTTTCAAAAAAAAATTATCCATGTTTTACAAAATTTTGATTTTTTTTTTTTTTAACATCATTTTTTATCTTTCAGAAATTTACATTTTTTCAACACAATTTTTACTACTTTTTTAATTTTTAAAAAATAACCGCTTCTTTAAAAAATCTCAAAATCATACACCTCATACATATAATTGAGTTACATTTATTATAAAAATTTTAGATTTTTCAAAATTTTTTTAACACACATTTTGACATGTTTTCTGTTGTTTTATTAATCACCTCATAACTCATTAGTTATTGCACCCATACGATTAGTTTTTCTTTTAATCGCATCTACGAAAATACACAATTAATTTGATACATCATTCATAATTGTACACCCCACACGACCTTCACAATAGTTTAAAAAGAAATAGTTTGAAAAATCTCACAAAACACCAAAAAAATGGGGTTTTTATTCATTGCCAACCATCGTGTCTCAGTGGAGAATTGTCCAATTTTTGTTAAATTTCAAAAACACCCCTTTTCCATTCATTCAAATGCTTATATCTTCACAACCAATTGTCCGATTTTTAAAATTCAAACTTTAAATTAAAGCCACAATGACAGTCGAGTTAGAGCAACAAAAAAATTTTCAAAACCTTTCAAAATTTCATACTAAAAACATGAAATAATATTTTCGGAAAAAAATTTCATCGAGGCAAACGTAAAAACAAAGAGGAATACGATAAAACAAATAAAAAAAACTTTCCTATATCAATATACTGGTAGGAAGGAGATGGCTATTCTAAAGATGGTGGAGTGTGTGCAACAAAAAATCATAATTTCCTATATATGTAGGTATATTTATTATTATATTATGCAGGCAGCACGTTGGTTGTAGGTATTTTTTTTCATGCACAACAATACTAAAAGTCCCCTCATGGTTGGTTTGGTTGGCTGATAACTTTTGTTCTTATGATCGGATCGTTAAGGTTGATGCCTTAAAATTTTCATGCACGTGTACTGGACCCTTTTAAGGAAATTTATGATGTGGGTAGAGTATATTTTTTAGTTGGCTTATATCTTTTGTTCTACTTATCGGATCTGTAAGATTAAGGTCTTAAATTAATCTTAAAATAAAGGTTAAATGGTAGGCTAACTTATTTTGAGTTATAATAATAAAATAATAATTGAAATCATATGAAAATGTAGATATTTAAAAAAGGTGAATGATTTCGATGTTGATTTAAAAAAATCGATTTCCCTGCAATGGATATTAAAATACATATTATGTACATACCTACATCTATATGTATGTGTCTATGTAAGCACATAATGTAGGTATGTAAATTTATAGAAAAGGGTTGATTTGGTTTCTTTTCTAATGATAGGATTTTTAAGATTAAGGTCTTAAAATTAAGAGAGGTATCTAGGTAGGTATAATGTCAGTTAACGCATATACATAGTTACATACAAAAGTTTGTGATATATTTGTATTGTTTATTTGCAATAATATAAATTCATAATTATCTTCTAATCTTATAGGTATTCTTAAACGACAGTGTGTTAAAGTAGGTACCTAGGTATAATTATATTTGTTAGGTATCTACTATCTACCTACCTAACCATCAAATCGACTAAGCAATAATTTAGAATCATGCAAAGTGAAGTCAAGTGATTGACGTGGCAAGTATAACTTCAGTTATAATGGTCAGATTTTCAAGGTCAAGTTTTTTAAATTTTAATTAAGTATGTACCTATCCGGCTAAACAGTGAACCTATATTAAGTTAGCAAAACAATTCATACGGTTCACCCAAAGGTACCTTTCTCCGAGAAAACTGTTGACTTGGGCGCCTGCCTGGCGACTGAACATACCCTAAGCGGAGCAACGGAGTTGCGTGAGCGGGGCAGGGGACCCGCAATCGATTTTTATCAACTAAGGTGAAACTAAGTGAGTTTACTGGAATAAAAGGTAGCCTAGATGGAGTAACAATGGTCAGATTTTCAAGGTTAATTTCCTAAAATTAAGGTGAATTATCAGGCTTGAGGTAGAAAAGTAGGTCAATACTGAACCAAGAGATAAAGAGATACATGTTGCAAGTACATTGTGTTGCAAAATACATTGAGTTGCAAATAGGTACATTGTGTTGCAAATACATTGTGTTGCAAAATATAATGTGTTCCAAAATACATTGTGTTGCAAAATACATTGTGTTGCAAAATACTTTCTGTTGCAACATACATTGTATTGCAACATTGTGTTGCAAAATACATTGTGTTGCAAATACATCGCGTTATAACAAACATTGTGTTGCAAATACATTGTGTTGCAAATATATTGTGTTGCAAATACATTGTGTTGCAAATACATTGTCTTGCAAATACATTGTCTTGCACATACATCGTGTGACAGTTAGCGAAGCCAACTGTTCGGGTAAATATACTAGTATAATATAATATAATATAATA